>JAWNGG020000214.1:0-431894 GCA_036937485.2 Tetragonisca angustula
TTATTTTCATCTTCACGTACGTAGACACGTTGAGTAGTCTTCTTCGAAGATGTTCACGTGGGGTACATTTCTATCTGTTTCTTGGCGAACCTTCGACGACATCCATGTCGTTACTGCGCTGCATGGGCCGACTCTTCTCCTTGGGAAATTTCTCTTCTATCGTCGCGCGAAGTCTCCTTTTCCTGTTCAGTGAAGCGACAGTTTGTGAAAGAATATTGCTAGTCCTATCGTCGTTCTCAAAAACGTCGAACGAATCTCGAGTCTTCGGAAATACAATTTTTACAATTCTGCTCGATCGAGTCGTACGTCGAGAATTTCCAGCAATTCTTTCGACTTGTTCCCAACTTGCTTTCCTCTCGCCTGATCGCGACTGTCTCGTTCCACTTGATCGTCCGTGGCCTGGGTAAATTATCGACCATACAAAATTGCTATCATCCGATGTTTCGTCCTCCTTTTCCGATAAAGAACACTTACAGCTAGTACCTTGTGTTCGATTCTCTTTAGAGAATCGTTATTGTCGAATATTCTATCGATTGTTAAATGTTCGCACGTTCATTGGATCCTCAAAGATGCAAAAATGTAGGAAAAACACACATCTATATCTATATTTGTAAGGTAGAGTAATTTTTCAACTGCGACTCGAGGAAATTCAAAATTTCTATCGTCAAGTTTCATTCATTCTACTGACAAAGTTTCTGTCGTTTCTCCTTTTTTTCATGATGCAAAGTTTCTATCGTCTTTTTCCGATGAAAAAGCACTCGTACCAGTTCCTCCTTGCCATCGTTTAGAGAATTACTGTCGTCAACCGATTGTCGAACGCGTTCGCGTGTTAACGACGATCCGCAAACATCCACGAAAAGATGCATTTGCAATCGCGATCGGAAGAATTTGAATTCGACCGACGAACAGAAGAACGGCGACGTGACGACCACGTCGAGACACTGATTTTCGTCGATCTGACGTTCCGCAGATATCGGTAGAGGAAGTCGGGAATCCGGTCAGGACGCGTCGAGCGTGGAGGCGAGCAGCGTGGACGAGCCGCCGTCGCCGGAAGGCCGCCTCCAACCGGAAGATCTGTCCGTCACGACCAAGAGCAAGGAGGTGAAGGACGTGGTTAACACCGTGGACAGTCTCCCGCCTCTGAAGACACCGGAGCTGAAGCTCTCCGTGAGAAAATTGCTGGGATGTAGCCCGTCACCGCCGCCGATTACCAGAGACCGATCGGTCAGCCCGGAGAATTGCCTCGAACTGAAGAGCCAACAACCTACCAACGAAGGGAAAGCGTCCAAGACTTTGATACAGGCGCAGGAGGAAGCTGCCAAAGGTAAGAGACAAATAACATTACCGATGTGTGTACGTATCTGTACCTCTTCTTGGTCATTTTATTCGTCGAGAAAGATGAGAACGTTCTTTGAACACGGAAGTTCAAAGATAGAAAGATAGTCGGGAAAAGGTAGTCGAACGAAATATATCAATAAAGTTCAATGTATTGAGAAATATTGATACAATATTAATACATAAAATATACGAATCCAAGAGCGCAAAACGCTAAATAAACGGTCTTTTTTATAGTCTGTCTTATTAAAATTAAGTTCAGTAATCAAAAGAAATATTCCTCCTATTTGCAATCTTCTATTATTAAACAGTTTCCTGTTTCTATCAACCGCTTGCGGACCATAACGAGTGACCAAACCGTATCCAATAATTCGCCTTTTTTTTGAAATCATAAGTATGTCACTGGACAGAAATTACCAAGAAGTAATAAATTTATTATTTATTTTGCCCCAGTTACACTCAAATATACTTAAAACTGGGAAAATATTGCAATTTTGGAACAAAATATTCTCGAGCGCAAGAGTTTAAGGTTAACCGCTTGCACTGGCAACTGATTGCGGACCGTAACGAGTGACCAAACAACCGTATCCAATAATTCGTCTTCTTTTTGAATTCATCGGTACGTCACTGTATAGAAATTACTAAGAAGTAATAAATTTATTATTTGTTTTGCCCGAGTTACACTCAAATATACTTAAAACTGGGAAAATATTGCAATTTTGGAACAAAATATTCTCGAGCGCAAGAGTTTAAGGTTAACCACTTGCGCTGGCAACTGATTGCGGACCGTAACGAGTGACCAAACAACCGTATCCAATAATTTGTCTTCTTTTTGAATTCATCGGTACGTCACTGTATAGAAATTACTAAGAAGTAATAAATTTATTATTTGTTTTGCCCGAGTTACACTCAAATATACTTAAAACTGGGAAAATATTGCAATTTTGGAACAAAATATTCTCGAGCGCAAGAGTTTAAGGTTAACCACTTGCGCTGGCAACTGATTGCGGACCGTAACGAGTGACCAAACAACCGTATCCAATAATTTGTCTTCTTTTTGAATTCATCGGTACGTCACTGTATAGAAATTAGTAAGAAGTAATAAATTTATTATTTGTTTTGCCCGAGTTACACTCAAATATACTTAAAACTGGGAAAATATTGCAATTTTGGAACAAAATATTCTCGAGCGCAAGAGTTTAAGGTTAACCGCTTTCGCTGGCAACTGATTGCGGACCGTAACGAGTGACCAAACAACCATATCCAATAATTCGTCTTCTTTTTGAATTCATCGGTACGTCACTGTATAGAAATTACTAAGAAGTAATAAATTTATTATTTGTTTTGCCCGAGTTACACTCAAATATACTTAAAACTGGGAAAATATTGCAATTTTGGAACAAAATATTCTCGAGCGCAAGAGTTTAAGGTTAACCGCTTGCGCTGGCAACTAATTGCGGACCATAACGAGTGACCAAACCGTATATAATTCGTCGCTTTCTTTCTTTTTTTTTTTTTTTTTGAACTCGTCGGTGTGATATCACTGGCTAGAAATTATTGACACGTAACAAATTTATTATTTGTTTTGCTTATTTTGTTTTACTTAAATATACTTAAAACTGAGAAAATATTGGAATTTGTGGACGAAATATTCTCGACGTGCGTGGCACGTCATTGCAGCGCAAGAGATTAGAGGCGAATCGTCTTAAATGGCTCTTCTCTCGATCAGGATTATCCGTCCTTTCGATCGTAACGACAGAAACGATCGTATTTCTCGGTCGTTGGAGAAAGAAGAAGAAGAAGAAGTGATATCCACTCGGGTACGATCGTTTCGCGCGAAGATCGAGTGTTTTGGAGAATTTCATTCGAAACTCGAGGTAACTCGCTCTTGTTTCGATGGTAAGAAGGTCAGGAACCTCCGGGCGAGTTCCGTGGCCCGACACGTATCGTCGGAGGGTTCGATCTTCCTTTATAATTCAGCACGTCGTCCAATAAAGCTCAGAAGTGATTGGGAATAGCTGACCGTTCGCAACGTAACGATCACCGACCAGCAATTTTACCCACATGCCAAGTCGACTTCAATAACAGCCGTTTCACTTGCACTTTCCTTCCCCTACCTTCCCTTACCTCGCCTTGCCTTGTCGTTCTCTTTTGTCACTCTCGAATCTGCACGTGGTTCCATCGTCAATCATCTCTCGTCGCGAACGCGACAAATTTAGAAAAAAAAAATTCGAGAATAAATCAACACCGTGCTATTGTAGTGTGTAAATGTGCGATTACTTCGATATTCAGGTGCGATCCCTTTTTTTTTTTTTTTTCTTTCTTTTCGTCACTCTCGTTTGTCCCTTTTACAGAGAATTCTGTCTTCAGTTTCTCTCGCCACGAACACGACGAACTTCGTAAACGATTCATCGATCGAAAGTTACACCTTGCAAGGATGGATTAACCATTGCGGTCAGATTGTTTTCAATCGCACAACCAGCGACACGCTCAGCCATTGTTTCCTCCTACGAAAATTCGAATCGTCGAGAATGCAAGAGTCACTCTTCTCGACAGAGGAAATTTCAGGTGCAGACTCTTTGAAAGGCGAAAGGGGAATTCTTGGGAAAAATGCGCGACATGTATGGCTCGGCAATTTACGGGAAGTGAAACGATCGGTGACATCGGTCACCGCGGGGAAGGATGGTATCCCGGCTGGATAAAAAGTGCAATCGACAGGCCGGACGTTACGTACGCGCGGCGAAATTGAAGGGAAAGGCGGACGGGGCCGCGGGTTCGCTATGGCGAATGAAAATCACGTTTAAAAAAAGTGACGCGTTTCAAGTAACGCCAGCGTGGCTTCCTCGCCGCGATAACTCGGGGCTCGCATGAATTTATGGTTTAATATGCGGCCCGCCGCGTTAGTTGTGTACGCCCCCTAACACGCGTATCTCTCTCTCTCTCTCTCTCGGCTGCTCTTTTCCGCCTGTATCTCTCCGGGGCCCATAACTTTTCCCGATTAAGCGCAAATCAAAAAGCAATCTGCCCGGCCGGCAGCCATCGGACGCGCCCAAGTAAAACCATAAATAACCGCGAGTTGAAGGAGCGGGCAACAGTCGGAGGAAAACTCGTCCGACTCTTTGGTTTCTACGGGGGGCGAAAAAAAAAGAAGAAGATAGAAAAAGAAGCGCAACGGTGGATTGGAGGCTCCTCTCTTCTCTTTGGTGTTTTTTTTTTTTTTTTTTTTTTTTTAGAGCAAGGGAATTTGGATGCAGAATTTTTGGTCTGGTACCTTTTAGATCTTCTGGGCTTCATTGATCAATAAAAATTTGTCACAGGGCCGCAGCGTAATTCACATATTTGTTTATCAGTTATTTATGTATTGTTATTATAATTTATGAATAGAAATTATATAAATAAATATTTAATAAAATAATATTTTAAATCAAAATATAGTATATTTAAGGATAAATGAATTATAAAAAATTTAATTTTTGGATAATTATTTTTAATATCAATTTGAAAGAAGATTTAATAGTAATTTAATTATTTTAATTGAATTAAGTAATGATTGGTGTAGAAATTGCCCGTCAATTTCTAATAGGAATAAGTCGTAACATAGTAAATGTACTGGAAAGTGTTTTTAGAAAAATTTTAGTTTATGAAAAATTATTTATTTACGTTAAATAGAATTAATATTTTTTAAAAATTTTATTTTAATATATAAATTTATTTTTGTTTGCATATATATACATATATTAATTAATAAAATTATATAAAAATTATTTATTATAGTAATAATTTATAATTAATTATATTATTAATATTTTAGGTAATGAAAATGAAATAATATAAAAAATTATAAGTAAAATATATTTTATACCTTTTGTATCAGGGTTAATTAATTTATTTTAATAATTTAATAATCTCGAAAATAAATGATCTAAATATTATATATATATATATATATATATATATATATATTATTTTTGTTGAATAGAAAAAATAAATATATATTTAGAAATTAAATGTTTTTCGCATTTATTGATATCTAGTTTTTTTTACATAAAAACCTACATTACTTATAAGAATGTGAAAATAAAATTTTTATAGCGAAACAATACGTCAATTAGAAAAGTACTGATACTGATTAGAAAAATATGAAAATACTAATTAAAAGAACATGAAAATTTTTTAACGAGACTTGTTCACTGAACTTGTTCTTTAGACACTATTATTATTTCATCAATATATCTGGCTTGATATGAAGATAGTGGCAATGCTCGTATATAATTTTTCTTCCTATTTTATTTTATTTTATTTTATTTTATTTTTTTTTTTTTTTTTGTTTATATGGGAAGAAATTTGCTCGCAATACTGTCTCAAAAGGAACATTATAAATAGCTTGTTCACATGTTCGTGAAGAGCCTGAATATTTTTCTTTAGACAGGTGTAGTTTATAAAAGTCTAATAAATCTACACTTAATAAATTTTATATTTATTACACACTTATTATACACTGATAAATTTTCCCTCGAGTTACATGTCTGATTGCAACTCGATACATTCTGCTTGCACCTTCGCTGGCAACATATTGACATCAACCGAGAATAAAGTAGCAAATAAAGTACCAACCATAAAATCTAAAATGAAAAATATTTCGTTGGCTCTTGGAAATTATTCGTAATTAGTTACTCCGATACCAAGTTAAAAAGAAGATTATTCGTGGTCAATTGAAGTTATTCGAATGATAAAATTCTCATTCGATCATTCGAATT
The DNA here is from genome assembly GCA_036937485.2 of Tetragonisca angustula. Taxonomy (NCBI): domain Eukaryota; kingdom Metazoa; phylum Arthropoda; class Insecta; order Hymenoptera; family Apidae; genus Tetragonisca; species Tetragonisca angustula. Next base: position 6,093 of record JAWNGG020000214.1, read on the forward strand.
TTGGTTATATACAGCGCTTCTAGAATTACAAACCTAACCATAACTGAAAAGCCTGAAAACGATGGGAGAGATGGATTTTTCGACAAGAGATAGATGTTCCGACTTATAGAGAAAATTTGAGACATTGGAAATAGCTGTATGTTTTATATATTGGCCTTTTCAATATTTCCCCAACCATATCTACAGTGATCCAGGAAAAATGGTCGATGAAAGAGGGGATAACTGAGAAAGAAAGAAATTCATAGTGTTGAAAATCGATTAATTGAAAATCACTTCATTTCGTACCTCGACTGAAGGGAAAGCTTCAAATCGTTGCGGGACTTTCTGACAGAAACTAAACGTTCCTATTTAAAGAGAGAGTTTCGGATCTTTCAATATTTGCCCGACTCGTACATTTCGTGTCACGAGAGAACAGGAAATTTCAAATCGTTTCGTTCGTCCAATTTCGAATAAATAAGAGGACAGTCGCGAGGGAAAAGGAGAAGCTCCTCCCAAACCTTTGATTTTCGTTCGCGTGTACAGGGAACAAGAGAAACGAGGACGATGTTTCGAGAAAGAGAAAAAGGAACGAGGAATTACGCGTGCAAACGCGAGCGAAACGTCGTCGAGAGTCGAAAGAAAGTGGCCAGTTTCCTCTGCAAATGGCCATCGCGGTGCTACCGCCGTTTCCGCTTCACCCCCGCCTCAAACACCGCGCCACCATGTTTACGACCGCCGGTTGCTCCCAAGTTTTTGAAGCATGGCGATGGTTGTTGGAGAACGTTACCGGAATTTTTCATTTACTGGATATTTACCGTGCAACCCCTCGGCTACACCCTGCTAAATCTCCTTTGAACAGGCCTTCGATGGGTCGTGATACATAAACGATGCTTCGATCGATGATCCCGAGGGGGGATCCCAACCATCGATGCTCGAACGTTGCGAATTTTTGCCGTCTGCATTTGCATTCACGCGGTGAAATTGTCTAAAATTGTCAGAGACAGCGAGTATAATAATATAAAGAGTGGCCATCGAAACACAGGGTGGTCACTGGAATATTGAACGACGATAAAACGAAAATAATTTTCACAGACACGTGTTTCTTAATTTACTTATTATTTTATTTGGAGATGTAATTAATGGATCTTCCTTTCAGCGTTACGTGTGAATTTTTATAAATTAAAAATTTCTTCTCTTTTGTGAATCTTTCAAGCTCTTTAGTTTCTCAGTGGCCAGCCTATATATTTCATAGAGATTCTTCGGTATGTCTCACACGTTTCCAATTTTGTCTCAAACTTTATCGAATAAAAATTATCTATTCGAAACAGTGGAGAAATGAAATCGTTGCGTGAATTCATGCAGAGGGTATCGCCTCCACCCTCCAAGAAGAACGTTTGTCATCATTCTCTTTCTCGATATTTTCTCCACGCGTTGGCAATTTTCCTCTTCCATTCGAAACAACGAACAATTTACTCGAGAAAAGATCATTTCGTCCGTCTCCTCCCTCCAAAAACGAAAGAAGTTTTCTCGACGAAAAGCACTGCCCTGCGAGAGAAAGAGAACGAGAATCAAACAAATTGTAAAACCGAAAGGGAGAAATCTTCGGTCGCTCGAGGAGAAAGTTTTTTCACGGGTGCGCGTGCCATATGCAGTTAAAAGTAACAAGGTGGACGCGACAAACTGGCAAGGGGGGTTAACCAGGGGGTTGCGCCCGACGCTTTTATACGCCTAATGGCTGCGATATTCGGGCTGGTTTCCGCGAGGGTGAAAAAGTAGCGGGAGCCGGCGACGATCGGCGAGCTGATGCACGAAGGGGGAGGCATCGAGGGTGGTTTGACCGGATCGGGCCAAGAGGGCAGCGCTCTCTTGGCTCTTAGTAATCGAATTAGCGACCCCTCGTGTCCGAGTGTGATTGCTTCGGGTTTTCCAGCAGGGTTTTGCTACCCACCACACTCTCACTCTCTCTCTCTCTCTCTCTCTCTCTCTCTCTCTCTCTCTCTTTCTCTCTCGTTTTATCCATCTAGCGTCCCGACGATGCGATACTGACTCTGTCCGAGCCCAGACCAGTTCGCACCTATCTCTCGGACCGATGTCGGCGTCTTTCGAGTTTCTGCAGCTTATTTTTCCGTTCTTATTCTATTATTAACATTATACAGACACCGCGATTGTGCGTCGTTTGTAAAACGGCAGCCGATTGGTGACGCACTTTCGCGTCATTTGTTATTAACCTCTTGCGCTGCTACGACGTGCCACGCACGTCGAGAATTCTTTGCTCCGATATTGTAATATTTTCTCAGTTTTCAGTACATTTAAACAATGACAAAATAGGCAGAACAGATAATAAATTTATTACTTCTTAATAATATCTAGCCAGTGATATCGTATCGACCAGTTCAAAAAGAAAGGGACGAATTATTGTACACGGTTATTTTTGGTCACTCGTTACGGTCCGCAATCAAGAAGTTGATCTTAACCTCTTGCGCTGGAACAACGTGCCACGCACGTCGAGAACTTTTTGTTCCAAAATTGCAATATTTCCTCAGTTTTAAGTGTATTTAAGTATAACTCGTGCAAAACAAATAACAAATTTATTACTTTTTAGTAATTTCTATCCAGTGACATGCCGATGAATTCAAAAAGAAGACGAATTATTGTATACGGTTCCGGCCACTCGTTATGGTCCGCAATCAAGAAGTGAATCTTAACCTCTTGCGCTAGAATGACGTGTCGCGCACGCCGAGAATTTTTTGTCCCAAAGTTGCAATATTTTCTCAATTTTAAGTATATTTAAGTACAACCCAGGCAAAACAAATAACAAATTTATTACATTTTAATAATTTCTGTTCAGTGACATACCGAATGAATTCAAAAAGAAGACGAATTATTGGATACGGTTATTTGGTCACTCGTTACGGTCCGCAATCAGTTGCCAGCGCAAACGGTTAACCTCTTGCGCTCGAGAATATTTTGTTCCAAAATTGCAATACTTTCTCAGTTTCAAGTATAACCCAGGCAAAATAAATAATAAATTTATTACTTTTTAGTAATTTCTATCCAGTGACATGCCGATGAATTCAAAAAGAAGACGAATTATTGTATACGGTTCCGGCCACTCGTTATGGTCCGCAATCAAGAAGTTAATCTTAACCTCTTGTGCTAGAATGACGTGTCACGCACGTCCAGAATTTTTTGTCCCAAAATTGTAATATTTTCTCAGTTTTAAGTATATTTAGGTATAACCCAGGCAAAACAAATAACAAATTTATTACTTTTTAGTAATTTCTGTCCAGTGACATACCGATGAATTCAAAAAGAAGACGAGTTATTGTATATGGTTCGGTTACTCGTTACGGTCCGCAATCAGTTACCAGCGCAAGCGGTTAAAACACGTTAATATTGATAAGACTCGTTCAACTCGAGGATGTTTCAATCCCTAAGCCTTGGGCGAGACAAAGATACGACTCTCCAAGGGAAGATCCACGGGAGAGACCAATAATCCGTGAAATCGTTGGAATAAACTCGACAACGGCACCGTGTCGTACATATGTATATATATATATATACAAGGTGTTCAAAAAGGTTGGGACCAAACTTAGACTACGTGTCACTGAGGTCAAATAGATGAAAAAAGTTCAAATAAACTCATGTCCGAAAATGATTTATTGAAAAGATATAAGCTTTTAAAGATATTCATATGATTTATCGTGACAGTTGTAAGAAATGTTCGAAAATTCCTCCTTCTGCAAGAATGCAGGCTTCCATTCGTCGAATTAATGATTGTCGAACTCTTTCAAATATTCCATTTGTATTGGAAATAATAGTAAATGCATTTTGAATACATTGCCAAAGTATCAGGTGATGTAGGAGGCCAACTGATCGGTCCGTCGCGAGGGAATTGTCTATTAAGAAATTCACGTACGTTCCAAGTCAAAAATGTGGCGGGGCTGCTATCGTGTTTCCAAAACCATATTTGATGAGCGTGTTTCTAACGAGACATCGTATCGCGAAGATCATTATGCAATAATTTTATTGAGAATTGTAATACGTATAACGATTCTGAATTGTAAGACGAATTTCGTCCATGAATCTTTGAACGCTTATATCTTTCCAATAAAGCATTTTCGAGCGTAAGTTTATATGAACTTTTTTCACTTATTTGACCTCAGTGACACGTAGTCTGAATTTGGACACCCTGTATGTGTGTGTGTGTATCGTGAAAACGATCAACAACGCGAGAGACAGCTAAAAATGCAGACGTGGCGGAGTACGATGGCAGAGGGGTGACGAAAACAGCGCATACTACACCGTGGGTGGGGGTAGTTTGATGATGAAGGGGCGGATGACTGGAACGAGCATGGGTGCGGAAACCGCGCGAGTTATTTTGCCAGGAGGGGTTTTAAACCGCTGTACATATGGATGCGGGCTTCGCTCTGCCAGGCCTCCGATTGGATTACGTAGCTATGCGCTAATTGATTAAAGCGCGATACTGCGCGTCGTCATCGCCATCCTCCTTGCAATCCCTCCGTCCGTCCCTTCGATCGCGACACCAACAACAATCTTTGTCTCTCCTCGCGATTCTTCTGTCTTGCAAACTTTTCTTATCTCTTCTTTTTCTTCTTCCTTTTTTTCTTTTCTTTCCTCCTTTTTTTTTGCGTTTTATTCGCAAACTTTCACAGCTGATTGTTCCTTCGTTTTTCGTAAAAACGGGCTCTCGTAATTTCGCGTCCAGTGAAACGAAACGGCGAGTTTGCAAATATTATCAGTGACTGTTTTCAGTCAACTGCCGCGGCTAATGAGAGAGAGGGCGACACGTTGTTTTGCTTCAGGGGGGTCGGTCGCCTGGTCGGGGGAGAGAGAATTGACTGTAATCGATGCTAATTGACTTTGAACAATCCTACTAGTTTATCGTTAACGAATCCTGTCGGCGACTTATCGTTTAATTTACTCGTAAGGGACGTACAGATTCCATCGATCGTCATTCACTTTTTTCGTCACGCGACTGTTGGCGCGACTGTCGAGACGATCGAGCTTTTCGATTCGATAAATAAATAAATAACAAGCAACGCGACTCGCGATTCGAAGAGGAGACGCGTGTTTACGGATGTGGAAATCCGTAATCTGGCGGAGCGGACAGAAAGACGACAGGTCGAGAGAGAGAGAGAGAGAGGGTGATTAAGATGGCGCGGTGAAAGAGGGAGAAACTAAACAGCCGGATCGGAGGGACGGAAGGGTAACTAACGACCCCTTACAAGGCTGCGTAGTTCACCACTTTGCTAAATTATATAAATCACGTCCCCTTCGTCAAGGGGCTCTTACGCGAGACGCTTAATCCACCCCTGGAAACGCCTGCTCTCCAGCCTTCTCCGCCTCTGTTCCAGCCACGCACCTCTCCAGCTCCGCGAGCAGCGTCTCCCGTCGGCGACACCTTCGCCGGAGTTCCGCTCGGTAGTTACTTTGCATTAAGCAGCCATTAATTAGATCGCACGCCCGTTAATTATCCCGACGGAGTTCCACGAGGTTCCCGTCACTTTAACTCGCGGCGGGGCCGGCGGTTGCGGGCTCCTTCTCCAACCGACCGATCGACCAACCGCCAGCCTCTCGAAGACCAGTTTTTAAGAAATTAGCCAAAGTTGACAGGCCGTGGTTGGGTAATTAAATCCACGGTTGCACCTTCCTTCGAACGACTCGCTCGATTAAACCTCTTGCGATGGAACGACGTGTCACGCACGCCGAGAATTTTCTTGTCCCAAAAATTGCAACATTTCCACAGTTTTAAGTATATATTTGAGTATAACAAATGATAAATTTATTGTTACTTGTCAGTAACTTCTATCCAGTGACGAGTTCGAAAAGAAAGCGACGAATCATTGTATACGGTTACTCGTTAAGGTCCGCAATCAAGAAGTTAATCTTAACCTCTTGCGTTGGAATGACGCACGTCGAGAATTTTGTTGCCCCAAAATTGTAATATTTTCTCAGTTTTAAGTATATCTAAGTATAATCCAGCCAAAACAAATAACAAATTTATTACTTTTTAGTCATTTCTATCCAGTGACATACCGAATGACTTCAAAAAGAAGACGAATTATTGTATATTATTGTATACGTTTCGGTCACTCGTTATGGTCCGCAATCCAGAAGTTAATCTTAACCTCTTGCGTTGGAATGACGCACGTCGAGAATTTTGTTGCCCCAAAATTGTAATATTTTCTCAGTTTTAAGTATATTTAAGTATAACCCAGCCAAAACAAATAACAAATTTATTACTTTTTAGTCATTTTTATCCAGTGACATACCGAATGAATTCAAAAAAAATTATTATATACGTTTCGGTCACTCGTTATGGTCCGCAATCAAGAAGTTAATTTTAACCTCTTACGCTGGAATGACGCACGTCGAAAATTGAAATATTTTCTCAGTTTTAAGCATATTTAAGTATAACTCGGGCAAACCAAATAATAAATTTTTTATTACTTCTCAGTAACTTCTATCCAGTGATATCGTATCGACGAGTTCAAAAAGAAAGCGACGAATTATTACATACGGTTATTTGGTCACTCGTTACGGTCCGCAATCAGTTGCCAGCGCAAGGGATTAATCTTAACCTCTAAAGAATTTTTTGTCCCAAAATTGTGATATTTTCTCAGTTTTAAGTATATTTAAGTATAACTCGGGCAAAACAAGTAATAAATTTATTACTTCTTAGTAATTTCTATCCAGTGACATACCGAATGAATTCAAAAAGAAGACGAATTATTGTATACGGTTATTTGGTCACTCGTTACGGTCCGCAATCAGTTGCCAGCGCAAGTGGTTAAGTCGTCGATTAACCTTCTCGCTACTTGGTGAGAGTAGCTACCTGTATTTTTACCAAAGTTAAGAGTCAGTGCAAAATTTTATTATCGAGTGACTAAAATCGCTCACACAGTGAGCATTAGACTACAGTTGCCAGGCTACAGTAACCCCCCCCCCCCGAGTTACGTAAACTGTAGCTTTACGTAACTTGAATTTACGTAAGAATTTGAATTTGTAAATTGCTCAAGTGTAACTTTATAAGATACTGCAAGAGTTATTATTATTATAATATATATGCATATTATTTGCACATATCTTATATCTTATAAATGAAACATCATACAGCAGGATTTACTCGGATATAAATTATAAAAGTATGAAAAGAATACATAAACAGACTGAAATAACACTGGGACTTGCTGTCAATGTCGAGTTTAGTTGTATGATATTATGTCGTTGCATACTGGATGTCAAAGATACAAAAGTCGCTTCACGTTTTCGAATTGTACCACACTTTGCTAGATTATTAGATATATTATAATTTTAAATAAAATTCAAAATTACTGTTGAATTTTTAGTATGTGCGCTAACAATTCAATACAGAATACTGTAATATATTAATTATATATTTATTATATTATTATAATATATAATAAATAAATAATATTCAATGCAGTGCAATTCAGTATTTCGATTATCTCAATATACTTTCGGAGAATTGCACGCTGACGAGAAATTTCGTCGTTTTCGGTGTAGATCGCGATCGAACTTCTATATATCAAAGTCTGTACAGTCAAATGGTTAAACGTTTGGATCACGCTGCTTGCCACTCGAGTTTCCTCGCGGACAAGTGACGATTTCCATCGAAGGAAAATCGATTTTGTCACCTCGCTTGTACGGTGGCGTGGATCTCATTCGTTCAGAGGGAAAAGAAGCCGTGGCTTTTTCGGTGTTTTCGTAGAAGGAGACATAAATCCAAGTAGAAGGAGATATAAATCGTACACGGAGAGAAAAGACGCGTCACACTGATGTCGACTAATCGCTTGGTTCTTCTCGCCGCTTAATTTGAATAAGATGCTCGTAAAAGGACGGAATTTATGTTGATGTCGGTCAGACCGAAAGAAATGATCTGTGAAACGATTCGCCGAGATTAATCTCGAATTTTCTCGCTCTCGTTGCCGGTGAATTAAATCTCGCAAGAAGTCTGACTCATCTGCGTCTCTACGTCAGCGCCGCCATAGCGTTGCTCGTCAGTTTGCACTTTCTCACTCGGAGGAGATCGAGTACTTTCTCGTCTTGTGTTTGCAGGGTCGAACTGTCGCAGCAGCGGGAACGGGAACGGGAAGCAGAGAAGATCCCGAACGAACTTCACGCTGGAGCAGTTGGCCGAGTTGGAGAGGCTGTTCGACGAGACACATTACCCGGACGCGTTCATGAGGGAAGAGCTCAGCCAGAGACTCGGCTTGAGCGAGGCGAGGGTTCAAGTCTGGTTTCAGAATCGGCGTGCAAAGTGTCGGAAACACGAGAGTCAATTGCACAAAGGTAAGAGCCATAAAGTCGCTGTTGGCAAATTATTGTGAAACTTTCTCGCATTCATTTTGTCAGGACAACTGTTTGGTCTTCCTTGGAAAAGTTTTTCACCTTCGTGATGAGTAGAATGGCAAAAGGAAAGAAAAGAAAGAAAAATTTGACCTTGAGGTTCAAGATTTATATTTCCATCGAATCGAAGGTGCAAAATTCATCTGTCATCTATCGTTGCATTACAAATATATAAAGCTTCTCTACTTTTTGGATTTGGCAATGTTTCTAACAGGAATTTTACCACGCCGGTGGTTCTACTGTTAATTAATTTATTTATTTCTGAAATATTTTCTCAGTTTTTAAGTGCAACCCAGGCAAAAAGTTATAAAACATAATAAATTCACTACATCTCGATCAATTTCTATTCGGTGATATCAAGTACGGACGAGCTCTAAAGAAACAGAAAGCGACGAATTATCGTGTACGAATTAGTTCGGTCGCTCGTTACGGTCCGCACAATCAGGTTGACCAGCGCCTGTGCGCTAAATTGTTAACACAAAGCGTCGTGTACGACGTTTTGTCGCGAGTGTATTGCCAAAAAGAGAATAAATTCGTGCGCAAAGTTCAGATTCCACGCGACGCGTCGAAAACTGACGACCAGGGTTAACCGAGGATTGACAGGTGTGGCAGGTGGGATGGTGCTGGCACCTCGAAGTCCGCCAGCGAGCTTGGAACCGTGTCGAGTGGCGCCGTACCTGCCGGCGTTGAGGCTGCATCCGCCGATGCAGGCGGCGGCCGCGGCAGCCGCCGCCGCCGCCGCCGCCGCCGGCAACATGAGCACCGCGGCGGCGTCCGCCTTCGACCCGGCGGTCCTCCATTACGCGGCAGCTGGCGGCCTCTTCTGTCTTCCACCGCCGCCGCCGCCGCCGCCACCGCCGCCACCGCCGACCTCCGCTCATCCGCACCCTCATCCCCTGAGCCTGGCGGCCTCGTTGGCCGCCGCCGCCGCACGCTCCAAGAACAGCAGCATCGCCGACCTCAGGTTAAAGGCCAGGCGACACCAGGAGGCACTCGGACTCGACAGGCCCGCGTAAACTTTCCGGACAGCCTTTCCTTTCTCACTTCTCGTCTCGCTCGACCGAGACTGTCCTCCTTTCTTTCACGTTGCTCCTCCTCTCCCACGCTCTTGCACGCTGTGCGGTGAGTATGTCGAGTCGCTCGGCAAATTTTCTCTCTATCTCTCTCTCTCTCTCTTCGTCGTTGGCTCTTTTCGTTTACCTCGCGAAACGTCCGCGAGGTTGGAGCAGTTTTGTACAGAAGGTAGTTGCCAGCGCGTGTGTGCGAGAGGCCTGCTCGAGCTCTCGAATTTGGACCCCGGAATCTGGAGATTTTCGGCAGTTTGGTTGGCTCGACACTTTACCTTGGCCGTGGCCAAGTCTAGTCTACGGTATGATAGCAACTAGCGGCAAAATGATAGCCCTGTAAATATACTATTATCTGAATTTGAAAACATTGTTTTACCATGGTTCGTGTTGTAACACAGACTAGAGATTTATTGAGTTGTATATGTTTTATATACGTTTCTTTTATTTCTGCCTCAACGGCTAAGAAAAGGACTTGGTTTTGTACGTTTTGTACATTTTTGCACCACTTTATTCTACTCCTATGCTTTGTATATTTAGAGTATTGAATGGGTATAACAAATTATTTTAGTTCATAACAAAAACAACGAAAGCAGAAATAATCATTCTCAACTACATAACTATATATAATTTTTACTTGAATTACAAGGTGTCTGGCCATCATTCTGTCGCACGCTGTATATGCACAGTGGAGTGAAAACAGGTCGCTGTTTGCGCCGTTTGAAAGTTCGAATATCCAAGTGCTGGATCAGAATCAAAAGTCTGATTGCTCGGTAAAGTGTTAATATGGTCGAGCGTGTATTAAACCGCATTCAGATCTTTCGAAGAAAGCCTAAACCATTCGTCGTCCGCTTCGCTCTGTTTTTACTCCGTTTTTTTTTTTTTTTTTCGTTCGAGGCTCGAAACGTGTAAAATCGTTTAATCGTGTGAAGTACAAACGGAGACTCGATGTGTATAAAGCGAACCATTTCTGCGAGAGGTGTGTGTGTGTGTGTGTATGTACGTGTGTGTGTGTGTGTATTATACGACATAAAGTATTCTATGTGTATAAATACAAATAGTCTTCGAGGGCCAGTAGTAGCCGATCGATTTCTATTTTCCTCGTTGAAAACGTCCAACGAAGTCGTCAGCGAAATTTCGAGTATCCAAGGGAACGACGCAGACGGAACGCAGCCGATTTGGAAGAACCGAGAGAAACCCAACAAGCGGTTTTCAGCGTCTTCGCAGAGATTTCGGGGCAATTGAGATCGGGGACTCGACGACGCCGATTGTCGAGGATACACGATTGTTCTTGAATACACGATTGTCACACTGTATACTACTAGCTTTAAAATATACATACATATATATATATATAAATATATATATATATATATATATACATGAATCTTGAACGAGCGCTGAATCGTTTATTGCTCACCACCCTGTGACGAAGAGACTTTCAGTCGACGAACTCTGAATGAATTAAAAGTTGGATTAAAAGAAACATCTTATTAACCCTTTCATTACGAACGCCAGATATATACTGTGTTTATTGACGTATTGGAGTGATGCACGATATAACTATAAAAATATATATATAAATATAACAATATTATATAATAATATTATAATATATAATATATTATATTTATAATTATATATATGAATATAATTTTTCTATTTTTTCTATTCGACAGTGGAACACATGTACGATAAGAAATTTTTCTAATGAAAAATCTTCCCTATTGCAATTCAAGAAAGATCAACTACAAATAACTGTCGATCTCTTAAAAATTTGAGGTTAGGCTTTTGTTTGAACAATTGACGTTTGTTTAAAGAAAACATCCAAGGCCCTTATTAAAATATTACCAGGAAATTACAGATATAACTGTCGATCTCTTAAAAATTTGAGGTTAGATTTTTATTCTATTATAAAAGTTAAAGTTTGTTTAAAGAAAAAATTGCCCTCGTCAAAATGTTACCAAGAAACTCAATTTGAATTGCAATTCGAAAAACATCGACTATAGATATAACTGTTGATCTCTCAAAAATTTGAGGTTAGATTTTCATTTGAAAGATTGAAGTTTGTTTAAAGAAAACATTCAAGACTGTTAATCTCTTAAAAATTTGAGGTTAGATTTTCATTCTATTATAAAAGTTAAAGTTTGTTTAAAGAAAAAATTGCAGGCCCTCGTCAAAATGTTACCAAGAAACTCAAAAGAGATTCGACAACGGAATATTTATACGATGAGGAATTATCATAATGAAAAGTCTTTCTCAATTTGAATTGCAATTCGAAAAACATCGACTATAGATATAACTGTTGATCTCTCAAAAATTTGAGGTTAGATTTTCATTTGAAAGATTGAAGTTTGTTTAAAGAAAACATCCAAGACCCTTGTTAAAATGTTACCAGGAAATTACAGATATAACTGTTAATCTCTTAAAAATTTGAGGTTAGATTTTCATTCTATTACAAAAGTTAAAGTTTGTTTAAAGAAAAAATTGCAGGCCCTTGTCAAAATATTACCAGGAAACTCACGAAGAAAGATTCTCTTTCAAAACAGATCAACAGACTCAGAAAATGATTCGATTAACGCGTGCATACACTTGTCGTCAAAATCAAAATGAAAAGAAGCATGAAGCGGAGAGAAGCGTACAACAACGAAAATCGTCAGTTTGACCGCGTTTGCTCGACGCTTGTTAGAAACGCGGTTGGTCGCGCAGGCTCGAGCCGTCCAGCGACAAATCGCGCGTCTTGGCACCACCGTCCAAGACATAATTCTTGGGGATGATTCACGGTCGACTGGACAGAAGGATATCTGGTGGCCGCGATGCCGGGACGCTGGCCACTGGCATCGTCTTCGACCCGCTAATGCAATAACGCTTTGCTACGTGGATAAATCAACCCGGCCGAAACGTTCCACCCAGTCCTCTGCCATCTAATCGTGTTACCCCTCTCGTCCCTCGGGCCCCATTACTATCTATCTACCAACTCCTTCCCCAGCCGCTACGTCACGGTACTCTTTCTTCAAGGTTTCTTCCATCTCTCTTTCTCTTCCCCCCGCCCTCTCTTTTTTTCTTCTTCGTCGCTTTACACTTTCTTTACGCCCCTTTTTTTTTTTAAACTTTTCTCGGTGGTGTATTGGTGTATCGGTCTTTCTCCAACAGATTCGTTTTTGCTCGATGAACAGTCGAATCTTTTTCTTTTCCAACTTTTTGACGACCTAGATGGGTGAAATTCGACTACCTCGACGAGAAGAGAAATTTTGGGGCGCGAGTAATAAGAAAACTGAAACTTTCAGTTTTAAAATTTATAATGCCTCTCTCTCTCTCTCTCTCTCTTTTTAGGTACATAAAAGGATTAAGATTTTTTGGGAGGTCAAAATGACGATGTTTCATGGTAATGTACAGGTTGTCCATAAAGTCTCTTTACAATTTCAAAAATTTATTACAAAGGGAAATGAAAAGACAGATAGATAGAAATTATTACAAAATGAGACGTGTATATTCAAGTTTTTTTCCTGCCTCCTTTAATACACCTCTATATGGGCACCATTAGTTGCACGAAGCACATCAAGACGATACTTGATTTCTTACAAAATCGATGCTTTCCTCAGATGGTCGTCCACTCTTCCTTTTATCGAACACTGTCTCCATAAATTTCTTGTGCCATGCACGAATTGATGGACGTGACGGTGGATCTCTTCCATACTTAGTTCTGAAGCTTCGCTGAGTCTGCAGATCCGACTTGGTTTCAATAAACCATGATACGCACTGTGCCTTTTCTTGAAAAGTGGCCATTTTGTAAGAGGTTCATTTCACAGTATCTTATTCATCAACTGGGTACCTGAAATGCAATGTTATAAAAACCTTGAAAACCACTGAGTACGTAGAACAACTCTGATGAAGATATATCATCAATTATCTCTGTAATAAATTTTTGAAATTGCAAAGAGACTTTATGGACAGTCTGTACTTGCAAAGGATTCCTGTGTCCTAAAGATTCAAACTTATTTTTGGGTTTACTTAATGTCCATATAGAGATGTATTGGACAAGGCAGAAAAAACTTAAATATACACGTCTCATTTTATAGTAATTTCCACTTATCTATCTTTCCGTTTGCCTTTGTAATAAATTTTTGAAATTGCAAAGAGACTTTTTGGACACCCTGTACTTGCAAAGGATTCCTGTGTCCTAAAGATTCCAACTTATTCTTGGGTTTACTTAATGTCCATATAGAGATGTATTGGACAAGGCAGAAAAAACTTAAATATACACGTCTCATTTTATAGTAATTTCCACTTATCTATCTTTCCGTTTGCCTTTGTAATAAATTTTTGAAATTGCAAAGAGACTTTTTGGACACCCTGTACTTGCAAAGGATTCCTGTGTCCTAAAGATTCCAACTTATTCTTGGATTTACTTAATGTCCAATGGTGGTCATATAGAAGTGTATTAAAGAGGCAGAAAAAACTTAAATATACACGTCTCATTTTATAGTAATTTCCACTTATCTGTCTTTCCATTTGCCTTTGTAATAAATTTTTGAAATTGTAAAGGGACCTTATGGACACCCTGTATTTTAATTGTGGAACTTTGGAAGCGCGCGTATCGCAGGTAAATCAACCGGATGAATCAGTTGGAAACGCGGCGCAGCGTCGCGTAATCGCGTTAGCCGGGATTCATTCTGGACGGTCCCGAGGGCGTCGTTATTGTCCCATCCGTACGCGTTCGGTCGCGCTCGTTGGTACCAGTTCGCTCGATACCAGGCATCTGATTAAAAAACAAAACGACTTCCCCCGGAATTGCTCGACGACTCGGTTTTCAAACTGTAATTTCATCGGGATCCGGTTGAAACGATCCGGCTCCAGTCTCGGCCGCGCATCTAACCAATCTCTCCTTCACAGGAAATGAAACTCTGCGGAAAGAAAGAAAGGAAAAATGAAGATCGCTGGCAAAGATTGTCGAAACGTTTCATCAGCTCTCCACCTGTCGAATTGTAATCGTGATACACAGGTTTCGCGTAATTACATTAACGTTGCCTGAGGATCGTTTACTTTCAACAGTTATAATCTAGTTGGAATCCTTTATTGTTAAATTTAAATTAAATTTACCAACCAGACGAGTTGTACTCGTGTACTGGGACGTTTGAAGTCTCAATTTCAATTCTTTCAATTAAAGATTAATGAAATAAAAGTTACACGCGTACAATGCTCTCGATGCTTGCACGACGTTATAATAAATAACATTCGAGGTAAAATCGAAGATTAACGAGATCGAAGGTCGACCGATTTCCTCCAGAAACGGGACTCGCGTCTAATCGCGTTGGGCACGAACGATCGACTCGGTCCCCCGAGAGGCGATGATCAATTTAGCCCGGACGACGAATTGTCACCCGACGCAGATTTACGCGACGCAATGACCCTCGCCACGGCCCCCCCCTCCTCCTCCCGAGGATGAAATAAACCCTCTCTCCCCCGCTGTTTTCGAACAGCGAAATGAATTTCGACGGCGCGCGAGAGGAAAGAAAGGTAGGGGGGTAGAGAAAGGCGGGTTTCGCCGCTTATTTTAATTCCGCGTTTAAAAGAAGCTTCTTCCTTCCGTCGCCTGGTAAATTGGCCGTCGTTTGTCTACCGCTAAGGGGCACCGCGGGGTGAGAATCTCCCCCGATGGTGGGGAAGTGCCAGCACCCTCCTTGCCCCTCCCCTCCACTCTCCTCATCCCCAAGGAACCGAGTATCCCAACGATTCTGCTATTTACATTCGTACGTGGAAACGTCCTCCCTTCGCCGAGTGTTAATACGATCTTGATCGATCTCGTCGTTAATGGTATTGATATTCGAGTCTGATTACGCCGGATTAGGGGGTGGCTGGATCGTGACGCTGTCATTCTTACGGTGTAACAACGTCATCGCTGGTATCGCTCATCACGTAACGTGTTCCTACACTTCGATCAGCTCAAAATTGTACAAGTATAAACGTTCTCGCTCTGGTCGCAATGGCTGGTCGATTTTCATTTATTTATTTATTTATTTATTTCGAAACGATGGTTTTCAGTATCGGTCAGAGACGATCGAATTTGCACGATGGTCACTTTCTCTTGTACTTGTCGAGTAATCGACGATCGAAAATCGAGTGGGGTAGTGCTAATTACTTGGCTGGAAATGGCACCAAAGGGCGCGCCATCTTTCTGCGCTACCGTGTCGCGTTATTTGTCTCTTGTTCTACTGCGCCGCGCTACCTGTCCTCCTATTCTACTGTCGCGCGCTTTTCTCCCTTTCCTTTGTATACAGGATGATTCACGTAATCTGTACACCTTTTGAAATTACACGTCTAATGGAGAAGCAACTTTGAAGTTATACGTCCAATGAAAAATTGTTGTATGGTTTTAAGGGAAGGAAAATGTGGCGTGTCAATTTCTCTTTTTTTTTTTTTTTTTTTTTTTGGGTTTCGAAATTTCCAAGATCATCTTTATTTTTTTTTTGTTATGAAGAATGTTATTATTATTATTCATATAAATTATCTGTGCAAGGCAAACATTTTCCAGATCACGTGCCAAGCACGTCGTCAAAAAAAAAAAAAAAAAAAAGAGAAAACTAAACTCACGCGAAGGTGTTGAAAAAATAATACATGAAAAAATCTAAATATTTGATTACGTGTCGTAGCTTGGCAACAGGAAATATCATTCTGAAAGAATAAATTTAAATTTAATTTCTTTTCATTTCCTTCAAACATTTAATTGGAGAGCTTTCGTTCAATAAGATACTTAATAATAATTACGAATGCTAAGTTCCGTAAATAACATTAATTAAGTTATTAATTTTCCGAGAAAAAAAACTAGCGTTAAATTAAATTTCTTTCCATTCTCCCGAAATATTTTATTTTTTAATTAGATAATTACGAACGCTTGAAGCTTGTGTAAATAATGTAAATTAAGTTAAACGATAAATATTAATTTTCCAAGAAAGAAACTAGCGTTGCTTCCTCATAAATTAAATAATATAAATTAAATTTCTAATTTCTTTTCGTTTCCTCTAAACATTTTATTTTTTCGTTTAGTAAGATAATTACGAACGCTTGAACCTTGTGTAAATAATGTAAATTAAGTTAAACGATAAATATTAATTTTCCAAGAAAAAAGAAAACTAGCGTCAAATTAAATCACTCATTTTCTCTAAATATTTTATTTTTTCGTTTAGTAAGATAATTACGAACGCTTGAAGCTTATGTAAATAATGTAAATTAAGTTAAACGATAAATATTAATTTTCCAAGAAAGAAACTAGCGTTGCTTCCTCATAAATTAAATAATATAAATTAAATTTCTAATTTCTTTTCGTTTCCTCTAAACATTTTATTTTTTCGTTTAGTAAGATAATTACGAACGCTTGAAGCTTATGTAAATAATGTAAATTAAGTTAAACGATAAATATTAATTTTCCAAGAAAAAAGAAAACTAGCGTCAAATTAAATCACTCATTTTCTCTAAATATTTTATTTTTTCGTTTAGTAAGATAATTACGAACGCTTGAAGCTTATGTAAATAATGTAAATTAAGTTAAACGATAAATATTAATTTTCCAAGAAAAAAGAAAACTAGCGTCAAATTAAATCACTCATTTTCTCTAAATATTTTATTTTTTCGTTTAGTAAGATAATTACGAACGCTTGAAGCTTATGTAAATAATGTAAATTAAGTTAAACGATAAATATTAATTTTCCAAGAAAAAAGAGAACTAGCGTCAAATTAAATCACTCATTTTCTCTAAATATTTTATTTTTTCGTTTCATGAGACAATTACGAACGCTTGAACCTTGTGTAAATAATGTAAATTAAGTTAAACGATAAAATTATTAATTTCCCAAGGAAGAAACTAGCTAATTCCTTACAATTTTGCTGCTGTGAAAATGCATTCAGCATATTCGTCATTCTAAATAGACGCACAATTTTAAAAGCGGCGATCACGCAGCCAAGGCGCGATGAACTTCTGAATGATCGAACAACTTGCTTTCCCAAACGCTCGGTAATTAGAAATCCGATCCGAGCGGACAGCTGCATCAACGAGATCTAATAAATCCAAGATGCTCCGCCGTCTTGTCGGACGATCCGGAAACCGCGGCAGCAAATCGGTCGGTAGACCAGCAACTGCGATACAACGGTCCCATCATCAATTATCGGCGTGCCCTTCGTCGAAAAGTCGGCGAGTCGAAAGCGCGGAATAATCACGCGGGGAATGAAAATGGATCGCCGCGGTCCCGCGGTCCCCTTATGGCTCGTCACGATTTATATCACGCGATATCGTTATCTCACGTCGACTCGTGCTTCATCGTCTTTCGTCCCACTGGGACGACCATAATTCTTTCTTTTTTTAATTTCTCATTTCACGGTAGAACCTGGCGTTCATCGAATCAACGAATGACCACGCGAAAACGAGTCGTCGGGGTCGCGGTAAAATTGGCGATTGGATTTTGCAATTTTCGCGGCCGATGACTCGAGCATCGATGGAAACGATAAACGTACACGACGACGCGGTTGACGAGAATGGCAACGACCTCCCCGCGAGTGCCGGGGGTTAAAATGTTTGGACTCGACTTGGAGCTGGATAATCAGTCGGTTAACCGACAAGCCATGAACGCAGTAACGAGCAACAATTCGGTTAGTCGGGCGCGGATAAATTATTCAAATTGCACACCGTCGATTAACTCGATTCGCCGGTGATTCTATTTCCACCGTGGAAAAAGAAGGGGAAAAAAGGAACGCCGACGTTCAAACGTGGTCCGGCTGAGTAAACCCGGCTGAGGGGGGAGAGGGGGAGGAAACGATGAACCGATAAAGCGATTCGCCCGATTAACGCTCGCAAATCGATCGATCGTACGTTTTCACGATACGAGAGAGAGAGAGAGAGAGAGAGAGAGAGTAAACATCGTTGTTTCGATGAACTTGAAAATTCCTTGGCAAAACTGGGATGACTGAAGAAGTCAGTTGGTCGATGAATAACGATACGACGATCTACGCGAGAGCCGTGCATCTGACCATGCATCAGCGTGGTTATACATGAAATAATAATCGGCAGTGATTGCGAGAAACTCGGCTGGCTCGGTCTGTAGGAGCTCGAGGACGAGGTCGAGCAGCGGGGGGTTAAGGGATGCTGAAGGATGCCAGGGGTGATATTGGCGGTGAAGAGGAGGAGGAGGAGGAGGAGGAGGAGGAAGGATTCGGTGAGAAGCGAATGGACCAAGGGATGCAAGAGGAAAGACGCTCTCTGCTTCTACACCCCCGCCAAATATATCATCGCCTGGCAGTTATGTGTGTCATGAATTTTAGATTATCCCTGGATTAGATTAAGGGGCGGGGGGTGGAAAGTGCAGTGGAGAGGCAGTCGAGCAGCCCCTTGGTCCGACCCCGAGTCAGTGCCGTAGCAGGCCGGCCGCGTGCCCGCGTGAATTATTTTCCGCCCTCCACCCCACACTCGCTCGCCGATTGATTTCCAACGTAGCTTCTCCCTTGTTCGTCGGAACAACGTTTCCTTTGGATCAGGATTCATCGTCTTTAGAATTCGTTTCTCACTGACGCGCGCGATAACTTGTCCATCTGTTTAAAGTACCGTTGGACAAGGAGCAAAAGTGGCGACTAAGGGAGGCTGGAGGGGTGAGAATGGAAGAAACGAGGAGCTAAACGGTGCTTGGCCGGCTGCGGGGCAGAACCGATGCCGAATCAATTCGCGTAATAGTCTCTAGGGGTGGCGGTGGCGGCGAGGGCAGGGGTTAAATCGACTGCAACTAGCTGGTTGGCAGCCCCTTTTCTCCAACAGAGAGAGGAGAGACGTGCAACCGCTCGGATACGGGCCATTACCGCACCTGTCCCTCAAGTTTCGTCTCCACCCCCCCGCCGAACGGAAGAAGGAGATCGAACGAAACGAGCCGGCCTCTAATGAAGAGAAGCAATCACTTAAGCCGGCCGTTAGACCGATCGGACGTGGGAATCGGCCCCCGAGCCATGCTTTTACGCCCCACTGCGAGAAACGTTTATTGCCCGTTTTACTGGCGTTTTCACTGGCGTTCGAAACGGGACACGCCATTTCGCGACCAGCCTCTACCTCACTCCGTTTCGTCGCTGAACTTTCAACTCTTCCCTTCAGCCTGTTTCGATCGCCTGACACTTTTCACAATGTTACTTTCCGCTTTGCTTTCGTCCGTGTGATTCGATCCGAGTGAAAACGTCGAGTGGTGAATGGAGATGTTTTGAAAGTCAGATTTCGATCAGGAAAAGGAAAGGGGGTGGGGGGTAACGAGGACCAAGGTCAGCGAAGATCTCGAGATCGTTTTTTTTTTTTAAATCGACTTACCGTTCCAAAATAATCACCGACGATTATTAATTTACTGGGAACGATCGGTTAATTTTCCAAAGTTTCGCCAAAGATGACAAGTTCTCTGCTTTGTACATTTTACATTACGTTCATTTGGAAAACCGACAGCGCTGTTATCAAACGAAACAGACTGGCGGTAAGGGGAGAGAAAGGCCGGCTGATTATTCTAGAAGCGACGAGCAAAAGAAAAACGAAAGAATTCTAGGTTCGAGACAGACACGTACACATGTTCCGATTTCATAAATAAAATAAGTTAAAAAAAAAAGACAATCTCACACGTAACGACGTCAGGGTTCCTTTTAATTTCAAAAAAAAACAGATGAAACGAGACAAATCGAACTCGGCGCGCGAGTGATAAGAGTGATCAAGCAGAACAAATTCGATTCGAGGGAGGAGGGGAAGAAACTGGATAAAGGGATACACTCGCAGAGGTCATGCTACGTAGGTACTTGTATGCTATTATTCCTCAAGATTTATTTCCAGTGGCATGGTCACGTAGCACACAGAGAGCCAAGAGAAGAAAGTAATCGAGAGACGCGGATTGTTTCGATTGTGCGCGTGCGTAGGTACAAGACCGGCGTGTGTGAGTGTGTGTATCCGCGGAGGAGATCTACTCAGGACCGGAAGTGATCCTCCTTCTCCATCTCGGACGCGGTCCTTCGCAACATCGACGAAACATCGTAAAACGGAACGACACGTATACTCGAAAACTCAATCTCTTAAGCCTAAAGAAACGAAGAGAGAAGGCAACAATCCGCATCCTCTCTTGGCGCCGTGATAATTTTCAATCTTACGGCTACGACTTCGCCTACGAAACGCATGCACAGAGAAAATGAAAATAGAGTTCGCATCTGTTTTTTTTTTTTTTTTTTTTTTTTTTTTTGGTCGCTGAAATACATATTTTCTGTACGGTCTTTGCGTGCTTACGTGACGCTTCGTTCTTCCCTATGGCTCTTTTTCTTTTTTTAAAATTCTTACTCCGTTTTTCGCTTCATTTTCTTTTCTTTCTTCTTCTTCTTCTTCGTTCGATACAATAAAAAGCCGACGTTCTTTTGATTGTGGGCCCCCGTGGATCGCAATTCCTATTCGAAGGAAAGTCGAACGATGATCCTTCCCGTTTCATCGATTACAACAACAACAACAATAATAATAATAATAATGACGATCGTAATTAATAATCAGTGTGTCAGAACGACAGGCGTGTTAAAGTAAAATTCTCATTGTCGATCGCAATGGGACGACTGTCAGAAAAGCTTATCTCGTACGCATATATCGGTAATACAATGGCTGGATAAAGCATCGTCGTCGGTTCTATTTCTTTTCCCATCGCTTTCGCATTTTTTGCGTCACCTGTAATCTTCTGGCGCGACGATCCTCTCTCCTCTATACATGTTGTATTTTGCGTAACGCAGTTTCGAGAGAAACAAATCGTCGGATGCCCCCTTTTCTCGTTTTCACAATTTCCACGTACAAAACAATGGAAAAAAAAAAAAAAAAAAAAAAAAGAAAAAATTTGCAAATAAGCATTCGTCAGCACCTTTCGTTGCACCTTGACAAGCTTGTGTTTATACGTGCGTGCGTGTGTTTGTGTACTAATCTATAAAAGTAGATGGAAAAAGAAAAAAATGTTTCTTTCTCTCTGTATTCGACATTGGTAGGAAATTCATGCAAAGAAAACTTACTCTATTGCGATCACTAATCTCTCAATTTTCTGTATCGATACAATGTGTGTGTATGTATGTGTGTGTGTGTGTGTGTGTGTATGTATATACATATAATAAATTTACGTATATATACATATACATTGTGTATACTTAAGTACTAGGCAGTCAAGGTATGCAACAATTTAAAAAAAAAAAAAAAAAAAAAAAAAGAAAAAGAAAAATACTGTTTTACGATCTTCCTTTTTTCTCTATACCAAGTTTGAACGCTGGACAGAGGAATTTGCTGGCGCTTGCGAGACGCGAGAGAACAGAGAACTCTCTCCGGGATGTTTCTATTCTGTTTTCGTTCGTCGCTAGAAAGAAAAAAAAAAGAAAAGAGCCTTCGTGCCGCAAGGATAGGATAGTCAGGTACTAGGAACAGCCCCTCGAAGTTCCGATCCTTTGAGCGAAAGAAAAAGATTTCTGCTGCTTCCTCTTCCTTTCTCTTTTGACACGCGATCCAATCGAGAAGGACGACTTGACGCGAATCTAGCGTCCATTCCTAAGACGAATTAATGAGAATTATACGCAACGAAGAACCGAATATATATATATATATATATACGTATCCCTTTTCTCGCGGCACAAGAATTCGAAAACGTTACGCACACGCTTCTCGATTGGAATGGACAAAAAATTGATATCTTACGTACCTACAACACGCAACATGCATGCACACACAGAGACACGCAAAACACACACGCACATACATATAGAGAGAGATATATACTTTATACGTCTACTTTACAATCGTAAAAGGGATGAGATTTGATTCTTCAGCCACCATCGACTATACTTGAGAACTTTAACCAGACAGATTCAATCCGTCGACTCTCTTCTACAATACGAGCGACGAAAAACGGAAAATTTCGAGCGTGAAACGATTTTTGCGTTTAGAGAACGATCATGACGAAAGACACATCCGCGAGTTTCGGATGATTTCTGGGAGGGGGGGGGAGTTACGCTCGCGTTGATTACATAACAAGCGAACAGCCACGTTCGCAAAAGTCCCAAAGGATAGGAACTCCCTCCGAACACTGCCCGCACGAAACGTTACGATTAAATATAATACACATCGTATGATAATTACAATAATACAGTATTAATTAAGAAATAGTTATGTTAATAGTTATTTCAACCACGTGTATGGCTCAGTCTATTACTAGTCTCATGCAACAACAACAATAAAGATACAACAATATATTTTACTTATGTCTGTCTCCGTTTAATTCTTTTACTTTATTACTTTTTACTTTATCATTCTCACTTCGTTTCTCCATCTACGTTTCTAATCACTTTGCAATCACTCGGTGTGCAATTCTCTTCGCATGCATTCGTCTCTACTCTCTCTCTCTCTCTCTCTCTCTCTCTCTCTCTCTCTCTCCCCTTGCAAATAGAAAAAACCTGGAAATTTGTCAAGTATCGATCAACTTCTCGTCTTAACGCCGTTTCTTTTTTTTTCTTCTTCTCCTTCTTCTTCTTTATAATTAATTCACTTTAATATACTATGTATAAATAGACAATTCATTTTTTTTTCTTTTTTTTTTTTGCTCACAATACCTTATCTCTCTGTTTTTTTTTTTTTTCATTCACTGTCGTAAACCTTTATAAATTTAATTAGTCCTTATCTTGAGTGAGAACTCCGAGCGATAATAAATAATAGCGAGCCACGTGAAAGTCTCGACGGAAGTCATTCACGAGTGGTTTCCTTTACTCGAAAAAAATTGCGTATGCAAGCATTTGATATTTACAACGAGACACGGGACAGTCTGACGACACGTGTAGCAAACGTTTCTTTCATTGAAAATTCCATTTCACTGCGGTATAAAATTGTGTGAATAGGGAGAAACCTGAGAGAAAAGTTTATTATGAATAAATACATAATGTTGTCGTGTGTACATGTCTGTGGCTATGTGTATCACTGAAAAACATTCCGTCTCTAGCTTAGGAACTATTTAAAAAATATATATATGTATATATAAATATATATCCTGTGTGGGTGTACGTGTGTGTGTGTGTGTGTGTGTTCATGTTCGTTAAGTTGTTTAAATACTAGTCAATTCAACGACAAAGATAAATGACAAAATGAAAAAAAAAATGACCTTAGTGACATGACGTTCGTTTTGTATTATTTACAAATACAACGTTGGGAATATAATAAAAGCAAGCAATTGCGGTTGCGTATTGCGATGATAAGAATAAAAAAAATAAATATCTTTTCCTTTTTAAATATTTCTACTGAAATCTAGATAGAGAAAATTTACAGACTTTCAAGTTGAGAAATCGCACGTGGCTCGATTTTGTTTCTTTTCATTTTTAAATCTTGCGTTTTACTTCCAAGCCCTTAAGTAATTATATAAAAAATAGTAATATCACAAAAATGGCGCAGGCAGAGCAGGGAACGGACCAAATACGGGGATAAAGAGTAACGGCAACAGGGAAACGTTGCCAATTGATAAACATGGATCGAGATTGAAGGAGCGGCCACGAATATTATACCATTATTTGAATATATAAATCTTTCTGTTCTCTACGCAAAACACGATTCTTCCTTCTTTCTTCTGCATTTTCATTCAAAACGGAGGAAAAAACCGGTGATTTCTCGTGATCACCTGACGCTTCAAGTCAAAGCAGAGATACAACAATAAAATAATATCTTTCTCCTTTTAGTTTATGGTGATGATAAAAAAATATTCTCACTGTTGAATTGTACTTGTCACGCACGTTTTACATGTGACTACACGACGGTGTCTGTAATTCTTTGATCGAGCGGATGGGAATCGTTCGGCTTGGAAAGTGTCTCTCGAATCGGCCGAAAGAATCGTTTCGTTTATTATGATCACGCAACAGATTCAACGCGTTTTCCTTTGTAAATGTCTTATCTCGCCCGCGCTAGTTCATCCTGCCAGTTTTTTTTTTATTTTTGTATTTTTTTTTTTTTTTTTGGCTTTTCCTTCATTTTTATTAATAAAGTTTGATTGACAACAGCGACTCAATGACGATTAATTTAGTTCGTCATCTCCATGTTGAGCTTTCCTTTACTTGTTCACGTTTGTTTTATTTATTTATTTTTTTCTCTCTCTTTTGCATACTCGTTTTGACAAATGAACAGCGAAAATAAAAATTACAATTTGTCGTAAAAGTTCTAGAACTCGATTTCTATGATTTGTTTTCCTTCCCCCCTTTCGTTACAGAACTCACGACTTTCAATAATACATTGGTTATCAGATTTTTAACTTTTCATTTCTTGTCATCGATGAATAAACGCATTTCTCGTAATCATAAGATTTTAAACGTTCTGTTATCAAGCGATGACAAACGTAATTTCGTCTTTTTGTAATAAAAAGTGCTTGCTTTCTGAACTGGCCCAAAAAACTGGACTGGAATGACACAGTCAGCGTTTGAATTTGAAATGAGAACATTCTGCAAACGCAAAAAGAGATTGAGAAATTAAATAGAGATTGGGCGTATGCCGACGCACATGACAAAAAAAAATTTCCCTACATCGCGATAGATTTCACGTCATAGATTCAAAACTCTGTGAATCGTTATCTGCAAATCATATTCAAACTATAGTCGTTCCCACACGTTATTCTGCATAACGTCAACACATTATGAGGCAATATTCATGCAAAAAATTTGAAGTATCTATAATGATAACAAAAACTTCCACTCTAAAATGTATTTACCTATTTACACTAATATCTAATATGATCCTAATTTAATATTTTTAACAAAAAAATAATCACAAAATGGTCTGTGGGTTAAAACATCATATTCGATATATATTATAATAATAATAATATCTACATACATTTATCGTTTTATATGTATGTATATATTAGTACATGTGAAATATGTTTCATTCATACATGACGACAAAGTGTCATATAACCTAATATCACAATCAGCAAGAAGAGAATAAAGTAAGCAGAAAAATTTTGGTTCGAAACGAACGGAATGGCACTTTCTCTGCGTTTATATTGAGTCTCAACGTATAAAAATACATGTTCTCAAAAACCTTCTGTACACTATGAAATTTCTAATAACATACTTCTCTATCTGTTAATTTCATATCAAATAAGTATTACTACCACCATCTAAAGTTCTACACAACTCATTATATAGAATGCGACATCTCTCTATCTTTCTTAAAAAGAAACAAAAATCAATATCCCCTAATGTATAAATCCTCGATCACAGTAGTTTAGCAAGCTCTATAACGTGAGATCTATACTCTTCCCTTTTGCATTTCGATTATTATACTTATTCTCCTTTTCATTCCTTTTATACCCTCTGGTTCGCGTATTGTTAGTTTCTTCTTCTCCGTGATAATTGAGAAGTTCGTTTCGTTTAAGAGCTGGGCTAGTTGATTGCCAGCACTTCTTGTCTCGTTTCAATGCACGAGAATTAAACACTGAACAGTGTTACACAGCGCTAATGGAAACGGAGTGTACAGCGTGTAGGTTTTCACTACGTTAAGGTATCATTTTTGTTTTTTCGTCTGTTTGCAATGCGATTTAGCGTTGAAGTTACGATACCTTTACTGTAAAGTGGTCGGTGACCTCAACACAGTTCCTCCCTCCCTCCCACCCTCCCTCCCGCCCCCCTACCCGCCCACCCACGCGTTACATTTCGGCCCATGACATTTGTTTTGTCGTTTTCATTTTTCCTCGTTTCATTCTCACTTCGATTTTTCGTTTGTACCTCTTGTTGACTGTAGCTCTAATAACGCATACTAATTCCCCTGAGAGCCTGACGATGACCATAACATGGTAACGACAACGATGTTGATGAGAAGAGGCCGTGGTTTCACCCACCCACCCTGTCCACCCATTGATTTGTTTCCCGCCCAACCCCTTTCGGCCTGCCCCTTAAAGCGGCCTTCTGAAAGAGATACAATTGCTCTGTGTTAACGTATTTCCAAAACTAATGATACACTTGAAAAATAGTCATTACATCGCATGATAATTAGTAGCAGTTTATAGATAGTAATTACAATTACACATGTATAATTATTTGCAACTTGGCACACGTTTGATACAAATATAAATGCAAAAGTTGAATCACTTTCAAGGAAATTTCCCGTCCACTTACCGCATTTAGGCGGAGCTGCTCAGACGCCATACATATTATGGAGTCGTTCACTAAGTTGTGGTGGGAATTGATCTGAAAATCGTTTCCAATTTTCCGCACCAACTTGATTCTTGAATCCATGTAATATCTACGGAGCAACATCGATTTTTCAACGTTAGCAAATCAGGTAACTGATTTACTATAAACAAATGGTTTGCATCGCGATAATTTATTTCCATGCACCTTTTGAAACATGTCCTTAAGATCTTCTCTAGGCGTGACCCAAGATGCAACAGCATCACAGAAAAAGATGAAATCTTGTACAACGCCTGCTGGATTTACCGTGATCATCTGGCACATACCTCTGAACGCCGAATCCTTTTCTTCATTATCTCTAATGCTTCTCAAAGAAGTACACCTAATAAAGTATATGCACACATTACGAAGTGAATGCTGTTAACGATTTAAGAAGGTAAATTCATCATAATTGAAGAATACACGTTAAACGTGACATTGATAGTCTCTTTAGTATTACATGTTAGCTTTGCTGAATCAATTTATTATCTACTTGAATTGTTAACGATAAATCTACCTCCTTTATGATAAAAGTGTTTACATTCATAAGAATATGACTATGGTAAAAAATGACATCTAGTCACTTGATATAATATCCATTCCCACAAGTTATGTAAGTTACACATTAATAAGTCATTTCCATTAACGTGGCAAAATTGTTGGCTTTGTTGAGACAAGTTTTGTGTTTGAATCGCCTAGCAAACGTTATCTCTTCTTACACTTTTATGTTTTAATTTATTAAAAAATTGAGAATCGAAAATATCTAAACTATTGATCTAAGAAAATAAAAAAAAAAAAAATTCTTTATTTAATCTAATATAATCTAATAATAGTTAAAAGTTCCTGTATTTGATGTTATTATAATCTAATAATAGTTAAGAGTTCCTGTATTTGATGTTCTGTAATTTTGTATCTTTTCGTGAACATTTGGAAACCTCACCTAAGAGAAATTTCTTTAACTTCATGAAAATCATTGATATCATTTTAATATGATTGGCATCGCGTTGGCATAATTTTATCAATTAAGGCGTGGTTTACATTTGACGTCTCTTTAATTTTGAAGATTTTGAAATTACAAAACAGAGACATTAATAATAACTAAGTGGTTATGATAGCAAGAATAGAGCTAGAATATATCTGACAAAATTGATACCGAGTTAATCAACATGCAAAAATACACTTCTGAATGATACTAACTGCACACAGTGAAAAATATATTTAAAAAAAGAAAGTATATATGTTTCTAGATTTAAATGCAAGGCAATAATACATAGGCTAAAACATTACACAGACCTAAAAACGTGACAAATGTAAACCTATCCTAGATTCAAACTGCAGTAATTAAGAGCCTATAACATACTTGCATGGTGGCAGTAAACCAAGGTGAATATACAAAGTAAATGTAAAAACTACTGCAAAAAACTATTGGGCAAGTTTAACATTATACTCGGGATAAACTGTACCCTTTTCAGAGTCAACAAATCAGGTAACATATTCTTTTTAAAATGTAAAAACAAAATCATGATGGGCTCTCTCTCTCTCTCTCTATATATATATATATATATGTATGTATAATATAATATAATATAAAAGTGCTACGATATTCTTGCACAAAAGTTCTTAGCAGCCCCTGATGCAATGTTACTGAAGAGCCGGGAATAATATATAATAATAAAGTGCTAATAAAAATAGAAGGTAATATAATTAATAGAATGTAATAATAAAGAAATTTACACACCACTGTCGGACAAACTGCTGTAACATGGGGGCGACGTCGTGGGGACACACATAACCTAGGCGACCGATCGTTATGGCTACGGTTTCATTTCATTTCGGTAAGTAGACAAGTGAAGTGTAGTGAAGTGACCGGAAACACAAACAATAAGACAAACTGATAGAGAACCAACGATCAACTCAGGCGAATATGTTGTCGTTCAGAAATTTCAATTAATTAATTTATAATTAATCTTTTAATCAATAATAATTAATTTAATATTAACAATCAATAGAGACAGTGGGAACAGAGGTGAACATATGAAATACCGACAATGAACATAGGCAATACCGTGCTATTGTAGCTGCTGAAACAATAATAAAAATTAGATAGCAGCGTGCGAGCCCATGATTTGTAAAAACCGATATGAATGATATTTCTAACAATAAATGTTAATATAAACAAGTACAACCAAGAAATACAAAATAAAACTTTTTCTTGTGAATTTAAAAGCCAATTTAAAGTACTGTTTAAACAATATCTGGGGCTTAGATGCAAGCATAATATATTGAAAATTGCAGTATATATATATATATCTCTCATGGCAATACAGCCATATAAAGCCTGCAGGCAATCGCACACCACTAAATCAGGTCCAATGTACAAATGCTAATAATAATTTAAACCCGCTCATAAAACGTGCAAGCGTGGTCATTTGTAACCACTTGTAGTCGTCAGTCTGTGTGGTTGGTTATTACCTTCGATAAAATCATTTACAAAAAATGCACCTAAACTTAAATGCCACCGAATGCTGATTCTAACATGGGGACTTTCTGTCTATATTTGGGAGACTTCTCATTAAACAATCGTTGAATGTCCTAATTGCGTGAAAACGTTTATACAATATTTGCAATATGTGGAGCACGTACACTACAATGCCTTGAATGAAAAGTTTCCCCTCGTGTGCAGAGCATACTTCTAAGAAAAGGTATTACTTCTACTAAATATAGGTGAATAGTAACAACAAAGTCGTATCGTTATGGTATCCAAAAAAAAGGAGAAAAAGAGAGAGATGAAACTTCACTATACATTACCCTCTACCATTTAAAAGTATGCTCCATATACTATGCTGTGTAGAAGAAACTATACGTTTGAAAATATTATACACAGATACTCACCTGTATTTTCTAACAGCGTTTTTGGCGTGTTCGGTCTATTGATTATATCGATAAGTTGAGTCAGAATTAATGGAATATATGCACTTGTATCAGTACCTAGAAAAGAGAAGAAAGGAGAATATATGCATTTGTATATGTACATATTACTAGAATTTCGCTTGCGACATGCTTCAATAGATAACATCTTTAAAATAGTTTACCAAGTTTTATAGCTATTTCACCAATAGTCCATGTTGCATTATTACATACAGATATAAACTCAGGATTTAAATTCTGTCCAAGTATGGGCATAAATTCCGCTATAAACAAAATCAACAAATTAACATACTAAACTTTTACGAATGTAACGAATGTCAATGAACTTGGTGAGTTTACAAGTTCATCACTACATAATCGCGTAACAAAAGTACTCACGTATGCAAGGCAGAACATGTTGAAAGCAGGCCTTTGTAAGATCTCCCAGTAAGGCGAAACTGCTTTGTCTAACTTCAGGCATGCCATCTTGCATACACTGATACAGTAGCTGCATTACATTACTGTTCATTACCAAGCGTTCCATATGACCATCCAACCCTTCTGCCAAGCCGCTAAGAAGGTCTAATGCAACAATCATAAAATCTTTATCAGGAGCCTCAAATTGTTCTGGACTCTGTGTATTTGCTATGTGTTGATTTAGCGTCTGCTCTACGAGGGATACACACCGCCTATTAAAAAAAAAGAAAAAAAAAAAAGAAAGAAAAAAAAGAAAAAAAATAAAATACACATAAACATTTAAATACAATATCAAATCTACAAAGATCGAGGTCAATCGAACCTACCTATAGACGGGTTCGCAATAAGGGAGGAAACCAGATCGTAAAGCAGTTGCAACAGAAGAAAGACATTCTAATAATGGAAAAAGGTCTTTGTCCTCGTCTTTTAATACGTTCCACTTATTAATGAGTGGTGGCATAAGAAGGTTAATGTAATCTGGTTTATTAAGATGATGTCCTACTGAATCAGCAAGTGTACCAATTGCGTCGTACAATATTAAAAGATTTTTATGTTGATATTTACCTGTATACACGAGAACGATTAGTAAAACAAAAAGTTTATTCGACATGACGTTAGTGGAAGAGCATATTTACCAAAAGCAAAAACAAGCGTTTCAAGAATAAATCCAAGGTAAGGGACTAATTCCGTGCACGCTTCCTCTTCTAACGTTGCAAAAGCAGAACACGCGGCTTCCTGAACGCGTTTGTTGCCATCAAGTACTCGTTTGAGTAATTCAGTCATTAAAGGCTTCAAATGCGTATCGTGGGGTTGCGCACAAACCCAATGTGCGTAACGACTTAGCGTCCAGCAAGTGATAGCGCGCACTAGTGCTTTTTTATCGCTTAAACAACTAATTAGATACGGGATCAATTCTGATAAATGCGGAATCATTCCGCTCATACAACCTGCAACAGAATATTACGCGTTAAAAATTACCGTTTAAACCTATATAAAATAGCGTTAAGAAAACCAGAACCTTCAGCTATAGCTCCCAGTGCCAATATTCCAGATTCTTTGATTACCCAATCTTGGTGGAAAAGCGTTTCTTTCAAAATTGGTACTAAAACTGGTAATAATTCTTCTCTAAATACATTTGCTAACATATCTAACGCTGCAGCAGAACATTTCCTTAAATTCCAGTCACTAAGCGTTGAATCGTCATCACATCCATCTTCAGCATCTGCATCTTCTTCATCACAACCTCCATTTTCATTTGAATGTTTGTTCATATTACCATGATGTGAATGATGCGTTTTTGATTTGGGAAATCTTGGTCTGATATCTTCCTCTCTATCCGGAATCATTTCATCTTCTTCTACATCTCCTTTCAGAAGTATTATATCAATGTCTGAGTATTTCATACCTCTTACCTATGGAAACACGTTACAAAAATTAAACACAATTTCCTATTAAATTTAAAGTTTATCTTATTTCGTGATTACCTACCAATATAGGTACTAAACGGGGTAAATGTGGTGCAAGTGCTTCTTTACAAATTGGCTGCTCAGCTAATGAAAGCCAAAATTCACAAGCCTCTAAAGCAACTCCTTCATCAAGATCCTGGGTCCTCATTAACATGTATTCTATTATGTTATGCATGTGTGGTATTAATCTATCCATTCGAACTTCAAGCAACATAACCAGAGCTCTACAAAATCATAAATGTTATTATATTATGCAAGAAAACGGGGAAAATACAATCGTACCTGCATACGTTCTTCCTGACTTCTGGATCATCATCATTAGCTAAGTGGAAGAGGTTCTCCAGGAAGCTATCTATATGAATCATCAAAGCTTGTGTACGATTAACAATAAACTGATTAACACAGGCAGTAGCATGTGACCTAATTTTAGGGCTTGAATGTCTAAAAAATTGCAGGAACTTTGGGATTAGAACGTTCAATGGTCGATTGAGTGCATCAGAGTCTAAAACTTCTGCAGAATCTTCACAGATTTTTTGAAGAGCACCAAATGCACCTTCACAAACATTGTAATCTTGCGAGTCTAACATTTGGCAGAGTGCAGGTAGTAGCTCTGGCCATCTAGTCAATTCACCTATTAGAAACATGGTTTAATAATAATTTTCTGAAGTTATTTGACATTTACGAGTGTCAATCAGTAACAGTACCTTTGGATGCAATAGTAGTTATTAAAATACCAACAGTTGCACGAATTAGAGGCGATGGATCTCCAATTGCCGATAAACATTCTTGCTTGATAAAATTTGTAACTTCTGGTAAAAACTTATAAAAATGAGCTTTAACGTTATTTTTCAAAATCAGTCCACTTAGAGACCTCGTAGGTTCATCTTGAAAAGAAGAAACACACAATTAAATTGGGAAATTTTTATAAATAAAAGTTATTAAATTTATAAACAAATATTAAAAAGTTATTGAATGTTACATAAAATATATTTAAAATACATACCCTCTGATGTAAGTTTTGTTAAAACAAAAATAAGGTAATTGTTGAAATCTGGGAATTTGTTCAATTCTTCCAATTTCTAAGAAATATTATTAAGGAAAAATTATAGGAATGAAAGTACGTTGTTGAAATACAACAATCCGCCAATTTATGTAACAAAAATTGCATATTTTACACAATTATTAACCTGTGGCCGCAACAACGACTATTACATAATAAATGCAAAAAAAAAAAAATACCACTTGCATTTATTTACATTAATCCACAAGAAAACAAATTGTTATACAAAATGTACTATTCCTCAGTGTTTCGTTACAAACGTAATAAAATTTTTTCAATTACAAAATTCTTATTCAAAATTCTCATAACACACACGCATACATATACATGCGTGCGTGCATATACATATATACAATATAAATATAACAAGAAAAATGCGTAAGGAAAAAAAAAAAGTCCAAATCTTTGTTATTGTAATATTTCTTGCCAGCTGTAATTTTTAACAAATACATCTATTCCACTGCCGTTCGTTCGTGTATGTCATTTTCAGGCTGTTTAATTAATATTATGGCCGAAACTATATACAAGATTTATCGATTACGGCGTCAAGAAAACAAACTCGTCACCGACAGTAACGGCATTTCCGACGCGCCCCGCGACAGAAAACACGTATCGTTAACATATTTCTTGGCGCTTGAGTATAACTCACGTGTTATTCGAGAAAGACCTATCAACTTATGTCGACCTACTCTTACCGATTCTAACGTTAATCGTAGCACAATCCCCGGGAAAGTAACACAACCGAGCACAATGCAGTTCTACCGATTGCAAAGAATTACATTAATTACGATAAGGTGTCTCAACAGCTTTTCAATCGAATCGTGAACGAGAAGAAAGGGGATCCGTGACAGGCTGCGCAAAAGCGCGCCGTACATTTTCCTATCTCGCATCAAGTAGAATATTTCGATAGCCTCGACGTCTGTTTGAGGCTTCTTTTTGCGTTTTCTTTGCTACGAGATTTCACGGGGCTACGCGAAACGTACAAAAAATTTTCCCCGAAACGAAAAGCACGCCCCTTGATTGACCTACCCGCTTCACTTCGTTACCGCGTCGCGGGTGTATGTACTTACCGGGAACAAAAATCTCTGAAACGAATTTTTTTTTTCTCCCCAAAGCACTGAACGATTTTGCGACTGAATACGAAAGGATACTTCTTGCACGGCTCGTTGTGTAGCCGTATCCGGGCTCTGAGACTCCTTGAGCAGCGTCAAGATTTGTCGAAGTCCTTCCTCTTGCGGTTGCCACGCCATTTTCATCGTGTTTTTCAACAGCACCACTGAACGCAGCCAGCCTTCTCTGACCTCGCAGATAAACGGAAGCTCCCCACGGGACTTACCCCCACCATCGCGCCACGAAAGCATTAAGATACCGGCGTGTCGCACCAGGATTCTCCAGTTAATTTTCACTAGGCCGTGATGCCAGATCAGCGATTAATTGTTCGGGGCAATTAGATGGATATTTAACATCGTTTCGCAACGATATTCCATTTTCGCGTAATCCTTCCAGATAGACAATTGAACGTTTTCGGTGCTTAGCAGACGAGCACTTCCGGCGACAGCAGTGACATCGATCGGTCTCCTGTTTCGACTCCCCTTCAATTCTGTTACTTTTTTTCAAATTTATTCCGCCAAATTCTCATTACACAGCATTGCTCGTTAACAACTTGATAGATTTAAATCGTCGATGATACGTGATGCGTGTTTTTGAAGTCAATTTGAAAATGAACGACTTTGAAAAGTCTCTTTCCGGGGCTTTCAGCGCGATGCTTACACTCCTGTTTCGCGGC
Source organism: Tetragonisca angustula (assembly GCA_036937485.2). Taxonomy (NCBI): domain Eukaryota; kingdom Metazoa; phylum Arthropoda; class Insecta; order Hymenoptera; family Apidae; genus Tetragonisca; species Tetragonisca angustula. Next base: position 40,431 of record JAWNGG020000214.1, read on the forward strand.
TAAATTTCAAATGTAGAAAGACACGCTATTTATGGTAGCGTGTATTTTAACGATCTGTTGTGTCCGTTCCATCAATTATAGCAACACAACGATACGCGTTACATTTCAAAGTAAAGAAGTAACAATATATAGAAGAACAGGAAATTATAGTAAAGCATTTATTAAATTCTTTTGTATACATTTGCTTAGTTTCATTCGTTTTGTTAAAATTTACGGGGTATACGGCATAAAAAAGAGAAATATTTAATTTAAAATAGAAATCATTGTTTATTGACACTGTTATGCATACTGGATCTGCGATTTCGGTCTCCAGATTTCAATTCCCTCTGTACCAGAAACAGCGAGAACGTTATTCAAATAATCCGTCTATATAAGATAAGAGAAATTAAATTTATATGAATAAGTTAATTAAAATATCCTGATTTTAGGTTACTTACACTAGCTATTTCACCATAACTAGACTTTAAAGTGGTAACATGTTGTGGAGGATCAGTTGGACTGGAAATTCGAACTGTCTGGTCCATAGAACTCGTGATTAGACAGCCAGGTGCAACATGAACACCATTGATACCTTTTTTATGTTCAGTAGTGTAACATTTGACTGGTTTAAAATCTTTTTTCGGATCAAGTACATGCAACTTTGCATTACCATCCCCTACATAAACTATGTCCTGCTGCATACACATACTCATAGGAAATGATTCCTGGGAAATCTAGAATACGTTTGTCTATAATTGTCAAAATTTCACTACGTTGTACAAAATTGTACAACGTTGTCGTTTTATCTTTTACGTTTTTACCGTGACATTTTTCATCGTTCTGCTCGCCCTTTGATCCCATATAGACACTGTTCTATCCTCACTAGCGGATAAAATAAAATTAGAACTCATGGCCAGTCTAATGACAGCTCTTTTATGTGGTCGATACTTTATAATCGGTTGATAGTTTAATCTCGGATCAAACACTAAGATAGTTTTACAAAATGACCCCGTAGCAAAAAGAGCTAATTCTGGACAAGACGCAACGCACAATAAAGCACCCGAGACGATCCTAAAAAAATTGTTCAACGCTTTTATAGAATATCGTATCTTATTTAGACTTGTACAATATTTTGTGCGCAGCCACTTTTGGCCGAGCGAGTGAAAGCAAAATTTGTTTGCTCGATAGTTGTTTTTTTCAGGAAATCTTAAACAATATCGAAATTTAATACTAATTTTATCAAATTCACTGCCCAACTATCTCTTATGAATAAAGATGTTCGTGCCTTCCTCGCTCGGCCTTTCCATAACGAGAGCAACGAAAATGATCAGCTTGGTTCTCATATACATTTCATAAGTTTTGAAGTGAACGAGACCGGTGCTAGTAAGCGTCCATGCTTTCACACTTTGATCCCAGCTGCAACTATAGACTGTATTATCTATTGCTGCCAAATCCCAAATCCACCCATCATGAGCAAAGTCTATACACGTATAGTTTTCGCTGTAATTTTCCTCTGTAGAAAGTTTCCAACACACTAGAGATCGATCTCTAGCTCCTGATATACAAATATTTCCATCCTGTATACATATGTTAATGTATTGCAACATCATAAAGGTATAACATCGAATGATCATTACTTGAATGAAATATTATACAAACCTGCATTAATAATAAGCTGTCGATAGTACTGTATTGTACATTGTTAAGTGATAACGTCTCCATAGAACTTTCCCCTTTCCACAATGATGTTTGCTTTTCCAATGCAACGCATGATAACTTCCAAAATAGCTCATCATCTTCAGCTTGAAAAGAAAGGAATGTGTTTTATAAATAAGAAAGATTAAAATAATTGTTAGCAAATATTATCAATATTTAATACATTTTAAATAGAAAATTAAGTACAATGTTACGCATTAATATAGTTATTACATTACTACAAACTACTCTCATTTATCTATTATAAAATGTGGTGTGTAACAGTTTGATTTTGAGTTAATTCTTTGTTTTATTATGAAAGATAAAGTAAAACTATGTATAATTATTGGATACAGTAATAGATGGTTTTTTATTTATTTACAGAATGATTGGTCGTGCAAGGTGCTATCAATTTGAGCTAACCAGGAGGCAAGATTGGGTAACCAGTATCAGGCCAAATTTGACCAATCCTCGCTTTCCACAGTGAGTTGTCATTTAAGATTTGATAAAATTGTTTGCACACTAAACTCAAGCTATGTACTAATGTAGATGCATCTAGGAAGGAACAGATGTAGAGAAATATCTGAAATATAACGATGAACGTATCAACAATTATTAAATAGAGATTTAATTAATTATTAAATCTCCGATCTACACAACTATTTTAGGTACTTTAACTTAATTCTTTGTTCATATGTAACATTAGACTTGAGTTTTTAAATACATCGTGCAAAGGTATTTAAAAATGGCGTCCATGATCTTTGAACGATCTACTTTTTTATGACATATTATGATATGTTACGGATCGCTACTAACCGAGTTTGTTCGACTTTCTACTTTTATTTTAGAAATATTTTTCTTCTAACACTATGATACCATAAAATGAACATATTCAGATGCTGTATATTAACAAGCGCAATAACAGTAATTGTGTTGTTTGTAAACAATTGATATAGTATATAACTTGTCTGTACAAATTTTTGGATTACAATAATAAGAAAAATTATGTTTATATAACATTATAGATGTTACTAGAAAAATTTAAATGTTTAAAAATTACTTGAAAAAGTGTTGTAACGTACGTACTTGTAGAATGTATGTTTCCTCTTGAATTAAAATCACAAAAGTACAGTACAAGTATAGATATAATATTTATTTATACGAACCTCGATTGGAAGATCTGTCAAAGACAAATGGGAGTTCGTTTGATCGGTTTCAATTTCAGTGGCGCTCTGTTTTTCATCGCACATTTTAGACTAGAAAAGTCAGTGTTGAACGTTATGTTTTTAAATAATATCATTCGATCGACTATTAAACTGTTTCGATGATTCAGCTTGTAATAGGAAGAAATAAACGCGATGGTTGTTTTTTTACTGACGTTGAATTTATTGAAAAGGAGAAAGACCGTGGGTTGACTGACGTTATTTACCGTTTTGGTCCTCGTGCACGATATAGCCTTGCATGAACGCGCATGACTCACTTACTCTTACCACCCCGTTTTGGTGCATTTCACAATCTCCTCCCAAGACCAGGGCTGGCAACGTAAATTGAGCACTTTTACATTTTTTTCGTTTTATTAGACTTATAAATTGTTACAAATCGCTATGTATATGAATGTTGCATAGCGTTTACATATCGTTCGTCCATGTTTCATAAAAAAAAAAAAACTTTTCTTTCAATCAATATATTTATTAAAAATCAATTAACAATCAGCAAATTTTAAAATACAAATATAAGCGTTCATTTTTAATATAAAAAAAAAATAAAAAAAAAAAAACAAAAGCAAAAAAAGAGGAAGAAATTTTCGGAACATATTTATTTGGAACAATATTAATATTATATCATAAACAATTCCCATAGACAATATAACGATTTTCCCTTTTGCAAATGTAATTCGAAGCCAGTCGAATATATGTTTATACATGTAGTTACATATAACAAATATATCTTAAGCACATGGCATTGAAGATGAAACAGATTAGATATTTACATATTTTTTTATATCCAATTTCTTTGATATTCATTCATTATTTGTACAATTGCTTTGTATTATTCATTTGTCTCTATATTTGTTTATGTATAAATGCAGATACATGTACAATTATAAAAATATCTTTATAGATATAAATTTATTTGCCTTATTATTTTCCTTGATTAAAGCTGTACTGATAAAGAGCATTACATTTTTATATCTAAATCAATTAAATACATGTCTCAATGAAAGTACTATAATAATTATCACTCTGTACATACAACATATAAACCAGATTCAAGTTATCATATTTATAATGTCAACTTTTACAATTTAAGAACAATCAGTCTGCATTTCAAAGTAATTTGTAAAGTTAATTAAAACAAATGAAAATATTGCACCGCTTGCAGAACCTATTTGCATAATTATACCTGCTTTGAAGAGTATATTGCGGATCATTGTAGTTCTAAATATTGTTACAATAATTAATTTTAAATAAGAAATAAATCCTATCAAGAGTGTCCATGAAAAAATAACTAGGAAAATGCCAAGTTTTGTTGCTTGTAAGGGAGGAGTTGGAGACATTAATGCCAAATATGTAACATAACTTCCAATAAGTAAACATATTACAGATAAGTAATTAATAATTTTTACACTTGATACTTTTAACCAGAATGCTAACAAACACACAATTGGATTTGCAAATTGTGTAAAAATAATTGATAATTTGTATGCTATATTTCCATAAGGTAAGCAAGAGTAAGATTGTATGCTAGGAAAGAAACCGTTGCTTAAAAAGCAGAAAATAACAAGCAATGTAAATAAATGATGTCGCGTTCGTTTAGTCAGGTGCTTACTAGAATCCATCCAATAATGATTCACTTTCTGTATATCATTAGAATAATGATCACAAGGCGAAATACTTGCCTGTTTTTTACTGAGGATTGCACTGCTAGTCCCACGAGGTTGTTTCGTGTTTCGAATTAAAGAATATTCTAAAATAGCAAAAGCAGTTAAAGATAGAAATAAAATAATAAAAATGAAAAGAAAATACACATCTGGGGAAAAATTTGGACTAAAAGAATCTGAAGATTCTACATTACTATTATTTTTATGAATTGAACATTCTGAAGTATCTCCAATTCCCTGTATTAAAGCAACTATACTTGGCAGTACACCACTTAATCCTTCTCCTATAAAGAAGGATGTTAAACATTTTTCACTAAAATTGCGAAGGTATGGCATAAATAAAACAGAGCTAAAGCAACCTACTAAAGCATTGAAAAATGTTAAAATATATAATACTAAACTGTATTCATGACCGGCAATGATAATTTTTTCAGAATAAAAGAAACTTAAAAATCCCATTGCTGAAGTTCCTGATATCAACAAACATAGTATCCACCAAGGTTCATTTATTTTGTAATGAAAATATTGCAAGATTGTATAAAGTAAAGGACCAAAATTTGCAGCATGTGTCGCTAATACTAAGTACGCTGGTAATGTCCAACCTTCTGGAGAAGTATTGATAAGTACTGGTATTTGAATAAATATTCCATTGATACCAATCCATGCAGAAATGCCAAATAATATTATAAGAAAATGCACAAAAACATCAGTTTTTCTATAGCATAGTTTTGAAACTTGTGCAACATCTGTCATTTTGCCATTTATGTATGAAAAACCAAATTTTTATATATCTGTATAATAATTAACAAAAGATTAATAATTCAGTAACATCAACATATAAATAATCAATTAATATTCTCACCTAATTATTTTGTTAAATTTCCAAATATTACAATTGTAATAAATAATTTTCACTAAAAATCTCACTTTATGTTATGTATGATTTATAAAATTATTAAAAAGAAAAAAAGAAAAATATAATATTATTGATCAAGATTGTACAGTATTTGGTATAATCATGTCAGAAGAACTGATATGATGAAGTCGTGAGATGCCTGGTTTCAGTTCTTCCTTAATCCATGCAATAAAATTTATCAGATAAAATAAGAAATTTGACTAATCATACCTGCTCCAATTGACTTAATGATAATTGAGTTTCCCATTAAGTAGGTTTTAATATCCTAATCTATGAGATAAGTCGTATAACATTGTAGAATTGAACATTGTACATCTTTGTAATAAAACTAATTTGGGCTTTACAGTACTCATTGTGACATGTCTCTTTGATATCAAAGATATCCAGACAAATATACTATAATAAATATATTACAATTGCACATTTAAAATTTAGAATTTTAAAAATACATTCATCTATTTACATATATAATAATTTTCTTTAAATATATAAAGCTGTTTTTTAAGTACATTCGTGTCTTATACATGCAGATGAATCAAGCTCATAATTGGGACAAAAATGCACTTGTCTTAACAAAAACTATTTGTCTTAAACCATTTGAATTGTTTGTTTGAAAGATTCATGGCTTTCTTCCTTGATACTTTCCAGTACAGGCATATTTAATATACAAAATTCAACTTTGAAATTGCAATTGATCTGACTAATATCGAAATTATAAAATCTAAAATGACCCCTACTTGTGTAGACCCAACCCCTAAATTTATGGTATTTAAAAACGATTAGACCTTGTATGATTAGACCATATATAATTATGATGATAGACAACAGAGCTAAAAAATATATTTCGTTTTTCCAATTAATAATTTTAGATAATTTTCACTAAGAGACTTATTTGTATTAAACGTCAATGCACTTGAGTCATTGAACAAGGTGAATAAGAATGGAATAATTTTGCATGGTTAACTAAAACAAATGTTATTATTGCTCCTATCAATGATCCAATTTGAGTTGCAACACCAGTATAATACAGACCCCTACCGGGATCAGGTCTAAACAATGTTGTGATACCCAATTTTATAAATCCTATTAAACCACTAATTAATATCCAAGATAGAACTACTAGAAATTCACCAACCCAACTGAACTGAAAAGGTGGTGTGGGAGATTCAAGAGCTAGAAAGCAAACAAAACTAGAAAGTACTATAACAATAATGGTGAGACCAGTGAGGAAATTCACTTTTGGCATTTTTATAATAAAACCTAAACACATTGCCAATGGACCAGCCATAGATGACAATGTAACAGTTAAATGATACGCAACATTTCCATATGGTAAACAAGAATAAGATTGAATACTTGGTAATGTACCATTACCCAGGAAGCAAACCAATGCCATCATAATCAATAAATATGAATACGTTTGCTTAGACATTGTCCAACTAGCATTGGTCTTATAACTAGGAGGTGCTCTTGTATCTGTTGGCAACGTTTCCATGTTTGTTGGATGTTTCACACGTTCCCCAATGGCAATGGACAAATTGTTCAACCCTAAGAATGCTAAGTAACACAAGAATAACAAAGTACCGATAAAGATAAAAAAAGTCTGACTTGAAAATCTGGGTTCTGGATAGTGCGGTGTGAGTTCTACGTGAGTAGAGTCTGCTGCAGTATTATTCAAGCAATCTGGATTTCCACCAACACCTTGGATTAATGCCACCAAACTTGGCACAAATCCGCTAAGTCCTTCTCCTACAAGATAGGACACTAAATAAATTTCTCTATAGTTCCTCATGTATGGCATGAAAAGAACTGAACTCGTACATCCAACAACTGCAGTTACAAACATCAATGACAACAGAGCAGTGGAATGCTCATTGCTAAATATTATGGTAGTTTTATCATATACGAAAGCTAATATAATAGTGGACAGTGCTCCTGCTGCTAAAAGGACATATGTAATGTACTTATCACATGCCCATTTACTATATCTAAAACAAACAAAAGAAAGAATGATACACGTATATTTAGCAACTTGGAATTTGTACATTATAAAGTAGAAACATCATTTTCAATATACATACTTTATATACAATGTATATAGTATTGGTCCCAAGTTGGCAAATTGTACTAGCATAACCATATGTGCTGGAAGACTCCATCCTTCTGGAGCATTGTTTACAAGAAGTGGTAGCTGAACATATATACCATTTATACCAACCCATGCACCAAGACCAAACATCAGTGCAAGCAGGTCAACTAATAACCTTCTGTTACTTAATCTTTGGCTCAACATGTTCTGTCTTCTGTCATTCATCAACAGTGGGTCTAAGTAGATCAAATGACCTTGTTGATGAATTTTTTCCTTTTCTGCCGCCGTTTTGCAGCCTGTTTTTGTAAAAACTATTTCACCGATGATACATACACACAGTGTATGTGATATGAATAAAATTATTCTTCCTTTATATTCGATATAAATATGTGTAACAAATCACTTTATGTTTGAACGTATAACCTCTAAAGAGGTCTTATTAAATACGATGTTTATTAAAATAATACATCAATTACCAGAGAAATCATTCATTCAATATATCAACAACACAATTATTCTAGTTTTGATGCTGAGACGAAGTATTCGTTGTAATCGTCTGTTTCTTTACATAAATGCTTGACGCGAGTTCCACATCCGAAGAGAGATTTTCTTTTTAAATAAAAGTCCTTAGAAAATTAGGTAATAAATTTGTAAAGTCACAAAGCGTTAACACCGTTTCAAGACATTTTTCTTCTTTCTTTTTGTAGGGAACATAACCTTAAATCACAGATAAACGTTACAGTAACGACAGAGAGAACCGATTGAATCCACTAAGTTCGCTACATGCGCGTATATACGCTATCTAGATATGCATGTAGTAATAACTTTCGACGTTTATACAATTGCGTGTTGGAAAAAAACTGTTTGAAAAAGATATGTAAATACAGCCGTGGTGGCAATATTTTATATGATAAAATTATGATGTGACAATCTGTACATTGTCGCGGTTGTCTATCGTCTTTAATAATTGATGGTCAGTTATCGGACAAATCTATTTCATAATTACATAGTTGTTTTATTACATATCATATCGATATCGACATATCGTCAGATATATATATATATATATATTTAAAAATGACATCAATTCTCATATTTCATTTTACTATATTTCTTTTTGGACTTGATAATACGCATTAATAAAAAAAACAACTGAAACTTTTGTGATATCTTCTGTGGAAGGAAGGGAGGGGATAGGTTGGAGGGGATAGCGGAAGTTGTTCCTTAAGAAGATAGTCAACTTCGTTCTTTAAATTGCTTTCCAGAAATTGCGCAATTCACTTGTCACTCCATGTTTTAAATGAATTACTGTAATCACTGTATTGTAATCACTTGGTACATGCTGTCCTATTCAATGAAAAATGCAACGAAGCATCAAGCATAGTTAAAATATTTCGATTACTCTCGTATGTAAGTATGTATGTATGTATGTATGTACACAACTATATGACAGTATTGATACCGTTTAAAATTATTAGATCGAATTGGATCGAATGTCAACAGGTGAAATATAATTGAACACAAGTTTTTTAAAGCAAGAAGAAAGTGAGTACATTATGTACGCATGTGTATACGTGTATGTGCGCCACGTGTACACAAATATGCATGGAACACAAACAATGATGATTTGCAACACTATCTATCGTAAAATTACTGAAACGTCAGACGGGGGGGGGGGTGAAATAAATACCACCATTGATTGAATATAGCAAGAACTTTATAAAAGACGAGGCAGACTCACAGATGGTTTAAGTACATTAGTATATGTCTCAAAACTCTGAGAAATATATGACGGTTTTGCATTCGCATTTTTTTATTTGATTCTTTTTTTCTGTTTTTTTCTTTTTGTATCTTTTTTTCTCTCAAATAGATCACACGCATGAAAAAGGTTGTTGCGCAAAAGGTTGTGTTTACATCGTGCATAAAAAGTACGAACATACATCAATCGAAAAAGAGTCGTAAAGGGTAAAAGCTGAAAAAGGAAACGCTCGATTAGATCGTTTGACGAACTCTCTCGAGTTGTCGTGTTACGGATTATCGCCGAAAAATTAACATATACACACGTAAGTATACACATATGCACATACGTACATGCGTATTTATATTTCTGATGCTCTTTTCTTTCGATTCATTTTTTCCGGTCGTAGGTTATCGGAAGTGTATCATAAAAAAATATAAATGCACGTGGCGATCGACGATTGTTTTACGAATCAATTTGTCATCGTATTTTTAATTCTTTTTTCCCTTTTTCTTAATCATTCACATAGGAGATAGATGACGATACAAGGACAGCGTAACGTAACACGAAAGAGAGAGAGAGAGAGTTCCGTCATTAAGAAAAAACGTGATTTGTACGTGCCCCGAACGGAGGCAGCATCGAGGAAAATATACACCGTGAGAAATTATTCCAAGTAATGAAAATTCGCTTCGCAGGCGATTGTGGTTTGTCAGCTAACAAGTGAGGCGGTGCTTACCGCGAAAATACACTAGAGAATTGATACTGTTTTATGGTGTCATCGTCCGTCAGCGCGCCACGATGTTCTCACGTGGAAAATTCTAATAAAAACAAGTCTTCTCCGAAACAAATCCAACGGTGTACGATAGGATCGGCTTTCTGATGTCTCGAACCGGAAATCTTAATCGATATCGTTCGTCGTCGTCATCGTTCGCCAAGTCGGGTTACGGAGCGTCCTTTCAACGATGTGGAAGAACGTCGTTTCATTCGTTTGGAGGAAAAGACAGCGACATTCAACGTAAGACACAATAACAGAGCAAACAAAAATGAACGTAGAACATTATCGCAGTGAATTACCACGGAGAACGGAGCAACTGAAATGAGCAAGAACCAATGTAAAGAAAAGAACAGGATGATGTAGCTGTGTGTAAATAACCAACAAATCCCTATAGGTTTCGTGAATTTTCCAGAGTTCTCGGCGGTAGACGCATACATATATATTTCTATGTACGTACATATGTGCTGGCCGTTACATCTTTCATATTTCATATCTGGCTTTTAAGGAAAACCGATAGCCCGGAGCCAGACGCCGATATTAACGTCCCTCGGCATGCCGTGACCCGCCGGCATCGTTGAAAAGAGTTACAGACGCGGAATATCGATGGACAAAAATTAATTATGCGACGGTGGAGTGGAAAGAGCAATATCGGCTAGGATTCGGAGAGCGAGCGAGCGGCTAAGAGGCCTACGTTCGATATTTACATAGCCGGAACAAAAAGCTCATGAATCACCATCGTTTTATCCGTTCTGGTCGCTTAGGTATTCTCAGATTTCTTTTCCCCGTAACTCTCGCGTTCCAAACGTTGGAAACGTCCCAACGCGGCTCTAAACAGATATTTTCGACAATGTTTTCAGAAGGCACGGTCGATCTTTCGAACGATTGTCGGACACGCAAATGATGTCGGGGCGCTTGGCGCGTCACGCATCGATTCCCATAAAGAAAACGAGCGTTCAATTGACCCACGCTGACGCAAGGGACCAGCGAGAGACCGCGAAACGACCTCCTGCTAATCAAAGGAACAGATGCAGACAAGAGATAAAAAGAAATGTACATGCAAGCTGGCTAGGAGATACGAAGAAGGATAAGAGACGATGACATCAAGTGCAAGTGCTGAAGAGACGAAAGAGAAACGAAGCTCCCTGACCCGACTGACGTCGTCGACGATAAATTCCGAGAAGTGTCTATTACATAGATATATATATATATGTACTTATCGAAGCGTATAGTTACGTGTATGTAATTCCGCTTGGTGTTGTGCGTTTCTCTGGCCCGCACCCGGCCCTCGCGAGAATGAGTTTTTAATTGACTGATGTGCCGAGCCGAATCGCGGGCACGAGGACTTGGAAGCGTGTTTGGTTGCTCGCTAATGTCGACGACACGTGGGAGACTGAGATCGTGCTATTTTCAATGCGCCGAATTGCTAGATCACACGTGTACGTATTGCGTTATTACATCGTCCGGCATAATGTAATTTTCCAGATAGCACAACAAACGGGAGAAAGTTGCTCCAAAGTTGTTCAACGTTGTCGAAAATTGAATTGCAATTGCATTCAGTTGTTGTAACTGAAATGCCTGTTACTCCGTTACTAGACATTCGAAACATCTAGATATGCATCTGCTATGCGCTCCTGATTATTGGAATTAGAACATTCGACGGAACGTTCCAGGTATTCGAATACCTGGCTTCTTTCACCACGGCGAAAGCTGTAGCCGGTTAGGCCATTAGACTGTCGTTTAGCTTGACCATCGTACTTACATCGTGCGCATTGTTTTGTTACAGAGGCATTGACAAATCGAGCCAGGTGTCGCGCGACATTCATCGAGCGTGGTTAGCATCAATTAGTGTTAGAACGCGCCAAAGCGGAAATCGCGGGCTTATCGTGCTGACAGACGCGTGAGTTTCATTCGTTCGATCGGATTAGATGCGATTGTCAGAGCTGCTGTCACACCTGTCGCAAGCGTTTCTCGATAGAAAATTGAAAATCGTGAGACAGGAGAGTTTAGACTGGCGAGGAGGGACACACGACAGATTTCCTATAAACGGTTCCGTTTTCTTTAATATCTATGTGCTCGCTTCCCTGCGGACCTGCAGAGAACCTTACGATCGATAAAATCTGACAAATTACACAACAATACAACATGACATTAGATTACAATCGGTCTCTCGTCGCCGATAAAATGCTCCTCGAACTTGGCCCGGTCGTCGACATTTTTGAATTTCGCGATCGTTCTCTACGACTGACAGCCGATCGGTGCCAAGTTCGAGGATCGTTTGGCCACTGGCCGGGAGATGTGACGAAACTTGAGAGACGCATCTTACTTACGTCCGGTGGTCCTGTACAAACTGACTGTACGTCAGATAAGAAAATTTTGACTCGGAGTTACTGACGGGGGAAGCGCGTGCGCTGCATTTCTTCTCTATTACGTAGTACGGGAACGTGTTACACGTAAATATATTGTGTTTATGTCTGTTCAATCATCGAGGAGGACCGCACGATCGTCTCTTTCGTTATTTTTCCATTTCCATTTTACAGACTCGACAAAGTCTTCCCTTTTCTTTCTGTCGACCATCTCGAACGTACGTTCACAGGCGTCTTTGTCGTCGCGCGAAAATTAAAAGAAGCGCACGGGCGAAACGTAATCTCGCCGGCTGTGTGAATTTAAGCGGCCGCCATATTAAAATGGAAATGGGATTTCGCGGGGATCTCGACACGGGCGTTTCTCGTCGTGGAAAATCGAGTAAATTTCTCGCTGACTCGGCCGAACGGAGGGATCCTCCGTCGCAGCAGTCGTGACTCACACAGATAAAAATTCCGCCGAGGTAATTACTGAAACGACGTTATTTATTGTTCTTATCGTCAGTCGTGTCGAGCGGACTTTTCCTTACCTTGGCTTGACCACTAAACACAGATTAGAACGTCATTAGCGAAGTGTTACGCGAACACAATTTTTGCCGCGATTATCGCTGGCCTCGCGAGTGGAAATTACACTGAAAGTTGGAACAGATACCGGCGGGCAGATACTCTGTCGGGAATTTCGAGACACGAGCTTCGCGGCAAGTGTTTCGAACGGCACGAGTAATTTAAACACGGCGTAATTTAAACAAAGCGGGAGGGAGAAGCGTTCAGAAAACGAAACGATGAGCTTCGATCGTACGATCCGCCTTCGAAAGCCTTCTCTTTCGAGACACGAGCTTCGCGCGTCGTCACACGTAGGCACAATGTATTCTTGTTTAACACAGTCGCGTATGTACAAAGTATAGCAACAGAATCCGCTGCTTCTCACAGGATGGATACAACTTTCATGTTTCTACGATCGGCGCGCGACTTTCGATTAAAAGCATCCTTTGCAATCAGTTGCTTAAAACTGTCGCCTGAAGTAAAACGAAAAAAAGAAAGAAAATGCAACGCGAAAACGATCTACCTTCGAGAAGTCATTTGTCATATAAATTTCATTCGAACGAAACGTTTCAGAGTCTAATTCGAGGAAGGGGGAAGATCTCTTGAAACTGAGAGGCAAGACGAGCGTGAGGAGGAATTCAACGTATCGAGACGTGGAACGTAGGATGGTAATTAGGCGCACGCCAAGATTGCGGATTGGCGTCAACTTTCACGCTGTGATGCTTTTAATCGCAGGACATGGCGGAGTTCACGCCGGTGTTCAAGGGGGTATTCTCTAGTGTGAACTTTTGAAAAAAATCGATTTTCTTTCTTTCTTTTTTTTTTTTTTTTTTGCATATTCTCAAAGGACATAGTTTCAAAAATAAATCTCTGTAACCTTACACGTGAATTCCTAAAATTGACGAAGTTGTGGTTCCATTATTAATTTTAAATAAAATAAAAAATATTTTTAATAAATAAAATTAATTATTCAATATGGCAGAATAGTGCTTTGAATATAAGTTTCAAATATAAAATTTTTATTTTTATTAAAAATTTTAACATGAAATATAATTATATTTCAAGATTCTAATTCTTTATATTCAGATAATTTAATTTCTTTTCATAATTTTGTTATATTATTTATTATTGAAGGACGCGACCACCAGCGTCATTGTTACCGCAAAACCCAAACTTGAAGGCATTTTTCTGGAAACTATGTTCTTCAGAACGGTGTCCACGATATCTCAAAATATACTTGACCAATTGACTCAAAATTTTAAATACGCGTTTAGTGTGACTACCGCCCCTATCAGAATCAACCAAAAAAATTCTATTTTTTATGTTCTTCCAGGCTTCCGAAGTTTAACAAAAACATGCAGAAATCGATAATCGAACTTCAAGGTATCGCCACTCTTTTAATTACCGACTTTTCTCTTTTGTTTTGGTGCCTGTTACAGCCAAACTCACACTAATTAAGGAACATTCGCGTATTTTTTGTTTCCGACGAGCAGAATGGCCGGAATCATGGACACCGTGAGACGACCTTTTTTTAAAAGCTCGAGAGTGTGCAGTGCCACTAATTTCAACTTCTTTCGTCCCGAAAAAATTTCGAAACACATGACAAACAAACCTAGTCAATTTGACTGCAAAAGGTATAACAGTTTCTTTGCAAAAAAAATTCCCCGGCAAAGTTAACAAGAAGAAAACACGCACTTCACACTGGAAAATAACCCCTTGAACGTACACGGCGGCGTGTGAATCGACGCGACGGTGGCGGTATCGATCGTTTTCTGGTACCGATGTAGCCTGACGCGCGCGTGCATGCGTCTCGGTGTACACGACGGTTATTTACAGCTACGATTACACGGAGATATGCAGATAGCAGTGGAAATACGATACCTTCAAATGGGACGGTCACGTCGCTAGCAAGAATCGGTTGTAGAATCTCTCCTTGCGCCACTGTTCCAGAGGAGAATCGATATCGTACAGAGTCGATCGCAAAACGAAACGGTACACACGTGGAAAAAACAATTGGACGTGGTAACAGAGGAAATGCAAAGGAACGGAGGCTGCTGACTCTCCCAGACGGGTAGAGAAGAAGAAAGTGAAGGAAGAGATGTCTGGCGGTACTATCTAGGTACACGGGACTTTGTCCAGTATCTGTGATTGCCTCATGGGGACGAGCTGCTTTGGGGTTTTGGTAGTGACACGAGCAATTGGGAATTGGGAGATGAGAGATTGTACAGGAACATGGGCGTTTCGAAGACACGGAGCAGGGAGGGAAACGGGGAAAGATGATGAAGTAAGAAGAAACGACACATTTGGCGGAGAAGAGAAAGTGAATGAGAGATGTTTAGCTGACAATCGTCGAGTGTCGTCCCATTTGAAGGAAAAAACGTGCAGAAGATTAAAGCGCGCGACGCGAAGTGGCTGGAAAAGGTGCAATATCAAGTCCAAGACCTCGCACGGGTAACACTAGATAATAATATATATATATATATATATATATATATATATATATATACTGGTACAGGTACGGTAAAACGTGGCCAGAGTGGCTGGAGAAACGAGGCTGTGCACTTTCGAGGAACGATAAAACTGGTGTATAGCTGTTCCATCTATAAGTGGCGTACACGTGGCACGCGGTTGTTCGTGTTTCTTTCTTCCATCCCTTTTTTGC
The DNA here is from genome assembly GCA_036937485.2 of Tetragonisca angustula. Lineage (NCBI taxonomy): Eukaryota > Metazoa > Arthropoda > Insecta > Hymenoptera > Apidae > Tetragonisca > Tetragonisca angustula. Next base: position 56,069 of record JAWNGG020000214.1, read on the forward strand.
CAATTTTCGTTCGTTAATTTCTCTCTGCAACACAAACTGCGCTGTTTCCACGACGAAACGGGCGACTGGGCAAATCGCTAAATTTCCGAGGAGAAGAATACATCGTACGCGTTTATTTATTACCAACGAGTAATCGTTCGGGAAATCGGTAGGAATCGATCGCCGAACGAGACAAAGAGATATGTACTACGGTAGATTCGACACACATATACGATATACATATGTATAGATATTGAATACTGGCTATGTAACGAGAGAAATTAACGAACTTTAAACCCCCACCCCCCTCCTCCCCCCCGTATACGATAATACGTAGATGAATCGAGACGACGGGATGTGACAAAAAATTGACACGGATCGTTCGCATTTTTTTTTGTTTTTTTTTTTTTTTGCTTTTTTTTGTTTCTTGGTTGTTGTTGCTGTTGTTTCGTCTTTTACCCTGGTCTCTTTTGGCCATTTCGCTTCTCAGGGAAAAGGCCGAAAAATGGTCGAGTACGAACGTTAATGCCTGTGTATGTCTGTGCGTGTATGCGCGTGTTGGCAAACGAGTGTAAAGACCTATGGTTATGGTTGTACGACGTCGATTGCTCGGTAACGTGCCCTTCTGTTTGTCCCTACTTTCGGGTTTATATAACATCGACTGCACTCTAAAGTATCGTTTATTAATATTGTTGTTGTTGTTGTTGTTGTTGTTGTTGCTGCTTGCATTCGTTTTTTTTTTTAATTTTTATCATTTTTTATTTTATTTAGGTGTAAGTATTCTACCGTAATAAGTTACGCTGTGTTACGACGACTCGGCGACTACGCCACGCACGGATTCTTTATTAATTATTATCAAAGAAGTCGTAGACGATAGGTGAAAAAAGTCTTTAGAGGAAAATAGGTTCTTTTTTGTTTCTTCTCTTCCCTTAGCAAATTGACAAAGTAGTAGATAGAATTGTTATTCACGTACGTGTATAATAGAATTCGCAATCTCGAGACGGGTTGAGACCTTTGCCCTCTTTCCCCGTTGTTTCCCCTTTTACTTCCGGCTCCTCCCGCCGGTTCTTCGTCCTCCCTATCCCAAAGGTGTACGCGCAAAGTGTGTACGTATACGTATGTAAAATTTTCACCAACTCTCGAATCGACGACACGCGTGTTGCCCCGTGACGTGAGAGAAACCATCCTGGTTCCTGCGTTGCCGTGACTCCTCGAAACAAACAAACAAACAAACAGCTGCGCGTAGGCCGCGTTGCTCCCATTCAGCCGAAATTTTCTCTGATGGATCTTGAACGACCGAAAAAAGGAGAGAAAAGAAAACGAAGAAGAAGAAGAAGAAGAAGAAGAGGAACGAAAAGAAATGGACGAAAAGTAATCGCGCGAACGGTACCATCGGAGCTCGCACGCTGCCTCATCTCGTCCTCTTGCTTTCGTTTATTGTCGCACATTCGCTGCTCGCGTCGCTTTTCCTCGTTTCCGCTCAACATCGCCGACGTTGTCCCGTGTCGTTCTTCTCTGTTCCCTCGAAAACACGGAGATTCCTCGAGGTTCCATCAAACGCGACGAACACACGAAACGGGCGACACTCTTGGTCTGTCTGTCTGTGACTATCGTACTTCTTGTCGATCATCGACGAACTTTTGCTCTCTGTTTGCCCCCAACTTTCTCTCTCTCTCTCTCTCTCTCTCTCTTTTCTCTTGCGTGCGACACGTTCCATTCTCCGGAACGTGTTCAACAACGACAATCGGTCTCGCGACGCCAAGCAACGTAAAAACGTACCAGTCCACTGGTCCGCGAGAACGCGCTTACGCTTCTTCAAAGTGGCTCTCCCCGTCTGGTGGCCATCTTGGCAGCCCTGGAAGCCAAAGCGCCCAATGAGCACACAAGACCCGTCAGGGTCTCCCAGAAAGTTGTCCTACGTCTTTTGTGCGCTGCCTGACCGACGTACCCCAAATAGTAGCCGGTGTAACGATCGTTTCCACGATCCGAGCCGCTGTCCGACCTGCCCACGCTGGATCGCGCCGACTTGGGTTGCTGCACGATACTCGGACGTTGCTGTTGTTGTTGTTGTTGTTGTTGTTGATGACGGTGGTGATAATGGTGATGTCGATGATGATGATGATGATGATGATGAGGAAGAGAAGAAGGAGGAGGAGGAGGAGGAAAAGAAACGGGAGGACCAGGGGAAGGAGTCGAAGGAGACACCGCCGTCTGATCGACGATACTCTGACGCGGCGAGCCGTCCTCGTATCGTTGCTGACAGACCGTCTCCGATTCGTACAGCCGTTGCTGAAGCTGCACGTTGCTCAATCGTCGGTCCATCATTCGGACGAGGTTCTGGTGAACGCGGCGATCGTCCTCGTGCACGATGGGCAATTGTCGCCGGCAAGTTGTGGCGGCTGGCAGCTCGTTCGGGTGTGTCGTCTGCTGTTCCACTTGTCAGGCATATTCGGTGTCCGTGGACGCGGATCTCTCCAGGTGAGCCTGATGACCACCGTGATGTTGCTGATTCTGATGCGGTGGCTGCTGTTGCTGCTGCTGTTGTTGTTGCTGCTGCTGCTGCTGCTGCTGTTGTTGTTGCTGCTGCTGCTGTTGCTGTTGCTGCTGCGCCTGCGTGTACGCCAGGCTCTTTTGGTAGCTGAACAGCTGCTTCTCCAGGCTGTAGTTCTCCGCTTGCAGCGAGGCGATCTCGCGTCTCATCTGCTGATTGTGGATGCGGCACACGTCGTCGTATTTGTGGTAGGTCGCCTGGAACAGCAGGTGGCTCTCGTTCCATTCCAGCCGGATCCTCAGCTGACCCTTGTCCGTGAGGAACGGGCAATGATTCTCCTTCACCTCGTTCGTGTCCAGATTCGTCTCCATGATGATACCCTCGTCGGTGGATTCTTGCGCGTAGTAGCGACTGAACGGGCCACCCGGCAGGCTGATCGGCTCCTCGTCCCGAAGCAGATACGCCGACCAGCTCACGTACCTAGAAACAGACGGAAGGTCAACGTCGACCAGACGTCGTTTGGAAAACTCGTGACACGATACATCTGCCGTCACAAACCAATGAAAACTAATCGATTATTGTCAACCAACCTCAAATGATTCCGCGGCACGTTGTGAATGTCCTTGTAGACGAGATGCAGCCGCACGGTGTCGGAGTGCAGATCGGCACGGATCATCCAGGCCTGGTTGTCGCGATCGTAGCAGGGCGTCGCCGGGAGGACCGACGGCCCTCGAGCCTGCACCGCCACCTCGCAGATCGTCCTAGCTTCCACCATCTCGAGGGAGACCCGTAGCACGCCCTTGTGAGCGATCTCCGACCACCTGACGCGCGTGTGCCAGCCGAAGCCGCATCGCTCCGCGTCCGACAGGTCCTCGAGCTGGCCGGAATCGATTCTCCGATCGCCCTCGCCCAACGCCACGCTGTATCTCACTCGACATCGATGGTCGAAGCCGCTCATTCTCATGAGGTAGACGCTGACGCCGGCGTCGTGGCCGCCGCGGTAACCCTCCAGCTCCTTGTTGCCGTGGGGATAGATGACCAGGTTCCAGTCGAAGCCACCGAACGGGAAGTAATCGGTTTCCAGCTTGTTAGGCTTCGATTGTCCGGCGGAGAACGTGCTGCTGGGCATCTTGAGGTCGGTCATGTAGACGGTCCTCACGTTCGCCATCGACAACTCCAGCTGAAACTCGCCGTTCGTGTCGGCGAAGTTACGGTTGTACAGGTCCGAGACCGGGATGTAGTTGCGGTTGCCCTGTGCCGGCGCCTCGTACGTGAACTTCACCCGCTTGCCGGAGAAACCCTCGTTCATCGAGAAATGCTCCCGATTCAGCAGCGTGAACGTAAAGTCCACGTAGACCCGCAGGTTTCTCGATGCACCGCGCCATACTAGATACGCACCTAGAACCTGGAAGCGAGCGCGGCACACGCGCCTCGTCACTCGACGCTGTTGGATACTCAAAGTATTTGACAGTATTGGTTTTTAATTTTTTTACTACTTTAGTTTTTGTCATCACTCGACGCTGTTGGATACTCAAAGTATTTGACAGTATTGGTTTTTAATTTTTTTTACTACTTTAGTTTTTGTCATCACTCGACGCTGTTGGATACTCAAAGTATTTGACAGTATTGGTTTTTAATTTTTTTTACTACTTTAGTTTTTGTCATCACTCGACGCTGTTGGATACTCAAAGTATTTGACAGTATTGGTTTTTAATTTTTTTACTACTTTAGTTTTTGTCATCACTCGACGCTGTTGGATACTCAAAGTATATTTGACAGTATTGGTTTTTAGTTTTTTGCTATTTTAGTTTTTAGTCAATTTTCAAGAGAAAGGAAGGAAATTGATCTATTTCAGTCACGAACGCATCATTTTGTCAATTTTCGACTTTTAGTTTTTAATTGATTTTTCAAGAAAAAGAAAAGAAAAGGAAGGAAATTGATCTATTTCAGTCACGAACGTATCATTTTGCTAATTTTCAACTTTTAGTTTTCAGTCGATTTTCAAGAAAAAGAAAAGAAAAGGAAGGAAATTGATCTACTTCAGTCACGAACGTATCACATTGTTAATTTTCGACTGTTAGTTTTTTAGACGATTTTCAAGAAAAAGAAGGACATTGATCTATTTCAGTACGAAGCATCACTTTGCTAATTTTTAACTTTTAGTTTTCAGTCGATTTTCAAGAAAAAGAAAAGAAAAGGAAGGAAATTGATCTACTTCAGTCACGAACGTATCACATTGTTAATTTTCGACTGTTAGTTTTTTAGACGATTTTCAAGAAAAAGAAGGACATTGATCTATTCCAGTACGAAGCATCACTTTGTTAATTTTCGACTTTCTGTTTTCAATCGATTTTCAAGAAAAAGAAAAGAAAAGAAAGGAAATTGATCTACTTCAGTCACGAACGTATCACATTGTTAATTTTCGACTGTTAGTTTTTTAGACGATTTTCAAGAAAAAGAAGGACATTGATCTATTCCAGTACGAAGCATCACTTTGCTAATTTTCAACTTTTAGTTTTCAGTCGATTTTCAAGAAAAAGAAAAGAGAAGGAAGGAAATTGATCTACTTCAGTCACGAACGTATCACATTGTTAATTTTCGACTGTTAGTTTTTTAGACGATTTTCAAGAAAAAGAAGGACATTGATCTATTCCAGTACGAAGCATCACTTTGTTAATTTTCGACTTTCTGTTTTCAGTCGATTTTCAAGAAAGAGAAAAGAGAAGGAAGGAAATTGATCTACTTCAATCACGAACGTATCACATTGTCAATTTTTGACTTTTAGTTTCTAATCGATTTTCAAGAAAAAGAAGGACATTGATCTATTCCTGTACGAAGCATCACTTTGTTAATTTTCGACTTTCTGTTTTCAGTCGATTTTCAAGAAAAAGAAAAGAAAAGGAAGGAAATTGATCTACTTCAATCACGAACGTATCACATTGTCAATTTTTGACTTTTAGTTTCTAATCGATTTTCAAGAAAAAGAAGGAAATTGATCCATCTCAGTCATGAACGCAACACTTTGTTAATTTTCGACTTTTAGTTTTTAATCGATTTTCAAGAAAAAGAAGGAAATTGATCTATTTCATTCACGAACGCATCTTGTTAATTTTCATCGAGGTTCGATCGAAGAAATCGATTATCGATCGAGACCCTCCATGACCCTGCGTCGTTCCTTTCGTTCCTATTAATAAAAAAAAAAAAAAAAAAAAAAAACGAAGCAGCGCCATCTCTCCCGAGAATTGCCGATTATATAAACGGCCGAATCATTAACGGGTCCGCTCCATTAATCCCCGATATTATCGTTACGTAATTATCGAGTTAATCGCGGCATATTTTGGCACGCGCGCGGCCCATTTACCAAAGCAATCAGAGTTCGCTCGCCCCCCTTTCAATTCAATTCGAGCTTCGCCCATTACCGATTGAGTTTTCAATCTGGCGACCAGCTCTGCGTTTCGGGATCGATCGATACTCGTTCAACGTCCTCTCGTAACAAGCGTTTCCATAACCGTCGAACGACGAAACTCGAACGCGGTTTGCGAGTTTGAAAAGTGAAAGGGGCGCGGCGAGGTAGGGGATACCTTGTTTCCACGTGAGAAGGCGACGGACCATCGCTGAAAGCCGCAGATGAGCTCCTTGCTGGTGACGTCTCTCTCAGGGTCGCGTATCACGCTCCTGGTGACGACGAACGAGAAGACCCGCGTGCCACTGCTGTCAGGCAGCTGCGCGAATCTGTACAGCAGGGCCATCACCGCATCTCGAGGGCACAGCTAAACCGGTCCACGATCACTCCGCCGTATACGTCCTGCGAGATTTCTTTCACACCGGTGCAACAGTCCAGTCCCCTGCAAACGCCAATTCCATACCTTTCTTTTCTTTCTTTCTTTTATACTCTTGCGTCTTTGTCGAAGCAAAGCAATCTGCTTTTCTTTTTCCATTTTATGTAACATCAAACTTATTATCAAGTTTATATACTGTGTAATATTCGTAAGGGGAGACAGTACGATAAATAAGATACGGGGTGTCCATAAAGTCTCTTTGCAACTTCAAAAATTTATTGCAAAGGCAAGTGAAAAGACAGATAAGTGGAAATTGTTACAAAATGAGATGTATATATTTAAGTTTTCTTTTGCCTCTATATGGACAATATTAGACATTAAGTAAACCCGAAAATGAGTTTCAATTTTTAGGACACAGGAATTCTTTGCAAGTACAGGGTATCCATAAAGTCTCTTTACAATTTCAAAAATTTATTACAAAGGCAAATGGAAAAACAGATAAGTGAAAATTGTTACAAAATGTGACGTATATATTTAAGTTTTTTCTTCTGCTTCGTTTAATACACCTCTATATGGACATTAAGTAAACCCAAAAATAAGTTTCAATTTTTAGGACACAGAAATCCTTTGCAAGTATAGGGTGTCCAAAAAGTCTTTTTGCAATTTCAAAAATTTATTACAAAGGCAAATGGAAAAACAGGTAAGTGAAAATTGTTACAAAATGTGACGTATATATTTAAGTTTTTTCTACCTTGTCCAATACACCTCTATATGGATACCATTGGAGATTAAGTAAACCCAAAAATAAGTTTGAATCTTTAGGACACAAGGATCCTTTGCAAATACAGGGTATCCATAAAGTCTCTTTACAATTTCAAAAATTTATTATAAAGACAATTGATGATATATTTTCGTCAGATTTGTTCTACGTACTCAGTGGTTTTCAAGGTTTTTATAACATTGCATTTCAGGTAGCCAGTTGATGAATAAGATACTGTTGAATGAACCCTTTGCAAAATGGCTACTCCTCAAGAGAAGGCACAGTGCGTATCATAGTTTATTGAAACCAAATCGGATCTGCAGACTCAGCGAAACTTCACAACTAAGTATGAAAGAAATCCACCGTCACATCCATCAATTCGTGCATGGCACAAGAAATTTATGGAGACAGGGACAGATAAAGGGAGGATTGGACGACCAAGAACATCTGAGGAAGAGATCGAGCACCGTCTGGACGTGCATCGTGCAACTAATGGTGCCCATATAGCGGTGTATTAAACGAGGCAGAGGAAACTTAAATATACACCTCTCATTTTGTAATAATTTCCACTCATCTCTCTTTTCATCTGCCTTTGTAATAAATTTTTGAAACTGTAAAGAGACTTTATGAACACGTGCATTCGCGACATACCGTGAGAGCAGCGTAAGAAGGAACGACTGGTCTGATGATACGTGTATTATAAAATCGTTGGGTGAACGTTGGGTAAAGGGAACGGGGGGGTGAAAAAAAAAAAAAAAAAAAGATAGAAGCTACGCCGGTAAATCCTCTTAGGCCATTCGGATGTAATCCCTCGACGTGCGTGACAATTAATGCCACAAGGAGCTTTACTGGTGCGTCCTACTATTTTAGAATGGAAAGCGGATTACGCCCGCTCGTCCGCATCTCGACTCAAAGGAATACCGCCCGTTCGTTTGCAGGGATTTCAGCCGGAAAGGTCATTTGAAAATGGCGTTCGTTACATTTATAAACGTTTCACAGCCAGCCAGGTGGCTGGCTGGGGGTGAAGCACGTTTGTGTCATTTGATTCTGTTAAAATTTCATCGAAATTTGGTGAATAATTTTGCGCTTTTTTTCAAATACTCTGCAGATACACGCAAGGTTTCTTGCTACCTATTTTTTTTTTAAATTGAAAATATAAGAAAAAAAATCTTATTAATTTTAAATCGAAATTTGGTGAATAATTTTGCGCTTCTTTTCAAATACTCTGCAGATACACGATTAATTTTAAATTGAAAATATAAGAAAGAAAAATAATCTTATTAATTTTAAATTGAATTCAAAATTATAGATTTATTTTAGTAGAAAGTGATTTTTGGCCCTGATCCTATATACTGCCCATACTTAATTCTTTATGTTTACATAGTTTAATTTTTTATTATATCTCTAATATTTTATGATTATATAAATTATATAAATTTCTTTAATCCAATTAAAGTCTTTGATCACTGTTGAACAGTGCATCCTTTATTTCATAATACAGTTAGAAATTTTGAATCGACAATATTCATTTTGTTTTATTTATTTGAAGCACTTGGGCGATCAGTGACGACCACCGTGGTCCCATCTCGCCAAGAAATAATCTTCGTTCACAGCTGACCAACAGTCTGTGTGTGAAAATATTTCAAAGAAGAGAGAGAAAGACAGATTCGAACGCAACAGCGTGTGCAATCATTTCATGTACACACACACATCTATACCTGTGCGTATATAGTACGAAATCAGCTGATATCGCTTTCACGTATCCTCTTTCACGGAGGACGACCACGAAAAATTTCAGGAAAAAAATGTGATCGCGGTGCAAAATTCACGAGTGAAGAGGAGCCTCTGTACTCCCAGTGAATCCCTTTAAATTCAAATTTCTGAGTCGCACGTAAGTACGCGCGTGCACACGTCGAGTGGACACAAGGGGACAGGTTAGTTTCTCGACGACTAAACTTCCCCCCTTGTTTTCCATTCGTCCAGAAAATTCGTCGGAAGATGGTGAGGGCGAAGGCCGACGAAGGCCCCCTGTTCTTCAGGGACGGCGTCGTTTATCGAGAATGGGGCTACCGGCTGGCAATCCTCGAGAAATACCCGATCGCCGAGATGTACTTCGAGAAGGCGATCCAACAGGGCCAGCAGAACGATCTCAGGACTTATCTGGGCCTCGGCAACGTCCAACTCAATTACGCCCGGTTCACAAGAGCGCTCCAGACCACCGAGAAGTGCTTGCAATTGGGTTAGATTCTCCGAACTGCTCTCCCGCAGACAGATTTCATTTGATTTGATTTCAAACGAACTGCAGTTCACATCTCTCGTGTAACACGGGCAAATCACGGACTGTGACACTTCTAACGTGTTGCCAGAGTCTATTTATTTATTTAGTCTTCGCTATCGATCGCTCGCTCTTCAGATCCAACCTATTCGCACGTGAAGCACATGCAGCTGCTGACGTTGTCTTCCATCGGCGAGTTCGAGCACAGTTTGGTGCACGCTCATCAGGGTTACCAGAAGTATCCGATTACGTTCCTTCAGCACGGGATACTGCAGGGCAGCGAGGCGATCGAGGACTCCATCGGCTCAGACACCGAGCCCCATGTCCTGCAACTTCTCTCGCCGTGGATACGCGAGCTCCAGGTGTATCGGAAGCTGTTGTTCGAAAGGCTGAAGGAGGAGGTGGACGAGTTCGCAGGTACTAAAAAAAAAATTAACGATAGCTTCGCCAACGAGAAACTGAGAAAATTCTAGGACGCGCGAGCGAACGAGCTTCGATCGCCAGATGCGAGTAGAAACGCGCATTAGTACTGCAATTGGTGCTACACGAAACAATTAGTTTATATAAATGAACAAATGAATTTATAATGTAAATGAAGTAATTCGTAGGTACATGTATGAATGAATCGTATAAATTTATATATTATGAACGTATAATAATATATGTATGTATGTATGTGTGGATGTATTGTTATAATTTATATGTTATAAATGAATTTGTATAATTGATAATATGATATAATGAATGATAATTTATTTATAATTCATTGTTGTTTAACAGTAATATAATTAAGAATTATGTATGTAAATTCATTTATAATATAAAACATAATGAATTATAATTCATTTACTATTATATAATATATTACTATTATCTAATATAATTAAGAATTGTATAAATTTATTTATAACGTGTAATATATTATATACTATAAATGAATTGATATAATCCATAATATAATACAATAAATTACAATTCATTTATAATATGTTATGTATTATAAAGTTATAAATGAACTTATATAATTCCTATATAATATAATGAATTATAATTCATTTATAATTCATTGTTATTTAACAGTAATATAATTAAGAATTATGTATGTAAATTCATTTATAATATATAACATAATGAATTATAATTTAATTGCATATTACTATTATCTAATATAATTAAGAATTGTATAAATTTATTTATAACGTGTAATATATCATATACTATAAATGAATTGGTATAATTCATAATATAATGTAATAAATTACAATTCATTTATAATACGTTATGTATTATAAAGTTATAAATGAACTTATATAATTCATATATAATTCATTGTTATTTAATAGTAATATAATTAAGAATTATGTATGTAAATTCATTTATAATATATAACATAATGAATTATCATTCATTTACTATCATTTAATATAATTATGAACTGTATAAATTTATTTATAACGTGTAATATATTATACACTGTAAATGAATTGATATAATTCATAATATAATGTAATGAATTACAATTCACTTATAATATGTTATGTATTATAAAGTTATAAATGAACTTATATAATTCATATATAATTCATTGTTATTTAATAGTAATATAATTAAGAATTATGTATGTAAATTCATTTATAATATATAACATAATGAATTATCATTCATTTACTACCATTTAATATAATTAAGAACTATATAAATTTATTTATAACGTGTAATATATTATACACTGTAAATGAATTGATATAATTCATAATATAATGTAATGAATTACAATTCACTTATAATGTGTCATGTATTATAAAGTTATAAATGAACTTATATATATAAATCATATATAATCGAATGAATTATAATTTATTTATAATTCATTATTACTTAACAGTAATATAATTAAGAATTATGTATATAAATTAGAATATGTAATATAATGAATAGTAATTCATTTGCATATTACTATTATCTAATATAATTAAGAATTGTATAAATTTATTTATAACGTGTAATATATTACATACTATACATGAATCGATATACTTCATAACATAATGTAATGAATTATAATTCATTTATGATATGTTACATATTATATATTACAAATGAATTTATATAAATCATATATAATATCATGAATTATAATTCATTTATAATTCATTATTATTTAATAGCAATATAATTAAGAATTCTGTATTATATATAAATCCACTTATAATACATAATATAATGAATTATAATTCATTCACATATTACTGTTATTACTGTTATAATTACGAATTGTATAAATTTATTTATAACGTGCAATATTTTATATACTATAAATGAATGACAATTCATTTATAATATGTTATGTATTGTATATTATAAATGAACTTATATAATTCATACATACAATATAATGAATTACAATGAATTTATATCATTCGTTTGTACACTACATACGTCAATTCTACGTAAATTTTGCACACGAAACGACGATTCGAACAACGTTACAGCTTTCTCTCACGTTGTTTGACGAACAATTCCACGGGGATCGCGATTAACCGATGGCGGTTGATCTGACAACGCGCATGAATTTTAAATAGCCGCACAACTTGCTGATCCGGTTGTAGTTTTCACGGGGAGACCTGGTTAACAGTAGTTTCGTTTCACTCATGTCGGCCTGAGTGACCAAATTATCCGTTTCTATTCCGCTAACTTTACGTTTCGACTGTCCGTCTGGCGACCTTTCTTTCACGACCGAAGGAGAAAGAAACGAAATTAAGGAGATCAGACGAAGGATGGAAAGAGAGGAGACGCCTGTAATTTAACACTTTCATTTCGGCAGCGATTGCTGCTAGTTATTGCAACAACTTGCCGCTAGTTTCTCGTTGTAACCGGATCGAAGAACATCCGGCGCGTTTTATCGCCCGGTGCTTTCCGCTTGATAAACCGAGGCGACTACGAACGCGTGATAAACGAGGCGGCGTTGGCCAAACGCTGTAAAAAGATAATTAATTCCGGTTTATTGCTGCGGCAATCAATTCTACTTTGCACGAAAATTTTCATCCAGCCGCGCTATCGCGGTTATAATATTTCGCTGGATCAGCCGGGATTTTTTCATTTGAAACCGTAACAAGAGATGCTCGCGCGTTTACGCGACGCTATTGTCCCTCGTTCCAGCGCAACATCACAGATGTATGATAAATATTATGGATACAGGCATCCTCGGACGATCAATTACTCGTGAGCGATAAGATACAGGTTACAGCTCTGTAAACTAGCGGTACAACTGAGCAGGTGGTGATTATACGACGTGAAGAAACGTAGACTGAAGCCCCCGTTTTCGAGAAAATTTGATGAAGTTTATGTAAATATAAAAAAATTGAATCTAGCTAATCCGTGCGAAAATAAGTAAAACATGTGGAGTAGAATTATTTTTCCAAGGCGCTTCGTTTTCGAGGAAATCGAGCTTAAAAATTTATCAAGGCAATTTTTAAATGAAAAATATAATATATTATAGTATATTATACTATACTATAGTGTATTATAGTATATACTATAATAGAATATACTATAGTATATTATAAGTACACATATATATAATATAGTGTATTATAAATATATAACATATTTAAGGCCCATTTTCTCGAAAATGACGCCTTAAATAAGCAAATTCTCTTGTCTTCTCTTCGGCTATTCAATTTACTTTTTTATCTTTTTAATGATTTTCTTCCCTTTCTTATATCCTTTCTTCTCGATTCACTTTTGTTTTACGTAGAATCATTTTCTACTTGGTCGATGGCTAACTGGCGGCTCGCGGGCCCTTACCCCTACTTTTCCTGATCGCCAGCGCTACCCCCTCCACTGCATCGATCTCCCCACTATAGTGCAATGTCCTCGCGTGCATGAAAGAGTGGTGCTCATCAGCGATTGGAAAAGTAGGGGCAACGATCCGCTGGCTGTCAAATAATCAGCGCCAAGAAAATGACGGTAAGTGTTATGAGAATTAGTTAATCCACTGGGTTATTAACGGTGGATAATTTCATAGCCACGGTCGGCAGTATATTATCGTTTAGTCATGGAATGAAATTTTTATGAAGGTGTAAAACGGCCTGGGTGTTTGTCTGAGCTTGTATCGTTGTGCATGTTCTGACGCACGGTCATGTTATCACAAAATTGTCGCAGGTAAAGAGGATAAAGGGGAGAAACAATTGAAACGATTCTGAAGCAAGTAGAATCGCTCTTTTCGACGATCGAACGATACTCTTTGTAATTCTTTAATAGAGGCTTGTAAATCTTTTAATAGCCTGACGCTTAACGATCAACAGCCTTTATTCTTTTATTCTAATATAGAGGCAAATGTTTATACTTTTCTTCTAACGTAGTCCTTTCATAGACGTTAATGCGTTCGAGGTAATTTGCTACAAAATGTAGCAAAAAAATATCTCACTACATCATCATCACTTGTATATCTTGAAATATTTCTCAGCATTGTAGTCAATAAAAATAGAAGAGAGAAGTTAATTAGATCCAGAAAAGCGTTCGCATGTCAGAATCTCGATTAGACATTTTTGTACGTTGTTTCGTTCAACCGCGACCATTAAAGATTTATATGAAAGCATTATTTTCAAATTTATTTTCAACTGTCAATTGCAAATTTATGTAAATTTCTGTTAACTTCAATCTCTCGAAGCAAGAAAATAAAATCAACTTGAAGGTTCGAGAATTTTGAGATTCGTAGCTTCACGACGTCGTTAGCTTCCGAGGGGGTAATTAAAAGATTATACTTCACAAGAAGTATGGTACAACTTTCCATTTCGAAACGCCATCCTATTGATTTCAAAAAATTTGTTATGACTGCAATACTGGTTGCAACATTATCATGTTCGAATAATAGTTCTGTAAAACTGCAAAGCTACTTTTAATTATGATCTCTCAATTATACAACGTAACGACGTCGTAAAGTGAAAATTCTCGAACGTTAAACTTAGATTAGACTTTTTAACGATATTACATAGTCAAGTGTATTTTATGAGTGTAATGTACAGTATCGTGTGTGAGTGTTGGGTGTTTATATCGTGTGTGAATGTATGATGTGTGTGTGTGTGTGTGTGTCGTGTCTGGTGTGTTGTCGTTTGTTTTAAGACTGAGGAGTCAGGAAAGAAACCGCAGATTAGAAAGAGAGAGTGTGAGAGCGCGAGAAATCAAATGTAACTTTATTTTAGTATTATTTCATGCCGTGATCTACTCACAATGTTAACTATAGTACATCAACAAGTTGTTTATGAATGAAAATTTTGTGAAATTGTATTTGTAATTTTTTAATTATACCTTTACAATGTAACAACGTTTCAAATTCGAGTTTCAGGGATTTAAAAGTTAGCTTTGAACGCATTTTTAATGAAAACCTATCTAGCCTGGCTGTTTTGAAAAATTTTCAAATAACATTATTTTTAAATTACTTTTCAAAAATAATCCATTTCAGCAGAGAGATCATCAGTAGAGAGACTATTCTCATCTACAACTTTAACAAATGTCCCCAAATTTTGCTCATTAATGGACCAAATGTTTGAGGAACGAGTCCTCTTAAAAGACAAATTTTTATCGTGATAACACTGGTAAATTAATTTGATTTTCATTGGTCATTCTTCTTTCTCATTCGAGTATTTTGATTTCATTGATATTTATTTCGAATGTTATTTCAACGACAAATTTTCAAATCATCAAATAAATGTTATTTTCTTAAATGATCAATTTCTTCTCAATTTATTATTTTCAAATTCCTTTAATTGCCCAAATGAGCTACATACACAGTTAATAAGAAAGTGGGGCTCGTCCATGGCGAGAAATTTCAATGGAGGGGGTAAACGCCAGCTCCCCCATCAGGAAAGTAGAGGCAAGGCCCATGGGCCGCCAGTTAGCTACATCTGCTGTACAATATTAATATCGCGATCCACGGAATTACACATTTCGATGACAAATGAAAATTGCCCCCTAGCAGGTGTCAGAAATATTACTCCCCGGCGATCAAATGTAATAAAAAACGAGAACAAGAAGAGAAATTATTGTCTCACGCTAGTTGCGTTCAATTCAACGATCAATCGATCGTGTCGGTTTCTAGGCATCGAGGAGGAGCAGTCCAAGTTCAAAGTGAACGACCAGAAAGCTCGAGCGGAGGCCGAGTTCAAGAGGTTGCAATACCTCTTCTCGCACATATACCTCGGCTACCTGGCGCACGACAGCGCGTTCTTGCAACACCTGTACGAGAACCCGGAGAAGCTCGAGTCGCCCAACAAAGAGACGACGGAGCTGCTTCGCGATTTGATAACGAGGAACCATCCGAGAGCCATTCGCAGGCAGAACGTGTTGCGGATGCGGCGGCCGCTCTACGTGATGATGTTCAAGCGCAAAAAGTTACCACCGGGACGTAAGAGGACGTTGAACGAGGAGAAAAAATTGCGGAGGCACCTGATCGTCATCGAGGCGAACTTCCTGTTGCATCGTTTGCACGAGATTCGAATGCGGAGAGATTACATCAGGTTTTTCGGGTGAGCCATTCTCACGTTCCAGTTATTTATTTCTCTCTATGGCGCGGTAAATTGACATTATCACGATTGGTTGCTTCGTCCGTGGACAATACACTTTCTGAAGAAATTTTCATTGACAGTTACTCGTGCAATTTTCATTCTCGTGACAAATGATCGTGAAATATCTCCTTAACCATTACATTTAGAATCAATACCTTTTCAGTTGGAATTTAATGTTCTTTATAATGTACGGTCCAATTAAAAAAAAAAAAAAAATACAAAAAAATTGACACGCTATACTTTGCCTCACTACCTACTCTAACCATATTTTTAAAACTTTTGCATTAAGAAACAATTTTTCATCAGATGCACAATTTAAAAACTAAAACTCAAACTAAACCATCAGGTTTAGAACCATTTTGATATATAATGAAAAAGATGTATGGTTCTATTAAAAGAAAAAAAAAAAATAAAGATAATTTTGGAAATTTCAAAACTCCTCGGTAAATACAAAAAAATTGACACGCTATATTTTGCCTCCCTACCTACTCCAACCATATTTTTAAAACTTTTGCATTAAGAAACAATTTTTCATCAGACGTACAATTTAAAAACTAAAACTCAAACTAAACCATCAGGTTTAGAACCATTTCGATATATAATGAAAAAGATGTATGGTTCTATTAAAAGAAAAAAAAATAAATAAAGATAATTTTGGAAATTTCAAAACTCCTCGGTAAATACAAAAAAATTGACACGCTATATTTTGCCTCCCTACCTACTCCAACCATATTTTTAAAACTTTTGCATTAAGAAACAATTTTTCATCAGACGCACAATTTAAAAACTAAAACTCAAACTAAACCATCAGGTTTAGAACCATTTCGATATATAATGAAAAAGATGTATGGTTCTATTAAAAGAAAAAAAAAAAAAATAAAGATAATTTTGGAAATTTCAAAACTCCTCGGTAAATACAAAAAAATTGACACGCCATATTTTGCCTCCCTACTCTAACCATATTTTTAAAACTTTTGCATTAAGAAACAATTTTTCATCAGACGCACAATTTAAAAACTAAAATTCGAACTAAACCATTAGGTTTAGAACCAGCGTTGCTCAATACCTTTTCACTTGGAATTTAATGTTCCTTATAATGAAAAATAATATATAGCCCAATTAAAAACAAGAAAGTAAAGATAACTTTGGAAATTTCAAAACTCGTCGGTAAATACAAAAAAATTGACACGCCATATTTTGCCTCCCTACTCTAACCACATTTTTAAAACTTTTGCATTAAGAAACAATCTTTCACCAGACGCACAATTTAAAAGTTATTTCACATCTGTCCAAGTTACGTGAACTACCCTGTGTAATATAATAATGTCCAGTGTATATTCGATTTCGTCAGAATGGTGGACCGCGTGAAAGACAAGTTCGACTCGTACTCGCTGAAGACGTTCCCGGCGAAGAAGAAGTGCTTGAACGCGGTGTACAATATGATCGCGTGGACGTACATAGACACGCGCGATCTGTCCAAGATACAGAGCAGGAAACTTCGAAGAATATACTTGAAACATCACCTGGGAATTCGAGTGGCGGAACTGCCGCGCGACAGCGACATTGGCTGGATAAGAGCGTCGGACAGGAAGAGGGCTCTGAAGAATTACCGCAGGTAAACCTCTGTTCTCTTCGATCATCTATCTTCGAACGATCCATCCGCAAGAGAAAAAAAAAAAAAAAAAAAAAAATCCAGGAGACTAGCCATGGCCTCGGAACCGCTGGAGCTGGCCTGGCTGTTCCACGAGCTCTCGAGATACCTGATCGACATTCGTCGCTACGACCTGGCCCGATTCTACATCAAAAAGGCTCGAGACATGGGACAGGAGGCGGGCAACGAACAGTGGGTACTGAACAGTCAACACCTGTTCATCCGGATCGAGATCAATCAGAATTATCGGAACGAGGCGAAGGAGGCGGCTCTCCTTGCCCTGTCCATCTCCAAGAAGCTCGGCCTCGACTTCCTCGTCGGCTTCTACAAGAGCGCGATCGAGGTGATCGACGACATGGACATGGAGAAGCTGTTGGCGTTCGACGCGATCGCGGTCAGGCAGCAGCTGATACTGAACTTGATGCCGGACGACATGAAGGCCGAGGTGGACTTCCTTTGGAGGCGGATGGACGCTATCCCCGCCGATCGGCGACTGTCCGTGATGCCCGGTTGCAAGCCACTCGATTGCAAGCTGCCGTGCAAGAGGAAGACGATACTGCCCGGTCCGCCGAGAGATCCCGCGAAACAGGCGAGGAAAGCACTGTTGAAGCAGTACGAGCTCGCCAAGGAGAGGCCTGGCTTCATCGATTTCGACGAATACGAGTGACGTCGATGTTTTGTCGCCTCAGGGGGATGGGTGTGTGTGCGTACGTATTCGTCGATCTCTAAAAGATCTCTCAAAATACACTGTTTTATGTCTATTCCAGAGACCGAATCGGTAAAATACCGGTATTTTTAGGTTGCTGTTCGATTACGTTCGATGAAACCGAAAACGATGCTGTCGAAACGATGTTGGGTAGATGTATTTCGGTAAATGAAATATTAATGACGATGATTAAATGTTTTCATAAAGCTGCCGATAGTTAAATTTCTGATACGTACGATATCAGCCACGATACTCTTACTTGATTTTAAAGGACGATCTCTCGATACGTTTTGCCTTTTCTCTCGGTGAAAAGTGACTAATTGTCGTACGCCGATAAATCGAAAGAGGAGTTGAAAAGAACGATTAATCGTAGAATGGAAGAATATTCCGCTGAATTACTTGAAAAAAATTACTGGAAGTATGCCTAAGCGTCTGCGACATATTATTGAAGTTGAGGGCTATTTAACAAAATATTAATTATCGTTTATGTTAACAATTTTCAGGTTCAAACATCGTAGCTCTTCAAATGTCCGAATATTTTTGTCACGCTACATTTCGACATGGTTCAGTTTATTGTTTGATATTTAAAAAAGTATGTGCAATAAATAAATAAAATTTACGTTACTGTAAACTATAATGACTGTTCTATTATATTATTAAAAAAATCAATCCAAATTTACCATTATAAACAATCGAAATCCACAAC
Organism: Tetragonisca angustula; assembly: GCA_036937485.2. Classification (NCBI taxonomy): domain Eukaryota; kingdom Metazoa; phylum Arthropoda; class Insecta; order Hymenoptera; family Apidae; genus Tetragonisca; species Tetragonisca angustula. The sequence continues at coordinate 74,982 of JAWNGG020000214.1, forward strand.
AATATTTTGAATAGCACGATGTCCGAATATTAACAAGAGTCATTGTACGTAGAAAATGGGAAAAGTTTTTTTTGGTCAGTATATATTTTGGTATTTTTACAATTGTGGACATCAAATATCGATAAAATACGTATGAAAATACTGGTACGACCGTCTTACACCGGTATTAAAATCGATCTCTCAAATAGCGGCTATATTACGATAATGTGGGAGTCAAATACTGGTATAATACCTAAACCTCAAAATATTTCAGTTTTCAGTCTCTGATTTATTCTACGAAATATCAAACAAAATTTATTGCCTCTGATTATTTTATGTATTACTTCTAGCGTTAAAAAAGCAGAAGGTCGCCGTGAAATCTCGGAAGCACGACCAGATTGAAGCTAGATGCATGGCCTCGAAACAATGTAAGTGTTCTTATTCGAAACATTTTTCTCTACAGCGAATAATTTCGGTTAGCCACACATACATCCCACCTCCAAAAGTATCAGGACACTTAGAGAAAATGAAATAAATTTGAAAAACCATTGGGAAATTGTTGCAATTTCTTAAATTTCTTTCAATGTTGGTTACATCAAGCTGGGAGAGGTATACATAGTTTACATTATAGCAATAATAACATCAACTTTGCACGAGAAAGTCAAATTTCCTTTTCGTCGATACATCCACCGCGTTTTTTAATTATTTGTTCGACTAATTTCGCCATCCGTTTTATCAGCTTTTCTATTGTTTCTGGTACCGTTTTGGTTCCGTGCATTTTGCAGTTTGTTCCACAGGTCATTTCGGGACTTTGGACACACTTCACTTTGGACTTTCCGATCCAATTCGCCCCAAATCTTCTCTATTGGGTTCAGATCGGTGGGGGATTGAGGGGGCCGATGCATTATTTTTGATTCGTCACTCTGTTCTAAATGTTGCAACAGTCTTTACAAACCCTTGCAGCGTGCTTGGGATCATTGTCACGCATGAAAATAAAATCTTGGCCTATTAATCGCCTTTCAGATGGCATGGCACGATCACGCAAAATAGACAAATATCGTTCATTTTTTCAGAATCCCTTCGATTTTTATTAATCACCGACACCATTTGCTCCAATACACCCCCAGACCATTACTGACCACCCTCCGTGTTTAACTGTGGGTACGATACAGTCAGGAATCATTTTTTCTTCAGGTCTTCCAAAAAACATGAGCTCACTGCTTGCAACCAAACACTCCAAATTTAGATTCGTCGGTCGACAAAACATTTTTCCACTCTTCAACTGACCAATTTCGATATTTCTTAGCCCACTTGTAGTCCTTTCACTTTATTTGGTGGTGTTAGTAATGGTTCTTTATAGCTACGCATCCACAAAGACAACCTTGATGTACAGCAGGTGTCCTAATACTTTTGGACGAAAGTGTATATACCTACGTGTAATAAATATACCTTATGTACGTATGTACGTAGGCACTTTTGTCCCTACGCTTTCGTCGAAGCGGCGCAAGTTGCACAAGAAGCGATCCTGATGAATATGAATGACAATGGCGGAAGTGAGCCACCGTGTGTGTACGTACCAACTTTTCTCCGATAAGATTTCGCGGGCTCTGTTATCCTTGATAAACGAGGAGAATAATGTACTTGTTGGAAAGTTTCGATCAAGGTCGAATCGTTGGACCACTCTCTCGTATCGTGTCGAAGCCTCTGATACTAAGTCTCGTTTTCAAGATGTTTGGAATATTCCTGAAGGAACATTTTAGTCGCTGTCGACGTCAAAATAGAATGTTGAAATGGAATTTCTTTCGTGGACTTTTCGCGACAGAACAGCGTTTAGCTACGAACTCACGTTTCGTCGTCTACCAACAAAATTTCACTAGTCTAGTCTAGTGTATTTCGCTGTTTAATACATTGTAATAATTATTCTAATATTATTATAATATTAAAATATGTAATATTATTATTACAATAATAATAATATAATAATAATTAATAATTATTAATTATAAATATTCTATATGTATCGACGCCGGAACTAAACTTTAAACAAAATGGTGAAAAATGTTTCATAGACGTGCAATATTTAAACGAAAGTTATTGATGTTGGAACTGAAACGAAATGGTCAAAATGAGTCCAATTTTGTGAATTTTCGTTTGGATGTTGAACAGATGAACAGTGTATTTTTAGAGAGTTGAACGATCCTTCGTAAAATATATAAATGAAAGCTCGTGTAACTTGTATTACATTATATAATACTATATTGTATTATATAGATTTTCTGTTCCTTTTTTACTTTAAAATGTCTCTGATGGAAATTTTTTGCTTCACTTGTCGGTAGTTCTAGTGGAATATATTATATTTATTTATATTAATATATATATATATAATACTAATTTATATTAATATTATATATTAATATATACAATAACATATATTATGTTAATTTAACCGGCAACTGTTTTATTTATTTATTTACTAATTTTTTTTCTTTTTGTGTGAAATTACATTCGTTGTTGAAAGAATTCGAAAACCATCGCATTTAGTATATCCTTTCCAGAGACAATCAACGCGAACGCAATAAATAAAAATTGTGAAATTCTACCCGCCTAATTTTCAAATTCTGCTGGCAACTGTCTCACTTATTTATCTATCAATCTTTCCCTTCTCCTGTAAAATTACGCGCGTTACGTATTCGTGCGAAAAATTCAGCAAACGAAACTTTCCGACAGACAGTCAACGCGAACGTGAACAAAATCATCTCGCGCCTCCACCGGTTTTCAAGTTCCATCCAATTATCGAATCGTCGAGAAACAGGCAAAAGCCTCTCGGAGTTCGAAGGAAACGAGAGAAGGTTCAGGGATTACTCGAGACTCGAGGCAAACGTCAGTGACCTTCAGTGTCGATACGGAGCTCGATGGCGGTAATCGCGCTGACCGACGACCTGGAGGATCTGAACGATACGAGGAAAGCGGTGGAGAATGCGGAGAACCGGGCACGTCTTCGCCAGGGGAAGACTCACGACGGCCAGCTGGCCTGGAAGAAGAATAATCGAGAGTACGCGCAAGCTCTGCACCGCGAGGCTGATCAGCTGTACCGAAGGTACAATTTCACGGGATTCTCACGTGTTATCGTATTCGTTTCGTGATTTGAAACGATGATAACTACGGAAGGTCAATCTTTTTTCTCTCGAGAGGGAAAACTGCGAAAAATCAACGGACGCCAGCAAGGCAACGCTCGGTTATGGCTCGCCTTTGTTTTCCTTATCGGCGTTCCAGCATCGTTTTATCAAACCCGTTCAATCAGACCGGATCAAACGGCGTTTCGCCAAGCAGAAATTGGCCTACGCCAATTATTGGAATTGTTTCGCTGGAAAATTTCATCTCGGCCCGCGCGCTCGGTTTCGATCCCTCGATAGCGAAAATAAATTTGTTCGTTCGAAATGCAGGAAGAAGGTTACGTATAGGTTACGTCGAGGATTAATCGCTTTTGCATGACGTTCGTCAACGACTGAAAACGTCGAGATAAATAATATAATAGTACTTGAATAGTACTTAATAGTACTTGAAATGAAATAGCTTAACAACAGTAATAAATAATAATAGTAGTTAAATGAAATAACTTGATAAATAATATAATAGTACTTAATAGTACTTGAAATAAAATAACTTAACAACAGTAATAAATAATAATAGTAGTTAAATGAAATAACTTGATAAATAATATAATAGTACTTGATAGTACTTGAAATAAAATAACTTAACAACAGTAATAAATAATAATAGTAGTTAAATGAAATAACTTGATAAATAATATAATAGTACTTGATAGTACTTGAAATAAAATAACTTAACAATAATAATAAATAATAATAGTAGTTAAATGAAATAACTTGATAAATAATATAATAGTACTTGATAGTACTTGAAATAAAATAACTTAACAACAGTAATAAATAATAATAGTAGTTAAATGAAATAACTTGATAAATAATATAATAGTACTTAAATATTACTTGAAAAAAATAGCTTAACAACAGTAATAAATAATAATAGTAGTTAAATGAAATAACTTGATAAATAATATAATAGTACTTGATAGTACTTGAAAAAAATATCTTAACAACAGTAATAAATAATAATAGTAGTTAAATGAAATAACTTGATAAATAATATAATAGTACTTGATAGTACTTGAAATAAAATAGCTTAACAACAGTAATAAATAATAATAATAGTTAAATGAAATAACTTGATAAATAATATAATAGTACTTAAATAGTATTTGAAAAAAATAGCTTAACAACAGTAATAAATAATAATAGTAGTTAAATGAAATAACTTGATAAATAATATAATAGTACTTGATAGTACTTGAAATAAAATAGCTTAACAACAGTAATAAATAATAATAATAGTTAAATGAAATAACTTGATAAATAATATAATAGTACTTGATAGTACTTGAAATAAAATAACTTAACAACAGTAATAAATAATAATAGTAGTTAAATGAAATAACTTGATAAATAATATAATAGTACTTGATAGTACTTGAAATAAAATAACTTAACAACAGTAATAAATAATAATAGTAGTTAAATGAAATAACTTGATAAATAATATAATAGTACTTAAATATTACTTAAAAAAAATAGCTTAACAACAGTAGTAAATAATAATAGTAGTTAAATGAAATAACTTGATAAATAATATAATAGTACTTAAATATTACTTAAAAAAAATAGCTTAACAACAGTAGTAAATAATAATAGTAGTTAAATGAAATAACTTGATAAATAATATAATAGTACTTAAATATTACTTGAAAAAAATAGCTTAACAACAGTAATAAATAATAATAGTAGTTAAGTGAAATAACTTGATAAATAATATAGTAGTACTTAATAGTAAAAATAGTACTTACAATAGTGGAACGTTTTAATTTATCACATTATTCGTCGTTCGAATCTATTGTAGTTGGTTACAGATATGGATTTCGTTCGTACGAATGGAGATATTAAAATATACCTTTATAATATAATATAATACTCAAGTATCAATGCCAATGATATTTCAAGGAATTATAAACAGGAAGGAATGTTTCAATTTCACGCGACGAGGCATCGTTCGACCATTCTAATTGGCCACGACACGGATTTCACTCGTACAGATGAGAATATCATTACTGAAATGACATTTCAGGAGATTATAAAACAGAAAGACACGTTTTTAATTCACGTTTCAATTTCACGCGACGAAGCTACGTTACGATTCCCATCTGTGTCGCTAGGCTCTTAAATAAAGTACACGGTGGGCCAAAAATCACTTCCTACTAGGCAAATAAATCCGTAATTTTTTTTTATTACATATTTTAAAAATGATTACTAATTTATAGTAGGTTCATACCAATTACTAATTTATAATAGGTTCATGTTTGAGCTTAAATTTAATTTAAAATCAACATAGTTAACAAAATTTATTTTTTTCCTCACATTTTGATGTTTTATTCAAAAGAGAATAGGTGGGAAGAAACTTTTGGCATGCTCTATATTTCAGATCGTTTGTCGTACGATCGGCAACCAAAGACAATAGCAGAGACAACGAAAAGTTAAGACGAAGCGTCTAATTTAATTTTTTAATCAACGTAATTTCGAAAGCTACGATGATAAAATATCGAGGGCCAACGAAGTGGCCGATTTTCCATGCCATTTTCCAGCAATTTTTATTAATTAGCAAGAGATCCTAAAGCGTCTGCATGCCCGATAATTAGGCGGAGCTAAAAATCTATAAAAAACACGCTGTTCCATATCTGAAGAAGAATTATCACCGGTCATTTCGACCATTTCGGTAGTTCTAGTGTTAATCGTCCGTGGAATTCGCTGCTAAGCCGACCAGTCACGGACGAGTCGAAATTCGCAATTTTCAGCGGCGATTACGAGTCGGCGTTGGTGCTGTATCACAGAGCCGGCAACTTGTATCCGAGGGACAGCAGTCACGGTGCTGCGGCCAGGAGGACCGTCGCCACGATAAGCTGCTGCAATAATCCGGCGAAAGCTCCGCGCAACGTTTCATCCTGCTCCGGTGAACGACTAACGATCGCTCTGTGCCCCGAAACCGCCGCCATCACCGCGAACCAGCGGCTCAACAAGTCGCCCGAACCTTCCTCCATTCACGAAGTACTCGCGTATGTTGGCCTATCTCTTCCTTACTCCTCTTGCAGACTTTTCTCTTTTTTTTTTTTTTCATTTTATTTATCGAGTAACGACGATATCGTAAACTCCCACGGACTCTAATGTTTTGCTGTTCGAGTGTTTTGCGGCTGTTAACGATGGTGTTTCAAAATCCAGCGTGTCATATTAGGAATATCTGAAACATTTTTATTCTTCTTTCATTTATTTAAGCTTTTTGATAAATCTCGCTGCGTCACAGTTATGTCTATAGAACCAACTGAAGTAACAGAGAATATATAAACTTTGTACATTAATTTTAGGTTAATTACACATTTTTATTACTAATTTTGGGCTAATTTTAGGTTTATCACCCATTAAGGTTTAGGTTAGGTTTTAAGGTTACAGTCTTTAACCTCTTGCGCTGCAACGACGTGCCACGCACGTCGAGAATTTTTTGTTCCAAAATTGCAATACTTTCTTAATTTTAAGTATATTTAAGTATAACTCGAGCAAAACAAATAATAGATTTATTACTTTTTAGTAATTTCTATACAGTGACGTACCGAATGAATTCAAAAAGAAGACGAATTATTGTATACGATTATTTGGTCACTCGTTACGGTCCGCAATCTTAACCTCTTGCACTGCAACAACGTGCCACGCACGTCGAGAACTTTTTGTTCCAAAATTGCAATACTTTCTCAATTTTAAGTATATTTAAGTATAACTCGAGCAAAACAAATAATAGATTTATTACTTTTTAGTAATTTCTATACAGTGACGTACCGAATGAATTCAAAAAGAAGACGAATTATTGTATACGATTATTTGGTCACTCGTTACGGTCCGCAATCAAGAAGTTAATCTTAACCTCTTGCGCTGCAACAACGTGCCACGCACGTCGAGAACTTTTTGTTCCAAAATTGCAATACTTTCTCAATTTTAAGTATATTTAAGTATAACTCGAGCAAAACTTTTACTAAAACTATTACTTTTTAGTAATTTCTATACAGTGACGTACCGATGAATTCAAAAAGAAGACGAATTGTTGTATACGGTTTGGTCACTCGTTATGGTCCGCCAACCAGTTACTAGCGCAAGAGGTTAAGAAAAGTGTTGCAGTCTTTAAGACGCAATGTCTGATCTAGCAATTGCTATGTCGACTTTTAGGGGAATAATTTGTATTTGCTGAGGTTCTTGAGGGAGTTTAACCCCCATTGCGCTGGCAACTGATTGCGAACCATAACGAGTGACCGAACCGTATACAATAATTCGTCGCTTTCTTTTTCTTTTCGACTCGTCGATATGATATCCTGAACGTAATTATTATTATTATTATTTGTTTTGCCTGGGTTATACATAAATATGCTTAAAATTGAGAAAAACGTTGCCGAATTTTGGGAAAATTCATTCCAGAGCAAGAGGTTAATCCCTCGAGGGTGTTTAATCGTAGAGGCCGCATTGCCTCGCGCAATACACGATCGAGGTCTTCGAGTTTATGGCCACATCTGCATCCAGTTGGGTCGCGAACAATACCAATATGTACGAAACAAGGAAGCTGCCGGATTACAATGATTAACTCCGACGCGATTTACTGTAGGGATCAATTCTCTATTGAGGTTTCCACCAGCGAACCAAGGGTTGGCGAAAGTAGTTTCTACCCTTACGTGGATCTCGATTTCATAAAAAGTTTTTGTCGAGTGACAATTGGCGAATCTTAACACAAAGAGAGTGAGAGCAAATCGGGGAAAGGAACTTGTTGAATATCCACGGATGCGTTGGTGCAGGATGGAAAGGAAAGTTTGTCCTGTCCTAAATTTTACGATATTAATACATCCTGCGAAACCCCGACCTTGAACTTCGATGCTAAAAATTTGTAGCAGACGCAAGTGTCTATCCTTCACGCGGAACTGCCGTTGACGAGCATTTTCTCTATCTTCAGCTACTTTCTTATCTTCTATCCTCCGGTTCTCTCTATCCTAGCTACTTCGACAATCACAAAAGCTACTGGAAGAGCCTGCCGTCTCCTCGTGTCTGCAATGCCCAGCCGACAAGGACGAAGAGCAAGCTGACGTTCAAGCAGCTGAACAGCCTCGCCGAGACCACGCTGAGGAACCTCGAGACGTCGTTCGAGTCGAGGAAACTGCCCGCCGCTCTCAGGATCACCCAGGAGCTGCTCGCGCTGTCGGAGGGCTTTCACGACCCAGCTCGTTATCAGATCGCTGCCTATCACTATCTCTCCTTGATCCACGTGGCCATGGGCAGGCACGACCGAGCGGTGCGCAGCGCGTCGCGTCTGATACGCTTGTCGAAGAGCACCGAAGACGTGGCTCAAGTCTGTCGCTCGTTGGCGACCCTGGGCAAGGTGCATCTGAGCTTTGGACACTTGGACGCGGCGGCCAAAGCCTGGCAACACTTGGCCAAAGGCTTGAGAAAGCCGGTTCCAGTGGCATGGATCAGACACGAGATCGGCAGATGTTACTTGGAGACCGGCAGGTATGAAAGAGCCGTGAAAATGGGCATGGACTGCGTGGACGCGGCGACCAAGGCCAACTCGAGCAAGTGGACGCTCAACGGGAGGCTGCTGCTAGGTAACAGTCCTCTCGAGAATCGAGAAGAAGTTGAGAATCTTCCTCTCTGTTCCTTGTTCGGTTAATAAGGGTTGGGTTGTGAAACGTATCAACCAAGTGTGAATTTCACCGATTTTGGTGAAATTTGGCAGGAATATGGTTTTCAAAAAAATATCCGGTGTTTTTCTTCTATCGACAATGGTCGACGTTAAAATTGAGCCAAAGTTGGGGGTGCGAAACGTATTTTAAATAATTAAATCTTTTAAATTACTCAAATAACAATTATTCATTATTATTGTTAAATTAATAATTATTGTTTAAATTGAGTTGAATAATTATTCGGAAATGATTGAAGACACCGTTGTTGTTTAAATTAGTGTTTTTTAACGACGAATTTAATGGTGTGTACCGTTTTGCAGGAAAAGCTTCTGTCTAAACGATATATATATAATAAAAAATTGTATTTCTGATAAGTTTCCCCAAGTGAATGTAAACAAATTTTCTTGGAAACTGAATACATTCAAACATAAATTACGGATAAAATAGAATCTCGATTTTTTTTGTTATAAAAAATATCTCTCGCTGGATGTGCAAAAGCTGGGTGTATTCTAGAATTATTCTGTTCTCCGTTCGTAAATACGTTTTAAACCAAGTTAAGTGTAAATATATTTTAGTTCTGTTAAGAGCTGATTTTATTCAGTATTTACTGCTCTTTTTTAAATAGACTCGCTCAAGACACGATTCATATCACTCAACAAGTAATAACAAATAATTTTTCAGTAAAACAATTTTACTTACCAATAATAATAAAATATAAAATATATACAGTTACGGACAAAATTGAGTGGACAGGTAGTGGAAATAGATCAAGTATTAATTTTATATTTCTTATACATTTTATTAAATGTCCACTCATTTTTGTCCCTCGAAAATCAGCTAAGTTTTTCTTTAAGTATGTGTTATTTCAATACAAATGTAAATATTAATTTCAATCATTCGCTAAATAATATATAAAACTTAAGTACGTAATAAAAGTACCATTTTGACTAAATTTAATTCATAGCTATCTCCATCACCTGTCCACTCAATTTTGTCCGTAACTGTGTATATATATATATATATATATATATATATATATATATATTTTGTCATGTATCTTTCATTATTATAAAATTATCTTTTGTCATGTATATTTTATTATTATCATATATATATATATATACATGACAAAAGATAAGGCTGAAACTGTACGTACATTTATGGCAAAGACCTTCGCCACTCACTCTGGAACGTTCATTGTTCCTTTTTTCTTTCCCTCCTTCAAGGGCAAAGTCTGGCGAAGCTAGGCAGGTTCGTGGAATCGCTGGAGGAGTTGCAAATCGCGGCGAAAATCACGGAGGAAGAGGGTGACACGCCGATGCTGTCCTACATCCGGCGTCTTATCGACCAGGTGGCACGCGCCCTCGCCGCGCGTCGTCCACTTGGAGAGCCAGCGAGGCAGCGAGACTGCAGCGAGGAAACGAAGCCGACGACGGTGCTCCCGCAAAGGAAAGAGTGTCCCGACAGCAAAGGAGACGCGGACAAGACGCCTCGCGATCGTCAGTGCGCCGCTCGATCGGATCTGCAGGTGGCTCGAGGCGACTCCGCCACGCTCGCGGTCGTCGAAGTCGAGAAGAGAAAGAAGAAGACGAGGAGGAAGACGAAGAAAAGGAGAGGCGGGCGGAAGAAGCGAGTCACCTCCGTGTCTTCCTCCAGCTTCTCCTCTCTGCTCTCCGTGTCGTCCGCCGTTCCTCTCCAAGAGGACAGCTCGGCGCAACTGAGGCACGAAAATGGCAGCGACCAGTCGTTGAGAAGCGGCCGCACGACGGCCACGTACGTCGTACGGGAAGCATCCAGATCGCCGTCGGGGAATCTGGAGCAAGTGGCGAGCGATAACGAGGAGGAGGAAGAGGCTGGGGTGGTTGGCGTTGAAGAGGGAGGCGAGAGAGCAACGGGCGGAGGGTTCGGCGAGTTGCTCGAGTGCCAGGAGGAGAGGGGGGATATGCTAAATGCTGTCCGCGTGATCGAGGAGCTGGGCAAGAAGGACGAAGCGGAGCTGCTGCAGATGCTCAGGGACATGCTGCTGCCGACCGAGGTGAAAGGCGATTTAGAGGATTCGGGCGACGGTTTCCGGGGCTCGAGATCCGGCGAGCAGCGGAACGAGGTCGCGACCAGTCGCACAGCCTCTCTGCCGATCTCCAATTGAATTAACCTTCGTAACCACCCTTTATGTTCCACCCTTCCTCCCCCTCCCCCCAACCCCCACGATCCCACGAACTTCTCTCTCAAACATCCTCTCAAACATCCTCCTCCCCGTTTTCTGTGACGAAAAACCGAACGATCATCAAAGTGATCAGCGACGTTTCTTTCGTTTCTGTTACTTGTACTCGTTTCCTCTCGTCGAAATGAAAATTTCTTTTTTATTCGAATCGGATCGTTTGAACTCGCAGCCGTATATATAGTTTCGACTTGGATAGGTGTTTCAATGTCGGAGACTGTGTAAAGTCTCGTCTGACTCGTGCTTGTGACAGATGACACTTCGAGATTGATAACCTTTGATCACTTGAACGAAACTGCTTCGATGAAAACTATAATAATTATTCTAGATAACTAGATGTTGATTCTAGATAATTAGATGTTTGAACTGGGCATTCCTGATTATTAATTTTGGAAGCTGACTGTCCTTTATTTAACAACAAAGACTATTGTTTATCGGCGGAAAACTATTTTTGATTAACACCAGAACTACCGGCGATTGTCCATCAGAAATGTTAAAGTAAAAAAAAAAAAGAAATAAAAACTTTATGATACAACGAAATATACAGACTTTATCTGAAATCTGTAAAAATACCACCAAAGTATCAGAGTATAACAGAAATTATAAATCGGTCATTTTGACCATTTCTATACTAGCTATAATAACTATTCTTGATAACTAGATATTCTTGAACTGAGCATTCCTGATTACTAACTTTGGAAGCTGACTGTCCTTTATTTAACAACAAAGACTATTGTTTATCGGCGGAAAACTATTTTTGATTAACACCAGAACTACCGGCGATTGTCCATCAGAAATGTTAAAGTAAAAAAAAGAAAAAAAGAAATAAAAACTTTATGATACAACGTAAAATATACAGACTTTATCTGAAATCTGTAAAAATACCACCAAAGTATCAGAGTATAACAGAAATTATAAATCGGTCATTTTGACCATTTGGGTAGTTCTGGTGTCAACTAGAGATGGAAAACTGTTTAAAAGTAGACGAAATAAAGAAGAATCCAGGCACTCTAATGGAAAAAAGGCCTAATGAAAAAAGTTTGGAACCGGTGAAAATCCTCGCCGTCATCCGCTTAATTACGTTTAATTTACTCAACGACTCCATCCGTGCGAAGGAGTCCTCCCCTCCTCTCCTCTCTGCCGGCACGTTTCACTCGATCGAAACCACTCGAGCTCCAGCCGTGAATTATCGACCAATTCGCCGATCGAGACTCTCGAAACGGCAGATTAAACGGCTCTCGATATTAACGGCCCCGTACAATCAAGGGACCAGACGTTACTTCCTGGCGCGTCTTTCGTTCGTTTCGTTTCGTCCGCGCGCTTACGCGCTCACTTACGGTTTATTTTTATTATAGTCAGTAATCCCTCCAACCAAACGGATCAACCCCTTGCCCTGTGATTTATTTACTTGTGTTATTTATTCATGCGTCAGAATGCTAATAACACTACGTTTGTTATTGTAAAATTCATAAAGTTTGATCCATGTCTATGTATATAATGCAAGAAAATTAAGGTCGTTGGTTTGAAATAAATATATAAAAGTTTATTAATTTTAATTAGGAATTAAAGAAACCTGAATACGGCAAAAGGATGTTAAGTCCAGTGGAGGGGGTAGCCCCAGCGATCAGAAAAGTGGGGGGAGGGCAAGGGCCGCCAGTTAGCCACCTCTGACTTAAAACACGAGAGTGTATGCGAGCGAGCGACGAAGATTGAAAGTAAGTTTTCAGAGAGTAACGGAGTCACGAGAACTTAATAAAATCTAGAGAGGGCTTAATATCTTTCTACCATCATATTCGCATTTTCTTCTTCTTCTTTTTTTTTTTTTTAGTATTCTTTGATTCCTAAATTAATAAACTTTATTCATGATTTATTTTAAATTGTGCGCTATTCACCTACATATATCTTCGTGCAAATTAAATCAAAAGGAATACGATTTAAATCAATTAATAATCTAATAATAAAAATAAAATATAAAGGATATATTAAAATAAAAAATTCTAAATTTAATTGATAAAAAATTATATTAACAAATTTAAAATCTTCTGTTATTATTATTATTATAAAAAAAATTAAAAATATTGAAACTTCAAATGAAATTATTCGAGAAATTAAACGTATTACAGAATAATTATTTATAGAAATTCAACTAACAATTAAAATTGGATAAACATTTAATCTTATAATAAACAATAAAAAAATTATACTATATATTGTATTTAAATTTAAATAAATTCACGGACAAACATTATAATTAAACAGTATCGTAACAAAAATAAAAAAGATGTGAAATTTTCGAGATAGCAGAATGGTCCGTGAGATTCGCGTTTGATTCATGAAAGCGTGTTACAGTGCAAGGTGGATACTAAACTCTCGCGATACTTCTCGAGAGTGGCCGACGCCGAATTGAACGGAAATCGACTTTCGGTTCGCCAGGTTCGATTGGTTTCGCGCAAGTAGTGCGGAACGTTCGATTCGGCCGCGCTACGAGCCGATAAAAAAAACGCCGCCGGACTCCTTCCAGCCTGACGTTTCACGGTCGTGCGGACACGTTCGTCGAAATCCGTTATTCGACCATTGGTAATGCGAATGAATATTCAGTCGGTCGTCAATGCCCGTCTGATAATCCTCCGTGCGCAGTTAGCCTCCGCAGTATTGTCCGACGAAAATACGGAAAGATGGAAATAAATACGGCGGAACGTTCGAATTAAATTTGAATGAAACGAGGAGAGGCGAGTGTCCAGAGAATTTTCAACGCGATTAGCACTGAATATTAATTAACTCGTCGCTTGAGACACGGTGAAATAAAATTGACGTGCCATTTATTGCCGCGTTCTGCGTACATTTGAAAATATTTTAATTGGAAGAGGAGACAGAAGAGAACGACAAGAATTTTTTGATTCATCGCTTGAGACACGCTTGAAATAAAATTGATTTATTTCTCTGTCTATTTTTCTCGATCTATCTGTAAAAATATTTTAATATTTATAAAAATATATTGATATCTTCATTATTTTATAATATATTAATGTTTATATATTTAATATCTTTAAAAATATTTTAATATTCATAAAAATATATCAATATTTTTATTATTTTGTAATATATTAATATTTATATATTTAATAGCTTTAAAAATATATTAATATTAATATATTAATACTTATATATTGATATCTTTAAAAATATATTAATATTTTTATTATTTTATAATATATTAATATTTATATATTTAATATCTTTAAAAATATTTTAATATTCATAAAAACATATCAATATTTTTATTATTTTGTAATATATTAATATTTATATATTTAATAGCTTTAAAAATATATTAATATTAATATATTAATACTTATATATTGATATCTTTAAAAATATATTAATATTTTTATTATTTTATAATATATTAATATTTATATATTACTATCTTTAAAAATACATTAGTATTAATATTTTAATATTAGTGTTTAAATATTAGTGTTCCTTTTCCTTAAAATAATCAAATCAAATGGGTTACAAATACATTTATATGCATCTAAACACTTTCACAACAGATATGCATATGTACGTTGTGCACCCTGGTACGTAGGAAATGCACAGTTGACATAATTGAACGGTCAGACATGTTCGTATAACGAAGGCTCCACATTCGAGGGAAAAAGAAAAAAAATCAAAACTGGTGGAGATATTTCGACTCGCTGTGCTTGTTTTTCCACCTCTTGTTCTTCCGGTTCGATGTTCAAAGAAGTGAATAGCCAACCACGTTCAGAAACACGTCAAATTGGACGGAGAAGGTGATTGCGAGAGGGTTGCTGGTCGAATATAAAAGGAGACACGTCGGGGAGAAAGGTAGGCACTTAGTCTCTCGTCAGTGCTACCTGTTGAGCTAGCCAGCGCGTTCTCAGTTCTCAACCGAGAACCTGTTTTGTATGGTCATCAAGGCGCCGGGGAATAGCTCTCGGCGCTGCTGCTTTTTCAACTCTCCACGCGCCGTGAGAGAAGAAGCAACTGGACCAACCACTTGAATCCTCCCGTCCATTCCCGCACGATCTTTGCAACGTTTGTCGCCAAAGTCGTCTAAGAGCACGTTTAAAACGTAATGCAAACTTGCGTCTGGAATCCACAGCTTGTAATTCCTTCTTTGCAACCAGTTCTAGCGCGACTCTGGTGTACTACGGATCGATCACCGTGGTTCGTAGATCGTAGACTGTCGAGATGCAACAAGGAAAATTTTCTCATTTAACGAAGAAGCATTTAATCTATCGTCATATAAAGACGATCGAAATATCTCCACCAGTTTTGTTTTCTTTTGTTTTCCCTCTAATGTGGAGTCTTTGTTGAACGATGTCTGTCACGTGACCGTTCAATTATGTGAATTGTACATTTCCTACGTACCAGGATGTACATATATATTCTGTTGTGAAAGTGTTTAGATGCATGTAAATGTGTTTATAACCCATAGATTTGATTATTTTAAAGAAAAGGAACACTAATGTTAAAATATTAAAATATTAATATTAAACATTAATATATTTTTAAAGATATTAATATGTAATAAAATAATAAAAATATTAATATATTTTAAAGATATTAATACATTATAAAATAATAAAAATATATTGATATTTTTACTATTTTATATAAAGATGGCAGATATAAGTACAACACCAGGCGATAATTCTGTACAGATGGAAAATGGCTGGTTCGCTTTGAGGCAACACACTGTTGGATTCCGTGTAGTGGAGTCAACACGCTTATAATTTTGAAGAGTTTATTCCTTGTTCGTGGTCGTGTATGATGTAGGATGATACAGAATGATATAGAATGTTTTATGCTAAGCTCAGCTATACTATGCCATTGTGTGGTATTCTAGTCTATCTCTCTCTACTGTGATATTCTGACTCTCTACTGTGAAACATGTCCTTATATATATTTGGTTATCATCGTCAAGTGGAAGGGGAAGGAGCATGGATGACCAAGTATTGGATCTTGCCCTTATGACTAACTATTCACAGTCCACTTTTATGTGGACTGTTGCTAGCTCGTTGTCAGTATTTGCATAGATCCAATATTGTCTTGGTCATCCAACAACACTATTGATAATAAGATTAAAGTTGAATCATGAGTTACAAGACTTTTCACTATTATATTTACTATTGGTTATATCTCACTCCAATATTTGGTAATTCTTATAATATTTGTTACAAAGTATTAATAAGTAATGCAGCAACTAGTGCATTACACCTTCATCAAAGAGCATCACACGTTCAATTAAATAGGCAACTTTTGGAACATTTATTTATTGAAGATTCTCTCCATTATTTATTTCATTCTTTAATATTCCTTTATGCAGCTCCTGTCACGTTGCTGTTAACTCCCATATTTTTATTTGCATTAATACATTTTGCCTCTGGTTCTTGTGGCAGTGGTTACCATTGATAATTACATATTGTGCAATGAATATACATAATGTTTGTATGGAAGGACGAGTGTGGCGAGAGTGTGCATATAATTGTGGTGTAGTGTGATCTAAGCAGAAGAAAGAACGAATGAGAGAGATGTATGCGAGAACAATCGACAGCGAGCATGGTGACGAGAAACAGTTGTGAGCGGGAAGATCCCTAGAGGCGAAGGGAGAGAGCATGAGTGATGCAAAGCATGAGAGACGAGATAGAGAGTTAGTATTGATGAAAGTTAAACATTATATGTATTTCATAATTCATCGTTAATATTCATTATATTATTACATTATATTAATATTTATCATATTCATTAAATCTACCAACAATCAGTGTGTTTGTCATTCGATCCACTAACAGTTCTCTCGTTATTACTCGATTGTTTAGGAAAAAAACAGCTGATGGGGAGCACGACTTTTAATATCGTTGGTTGAATTTCAATCACCATATATTTTACGAGTTTCTGCATTGTCTGAGATAATTATCTTGCCATTCACAGTTCCTCTTGCATTCACGAGTCGTGCTGGTTTACCAACGCCTTTCATTTATTTCCAATTCTTAAAATTCCGTCTCGCGACCCCAAAGAGATCCTTTCACTCGTAATGAAATCGTTCTATGAAATTAGAAATGGACTGAGGAAACCAACAATGCCAGTTATTGCGCGACAAATAATCGAACGTCTACTGTCACTTACAAAACAAATGGCTCCTGTTCGTCAGTAATTCTTATATTTTCAATATGTATATTAAAGATGTATTAAATTATGAAAAATTTCTTAAAATTTTCTAGGGAAAGTCCTCGTTCTCGAAGTTGGGCAATCGAAATGTCAAGGTCACACGCGACTGACGTCCATCATCCTAAAATATACCTGTTCTACCCGAAGGGGATGGGGGGGGGGGTGAAATGAAACGAATCATTCGATCGTTGGAGGCTTTCTTATCATGGAACAAACGCGAACGTCGTTCCATTATTTCCCCACGGGATAGGGGAAATGCTGTCGACCGCAGTAGCTGTGTTTTATTTAAAGAAAAGGAGAGAAAGAAAAATTCATAGGATGATTCAGTGCCTCTTGCAACGCACGGAAGTTTCAATTCTTTTTTTTTTTTTTTGTTCTCCCTCCTCTTCTTCTATTTTTCTTTAATGTAGCATCGACAGCGAGGTCATTAGCGACGACGGTGCCATTGGATATGTGCGTGGTAGTTTATGTTTCTGAGATATTTTAATACTCTTTGTATGTCATTTTGGGAAGTCAGGTTTGTGGTGTGGCATTCGTGCGGTATGTGGCTTATTATTAATGGATGGTTATTGCAACGAGTGCAAATGGATGGTGTAGTTTCTTTGATTTTGTGTTCATGTGTCAGCTTGGTATGACACATGATAATTATTCCTTCTCTCCTGTTATTGAAGTTTGGTGTTTGCTGGTGAAAGTCTTGGATTCTTTTCGTCACGGCAGCGTTTAATTGTAATTGTATGTAGGTGAACAGCGCACGACTTAACCTACGTGGTTTAAAATAAATACGAATAAAGTTTATTAATTTGGGTTAGGTTTGGGTCAAGTTTGGCTACTTCCGGTGAATGTTTGGCCCCGGAAGTGAAATAAGGTAGGTCGAGGTAGGAAAAAAAAAATGGGTTAGGTTTGGGTTAGGTTTGGGTTAGGTTTGGGAATCAAGGAATACCAAGAAAATGTCGAGGGCAGATTTCTCTCCCCTCTGCCCCCTTCGTTCTTTCGTAATTACGCACGTATTCTGACTCTGACGAGCAGCTGATGGGCTTTTCCACGGTTGTTCCGTGTGCGGCGAGACGTTCACATAGATTCGAGGCGCGTGTAAAATTTATTCGCGCCGCGAATGTCCGGACGGTTAATGGGACAGTTTTGTTCCGCAGGAGTAATCGTTCGTATAAAACCGGCGGCGCGCGGCCGCTTGGGAGCAAACAATTTGCCGCGGCGAATAAATTCCGCGTGGTTTGTCTCCGCGTGCCGGTCAAATCAATTTACGCCTCGTACGATTTCATTTCGCTCGTTTCTCCAGTCTACTCGGGAAAATAAATTTCACCACGGCCGTGGATGTTGGATCGAAGATGCTCACATAGTGGGACAATTCACGTCGTGGCAAGGTGAAGTGTAATCGAGTGAAGGGTTTCGAACTTCCTCGCGAAACGTTTCGACCATTTCAATATCCCGGCGAAATAATTTATTCATTGAACTGAAAGAAACGAAGACGAAACTAACCAGAATGTACAGAAATAAAAAAAGAACACAAATTATTATTTCTTTTCTCTCGATTTACAAACGTTCGAGCTTTTGTAATAAATTCTCTTCTGTGATGTTTCCAAGTGTCGTGTAAAAATTTGTGACAATCTTGAACAATGTTACACTAGAGAGAAATAATTATTTTGAATTATTGAATGAAATAATTAATTTAATTGTTCAATCGTAATATAAAAGTGGTGAAAATTAATAAATAATGTCCAGATACATTGTAGAAATAAAATAATTTAACTGTTTCAAGTGAATTGTTCAAACTGTAAAGTAATTCGGTTCTCGATGATATCTTTGTACATTATTCAACAACTTTAACTATTTACGTGTAACAGTCGAATCAGTGATTGAATTCCCAAGCATTATTTCATAGTTTGAATGATTCATTTATAATAATTAAATTACTTTATTTACAATTGCGGAATAGTTACACAATACATATATTTCTTCCACTCTGAAACAATAAAAGAGCGAAAATTTTTATATATAGCGCGATATATATTATTCTGAAGCGACGATCACTGTTTAACTCGACTTTTAACTAAATAAATATCTATTTAATCAATGTAGTTATAACTTCAAAATTAATATCATGAAAATGTGAATTTTTAGCCGATAAAAAATTAATAAATTACTACATTTAACATTGGTAGCGTATTCAGGAAACTGTAACCTAGCGATAGAAATGTAAAAACTACTAAAGTGTTGATTAGTACAATAGAAAAATTGTTTCTCGAAATACTAAGAAAAAATTATCAACAGTTCCGGGTCACTGACGATTGGAACATTAGATTAACCTTCAATGGTACGAAGGCTCATTGCCAATTGACCTTCCGTCGTGTGCACATCGACCAAATTTTAAGAGTTTGAAAAAAAATTCCTGATCACTGACGACTGAAACATATGATTAACCTTGAGCGGTATGGAGGCTCATTATCAATTGAACTTCCGTCGTGTACACATCGACCAAAATTTAGGAGTGAGTTTTAAATAATATTTCTGAATATTCTAATTGTTTAAACATTGTCTAATATTTCTAATAATTTATTTGTAACGATAAAACAATAAATTCTCTTTTATAAATGTTTGAACATTATCTACTGTTTCTAATAATTTATTTGTAACAATTAAACAATGAATTCTCTTCTGTAATGTTTCTGAGCGTTATTTAAAATTTTTAACTAATAATTTATAACAATCTCGAACAATGTACTAGAAAGAAATGACTTTGAATTATCGAATGACATAATTAATTTAATTGTTTCATCGTTTGATACGAAAGTTGTGAAAATTATTAAATAATGTCTAGAAATATTGTGGAAACAATTTAAATGTTGAGTTGAAACGAATTATTTAAACTATAAAATTTTCTCTGCATAAATTTCCACTTAATATACGTCAATGCAGTTGCAACTTAAAAATTAATATCCTGAAAGTGTAAATTTAATTCTAGACAGTTGCAGATAAAAAAATTAATAAATTACCACATTTGACGTTGTGACATGTTTATGAAAGCGGTAGAAATCTAAAAACAATTGATTAGTATAATAGGAAAATACCGTTTCGAAAAACTAAAAAAAAAATTATCAACAGTTCCGTGTCACTGACGATCGGAACAATAGATTAACTTTCAGCGGAGACTCATTACCAATTGAACTTCCGTCGTGTGTACATCGACCAAAATTAAAGGAGTGAGTTTTAAATAATATTTCTGAATATTCCAATTGTTTAAATATTTCTAATAATTTATTTGTAACAATTAAGCAATAAAATCTCTTCTATAACATTTGTAAGTTACATTTAAAATTTTCAATTACTCATTTGTAGTAATCGAGTCACTAATACATTTCCAAGAAATTTTTATTATCTGTATCGCATCATTAACGTCGGAAAGATCAGATTAATGTCGATCGATACGGAGACAAGAACTCATTACGAATTGAATTTTTGTCGTGGGCACATCGACCAAATTTTAGATGTTTGAAAAAAAATTATTTGAACCAAAATTTGCCAGAAAAATTTTAAATAATACGTCTGCAACCAAACCTTAAACTACAATTCTGTCTTCAACGATTAGTAAGTTACATGGTTTGGTTTCTTTGGTGTTGTATTAATACGTGATCGTGATTATTTGAACCTGAATACGAGTTCAATTTCCAAGAATTGTATCGTAGTCGTACAATATATAGTTTATTAGTTACCATTCTTTAACAATTATCGTGATATACGTTATATTTCTACATATACACAGATAACACTAACAATACTATTGCTATTTAAATATTATTAGATACTTTCAGAAGTACCTCTTTGAATCTGTAATTTGGAAAATAATTTAATCCTTTACTATTAATCAGTGAAACAAGAATGTTTCTTCAATATCTTAAATTAGTCATTAGATCGATCAA
This sequence comes from Tetragonisca angustula, assembly GCA_036937485.2. Taxonomy (NCBI): domain Eukaryota; kingdom Metazoa; phylum Arthropoda; class Insecta; order Hymenoptera; family Apidae; genus Tetragonisca; species Tetragonisca angustula. The sequence goes on from JAWNGG020000214.1 coordinate 96,142, forward strand.
ACAATTATGCTTCATTTTACGAATACCATTCCTCTTTCTAAAAAATTACGTAAATTGAATACGAGTTGACATCTGCGTGAGAAATATACTTGATTTACAATACATTGTAACGAGACCCGTGCGTAGTCACCTCCACGTGGTGGGTCTTGGTAATTGATATCGTTTTACAAACATTAAAGTTTAACAAACTTTAATGCTCGTAAAACGATATGAAGCTAAGAACTACGCAACCTACAGTTCAGTTTAGATCGTGAACATTTCTGTTCATTCTTTGTTTCACGATCTAAACTGAATTGTAGGTACAATTAGTTGATAAGTGAACTATTGGGCCCCCAGCGGGCCACCGAAGGACGACGAGGGACATCGTGGGATGCGTGCGTCTTAATTTTAAGTTGCGTGCGTTTAGTTTTAGTTAATTATAAGATTAGGTTAATATTTGTAAATTCACTGTGAGCACACTCTGTACAAAGACACGTTTATTTAACTTGAGACGAAATTAGGAATGCCTCCTCTCCTCTCTTCTTTCGTTCGTTGTTACCATCGCTACAGTCATTGCACTGGAATAGAGTGACCAAATATCGTTGTCAGTGTGTCAAATTGGGGAACTGCAGCCTCGTCCTAATGGAGGACGAGGTGAGGTTCGTGTAGTCTAGTTCCTTTGTAATCCGACTCCAGTGGTTCTACGGAACCCCACTGTGTCGTTGGGGGTAGCACTAGCTACTTGCCTCTAAGTGCTCGAACCCCGATTTGGCACACTGACAAATCGCGGTTTTATTTCGCGTTATATCCCTTGCAAAACACGATTCTGAAACGTGTTAGTAGTTTCGTTCTCCTAATTTTGTTCAAAGTTCGATAAACGTGTCTCTGATACAAATGCGCTGATAGGGCTGCGAATTATTGTACAATTATTGTGTGACTTTCATGTTAGACGAGTGATTGCGACATGTTGTATGACTTGTCATTCGTATGTAATGTATGATTGTATGCAATGTATGCAACGTGTGATCGTATGTAACGTATGTAACGTATGTAATGTATGATTGAATGAAATGTATGTACTGTATGATCGTATGTAATGTATGTAATGTGTGATTGAATGAAATGTATGTACCGTATGATCGTATGTAACGTATGATTGTATGAGTGTAAATACTGTATGATAGTTAACGCGATCGTTGGTCGAGAGACAGAGTTCCATAGTTCAATCTCATGCATGCACTTTGGAGTTAAGATTTAGACTTAAGTTGAAATTGAACTATTGAACGTCTGTCTCCTTTGTTCGTAACCCCGGGCCAGAAGTAGAATAAAATCTCTGCATTCCTTAAGAATGTCGAGTTAGTTGCATGTAATGGAGGGTGGTTGGGATTAGGGCCCGGGGCGGGTCTCGTGCGTAGTCACCTCCTCGTGGTGAGACCTGGTAATTGATATCTTTTTACAAACATTAAAGTTTTACACACTTTAATGTTTGTAAAACGACATCAAGCTGAGAACTACGCAACCTACAGTTCAGTTCAGATCGTGAACATTTCTGTCCATTCTTCATTTCACGGTCTAGACTGAACTGTAGGTACAATTAGTTGACGTATAGACCAACCGTCTAGAAATAAAAAAAAAATATTTCGTTGGCTCTTGGAAATTATTAGCAATTAATCACTGTAACATCGAATTTTTAAAAAGAAGCTACGATCGTTCACGGTTACAATTATTCAAATGATAAAATTCTCATTAAATTATTCCAATTTTCGTTATACAGCGCACGAATGGGATTTAACTGCCGCGTGCGGGTTAGGGATAAACAATTTTCGTTTCTTTTCTCTTCTCTTCCCCATCGAATACAGACGAATCGAGAATACGTGCGTCCAACAGATCGGAATTGGCTGTTTGTGGCTGGTTACAGCTGGCGGAGTGTTGCGTCGAGTAATCGCGTGGAGAGGATTTGCAAATTAATCGAATACGATGCAACTGTCGATTTTACGTTCGATTCAATGGTAAAACTCCGCGCTTGTTCCACGTCTCTCTCCTCCCGTCTATTTGTATCACGTCCGATTTAATCGAGTACGATCCTGCAACGATACGTCTGTCTAACGCATGCACCAGGTGCTCGCCTCTCGCAGTTTTACATTTTCTTATTGGAAGGATAACCCCTTACGGGAAATCAATAAGCCGGGTTTTTCGTTCGAGACGCGGACAAACCTATGTGCGTGGCACACCTGTGCGACGTATCGTTGAGAAGCGTTCGAGAGGGCTCGTCCGGGGCGAAAGTCAATTTCGAAAATTTTCAACGAGTTCAAAGTTGTGGAACGTCCGACCGTAGTAATAGAAAAATACTGCTGACACGTGTATCTTGTCTCATTAAAAAAAAAAAAAAGAAATCAAAATCTACGTGTTTTGTACTAATAATAGTAATAATAATTTAATAAATTTAATAAATTTAGTAATAATTTAAATCCGTGATTTACATAGAAGAATCATTTCTTACAGCTTTTCGATGAGCTTTAAGAGCGGAACGATTCTTCGAAATCTACGAGAAGCGAAAGGAATATTTTTAACAAAAGTTGGGTCGTCGATATGTAAAATAAACTATAGTCCTCAGACATGTAAAATTTCAAGAGAAATTTCTTTTCTGTGAAACTCAAGATTACCTTAATTTTTTAAACGCAAAAATGCTTTTTTGTGGCGTTGAGACGAATTCAGCGGCCAATATGTATTGCAATGTATGTATAAATGATGTATATAAATTTTTACATAAAATAAATAACGTAATTATTGCGTATATAAATGACGTTAAAATAATTTTTATATAAAATAAACAATGTTATTATTGCGTATATAGATGACGTTAAAATAACTTTTATATAAAATAAATAACGTAATTATTGCGTATATAAATGACGTTAAAATAATTTCTATATAAAATAAATAACGTAATTACTACGTATATAATTGACGTTAAAATAATTTTCATATAAAATAAATAACGTAAAAATAATTTTTATATAAAATAAACAATGTTATTACTGCGTATATAAATGACGTTAAAATAATTTTTATATAAAATAAACAATGTTATTATTGCGTATATAGATGACGTTAAAATAACTTTTATATAAAATAAATAACGTAATTATTGCGTATATAAATGACGTTAAAATAATTTTTATATAAAATAAATAACGTAATTACTACGTATATAATTGACGTTAAAATAATTTTCATATAAAATAAATAACGTAAAAATAATTTTTATATAAAATAAACAATGTTATTACTGCGTATATAAATGACGTTAAAATAATTTTTATATAAAATAAATAACGTAATTACTACGTATATAATTGACGTTAAAATAATTTTCATATAAAATAAATAACGTAAAAATAATTTTTATATAAAATAAACAATGTTATTACTGCGTATATAAATGACGTTAAAATAATTTTTACATAAAATAAATAACGTAATTACTTCGTATATAAATGACGTTAAAATAATTTTTATATAAAATGAACAACGTTATTACTGCGTGTATAAGTGATATTAAAATAATTTTCATATAAAATAAATAACGTAATTATTGCGTATATAAATTACGTCAAAATTTTTATCAGCTTTTCGAACCAAATACATCTCATTGTACGTCCACAATGCGTGCTGCCTAAATCGGTACGACAGGCACAAAAATGGTAATGAGATCCTGATGATCACGAAATCGTGGTCGAAAAAGTACATTGTGTGCGAGGTCTATTCATATAACCTCGTCCGTGGTATCGTCTCATAATCCACGTTACCATGGGATCGTTCATCTCGAAATAGAAAAGGAAACAGAAAAATTCGAAAGAAAATTATTTGTACGATCGTGGCGTTAGCTAGCTGCCGGATGCATACGCGATTTCGTTTCCGGCGATCATATTTTTCCACCGCATCGCGTTCATTTCCGCTTCTTTCCATACATTGCCTATAACTTCGTCCGGTCTTCGGGACAAAACCGATCGGAAATCGATGAACGGAGCTTTCCAAAGCACGATCATCCACGTCCACCGCCATTGTATAAATATAAATGAAGGCGGCTCTCGTCGCGACACGCGGCCCACGGTCAATCTTTCCCCTCGAAAGCTACGACACGGCGAGCATTTTGACAAGAAACGCTGTACACGCGACCGGTTTACGTTGGATCTCGAATTTCCCGTATTCACCGCGAGTAGCCGGACTCTCCGAACGAAATCGAGATCGTGGAACTGTAGACCTGGTTACGTATCTGTCGCACGGAAATGAAGATTCTTTTTTTTTCTGGAGAGACGGGATTTTGTTTGATAATTTCTGAAACTCTTAGCTGCGGTGACGCTTTCAAAAAGTGTGTGTGTGTGTGTGTGTGTCGTTAGGACGATCACACTCGGATCGAATGCAGAGTACGTGCAGCTGCAGTAAAATTGAATTAACCCCTTGCGCTGGTAACTGGTACGCGGACCATAACGAGTGACCGAACCGTACACAACAATTCGTTCTCGTTTTCGTGTTCATCGGTATAACACTAGATAGAAATTACTGAGAAGTAGTAAATTTATTATTTGGTTTGACTGGGTTACATTTCAATATACTTGAAATTAGTATATTGAAACTGTTTTCTCAGCATTGGGAATATATTTTACCTTAATACTAATAGTACATTCAGAATCTCGAACAGAATCACTTTTTTGAAAATTACGTTTTTGAGCACAGTTCTAAACGCCTTAACCAATTCTATTGGCAACTGATTGCGGACCATAACGAACGACCGAGTCGTATACAATAATTCGTCGCTTTCTTTTTGAACTCGTCGGTATGATGTCACTGGACAGAAATTATTGAGAAGTAATGAATCTGTTATTTGTTTTGCCTATTTTCTCTTACTTAAATATACTTAAAACTGAGAAAATATTACAATTTTGGAGCAAAAAATTCTCGAGAAATAACTGGAATAAATTTCCTTCTACGTGCAAACGAAAGACGAATTTTTCACGAGGGACAAAAACTTTACTAAATTAAATGTACCATGTCCATTTTGTACGATCACCTTTGGCCATTTTTCAGTCAGCTCCAAAACTTTTCGTCCTCCTCGACCTCGCCGACAATGAGATTTACCAAACGGATTCTACCACGCGAATTCTGCCGTGTGTAGTTTCAAACTTTCAAAGTTTGCTCGAAACGAAAGTTGAAAAACTCGAAACACGCGTGTTACGTGTGGGGGGCACGTAGCACTCCCACGCGGAGTGGGAATGTTTTTGAAAATTTGACGACACGCGGAATGGGGAGAGCCTACGTCAGGTAACGTAATTATACGAGATACGGGGATGAATATCACTGGAATATTTACGACGCGCCACGACTAATCGGCTAATCAGATCACGGAAAACTTTGCCCGATGATTTATCGATGAAACAGTGTTATCTGACAGAGTTATCTGACAAAATAACAACGAACGTGACGTTTTCTCGCGAGGAAAAATCTCTCACTCTTTCCTCTTTTTCCCTCATCGTTCGATGAGACTCGAAAGAATCTTCGATCAATGGAGAGAGGAAAGAAGTTTATCTCGTATTTATTTTAACCTCTTACGCTGGAATGATATGCCACGCATGTAAAGAATTTTTTGTTCCAAAATTGTAATATTTTCTCAGTTTCAAGTATATTTAAGTAAAACAAAATGGACAAAACAAATAATAAATTTATTACTTGCCAATAATTTCTATCCGGTGATATCATACCGACGAGTTCGAAATGAAAGCGACGAATTATCGTATATGGGTTATTTGGTCACTCGTTATGGTCCGCAATCAGTTGCCAGCGCAACTGGTTAAGGATACCTATAAATAATGTCGCTTTCTGACACTGTAGAACATTTTACTTCATTTAAAAGTTAATACAGCTTTAATCTGTGATATGATTTAACAATAAACACACTAAATGTCAATGTATTTAACTAGAATATTGGTTATATTAGGCATAACATAGGTTATGTTATAAGATATATATAAAATTATATATTTAAGTGAAACAAAATAGGCAAAACAAATCATAAATTTATTACGTCTCAATAATTTCCATCGGGTGATATTATATGGACGGATATCAAAAAGAAAGCGACGAATTATCGTGTACGGTTTGGTCACTCGTTATGGTCCGCAATCAGTTGCCAGCGCAACTGGTTAAGGATACCTATAAATAATGTCGCTTTCTGACACTGTAGAACATTTTACTTCATTTAAAAGTTAATACAGCTTTAATCTGTAATATGATTTAACAATAAACACACTAAATGTCAATGTATTTAACTAGAATATTGGTTATATTAGGCATAACATAGGTTATGTTATAACACATATATAAAATTATATATTTAAGTGACATAGGCAAAACAAATCATAAAGTTATTACGTCTCAATAATTTCTATCGGGTGATATTATATGGACGGGTATCAAAAAGAAAGCGGCGAATTATCGTGTACGGTTTGGTCACTCGTTATGGTCCGCAATCAGTTGCCAGCGCAACTGGTTAAGGATACCTATAAATAATGTCGCTTTCTGACACTGTAGAACATTTTACTTCATTTAAAAGTTAATACAGCTTTAATCTGTGATATGATTTAACAATAAACACACTAAATGTCAATGTATTTAATTAGAATACAGGTTATATTAGGCATAACATAGGTTATGTTATAACACATATATTATAGCATAACATGTTACAAGTAAATATAATATAAGTAAAATTATATATTTAAATAAAACAAAATGTACAAGACAAATAATAAATTTATTACTTCTCAATAATTTCTATCTAGTGACATCGTACCGACGAGTTCGAAAAGAAAGCGACGAATTCTTGTATACGGTTACTTGGTCACTCGTTATGGTCCGCAATCAGTTGCCAGCGCAAGTGGCTAAAGAGAAACCGGCTAGGGCATATTAATTAATAGCAGAATTCGCATCGAATGAAGCTGGCTTTCAAGCAACGAACAAGGCAACGATTCTCGCCGTCCGGCAATTTTGATTAGCTGTTGCAAGCCTACTTCGACTGCGTCGAATTACGTCGATTAGCGATGCTTATCGAATCGTCCGGCGACCAGGATCGGTTCGTTCGCAGCGTGATATCGTTACTCGGTTCGCCTTTTTCTTCTGTCGCGTCGAAATTGTCCGTAGCACGCCAGACTTGCGCACTGTGTTTTCGTGAGAATGCAATTTTCAAATAACGTCGGCAGACTGAGCAGGATCGGTAAGAGCGCGAAGAACACGGTCACGGGTACGGTGAAGAGAATGCTAGGTATATTATATCGCATTCGTGGCGAACGAGAGAACGATCCGTGAGAAATGAAAAATACCAGGATTCGTTTCTTGCACCGAGTCGACATCACGTCGAATACAACCGCCATAGTGTTAACTCGAGCATCGCGAAATTGCGCGGTTCAAAATGTAATTCACCGCGGAATCAGACAGACTTCAGGATTTCTCGAGACAAAGAGATTTATCGAGCTCGATCAATCGATTCATTTAGCTCGAATATCGTTTTCAGCGCGCCGCGAGAAGATCGCAGTGTCTTTAAAATTACCTGAAAATATAATTCGCTGCGGAATCATATAGAATAATCTTTAGAATTTCTTCTCTCTAATCTAAGAAATTTACTGTCTTGTTGACCTCTTGCGCTGGAATGACGTGTCGTGCCGACGAGTTCGAAAGGAAATGAAAGCGACGAATTATTGTATATTGGCCCGGCCACTCGTTATGGTCCGCAATCAGTTGCCAGCGCAAGGTGTTAAAGGACTGGTGTCGATCATGCACCTATGTATGTCCCTTGGGGATCTTGGAAAAGAGAAGTTCGAATTACTACCCACTGATCTAAGAAATGAATGACTATGGATCTTGCTAAACCTATGATTTATTGTTAACTTATTTGACTAATTGACTAACGATTATTCTTAATATTATTGACGTAGAAACACTATAACTGCATAATTATCGTCACCGTGTGCCTGACTAATTGTTTGACTGTTACATTTACAACTGTTTCGACTGTAACAACTTTAATCTACTACATGAATTAGTATGAGAAAAACGGCGATGCAAATTTACTTACTATCGTCAAGTATTAATCAAACACCGTTGTTACAAGCACAAATTTAATAACTTAATGTCGCTTTAATTTTTATTTTAATTTACCACACAAATTGAACTTTGTCGAACTTTCGTAAGAAACGTAATCGTTGCATGCGCGCGAGTCACGTGCGACCAATGCTTTCGCAAAGACAGTATGTTTCAAAGTGGATGAAAATCTCAAGTCGATGAGATCGTGCTGATTCATTTCGTGAGAAATATCGAGAAATCGCGAGATGGCTTCTTCGTACTATCGTCAGCCTATCGCTTCGCTATCGAAAGTAATCACCAACTAGGCGCTAATCTAACTTTCGAAATTCCGAGAGAGACTTGGCCAACTTGTTGCCCCGGTTTCTGTCACGCTGCTGAGCGGAAGAGAAAAAAAACGAGGCCACTGTGGGGAGCAACGATGGAACTTGTCTTCGAATGCCGTTTTTTCTCGCTATCAATTCTCGCGAGGAGAATGAGGAAATAAATAAGGCTGTGTAAATAAGAAAAGACGAAAGCAATAACAACGAAGCCGTTCTTCGTTTCTCGTTTCGTTCGAAACGAAGCTTTTTCCTCCCGTGGATGGAGCAGCTGGAGGCCATCCACAGCAACAGCTTAATATTCCACTCAGTCTATCCCAATCCGCAATACTACGCGAGAACGGAACACACAGGACACACACCACCGGAATCATTCACAAATCACCGAATTATTTATCACTGCAATAGGAAAACTTACGATAAAACAATACAATGGTAACTTATCAAACGACCCTAAAATCCAATTCAAATACAGACTAACAGACCGTGATACCAAAGTCAAATACAACTCAAGAAAAATACTGGTGGCTGCAACAAAACAAATGGGAAAAATGATCCGAATGAAACTAACTTACAAGGATAGGTACTTGGTCTTGGATACCATACAAAGGCCAATAAACATGGGGAAAAAAGGTGAGGAACGCATCCCTTGGTCCCATGAAGTATTCACTATTACTTTATGAGTCCACGAGTCCACCTAGGATGCAGTTAGTCCAAAAATAAGCTACACTTCCGACATATCCGAAAGGACACCGGAGACAGTCGGCCATGACACGGCCTAGAACTTTCTCCGTCCACATTTCGAACAAGAGAAAGCAACGTTCAACATAGAATTTAAGCTAATTTTTCAGATAACCCATACGAAAACATTTCTAATATAGTATTGCAGATAGTTGTAATTATGCAGTGCAGTGCAACAATTTTATAGTCACAGTCTTATAACATTTAACGAACATATAACCAATAATTAATATAAAACATTATAAACTAAGAATAGTGCTCACACTCCCCTTCCCCTTACACATAACTAAAATATTATTGTACAATCCCGTGCCATATTGTATAATAATAATAAGAATAAGAAAAAACGCAACTCCCATAGTTGAGGGAAAAATTAACGCTTGTTTACTGATAGACAGATGGATAATTTTATTTTTTCGGCTTCACAGCCACGATAGTGGACTTGGTTTACATTTCTCTTTCTTTCTTTCTCGCTCTTCACTCTTCATATCTGTTATATACCCTATACTTTTGTGCTATGCTTAACAATTTTACACTAACCTACACTATACTTTTATTCTATACTTGACAAATTTAACCTCGATTGTATTACCTAATTCGTAGATTGCCCTTCCATTTTCTACCTTATTGCTCTAATTGATTACCCTACGAATGTACTAACGCTTGTTTAATGTAGCAATAAGTGCAATGTAGCAAATTTCTATCTCAAGATTGCGCGTGCCCCACTGTTGAAGCCTTTAATCTAACAACACTACAAACCGATAAGCTTTTACTCGTTATGCTTTTGTACATATGTAAATACTGTGCACAAAATAAACGTCTGTTAATAATAAAGAAAAAAAAGAAAGCTAGAGGCCAGAGTTGGAGCTTGGAGCCGCCTGGGCCAACGTCGTATCGAGAGTGCTCCAGGTTTGGACACCCAAGTGGAAGATGCTCGTCGCTCGTGGTAAGACGTCGCGGAGAACTCGAGAACATTTCGAGACAGATCGCGAAACAGAGCGTGTATACTTCACGTCTCGTTTCTTCCTCCGTAGAACGAGCAACTCTTTGTCCTTTTTTCTTCTCACAGTGGCCATTTCACAGATCGAATGGTGGAAAAGAGCGCGTTATTAAGGGCAAACCTTAACCGATCACCAAACCGAGACAATTTCATCTGTCCTTGTTGAAAAGAGTAATCTTTCAAGTTGCACCCTCGTGAATGCAGGTGACTCGCAATTTTCTTCGACAAAAGAATTCTATTCGTCGCTGTTTTCGAGGAAAATACAGCGTGTCCGTAAAGTCTCTTTGCAATTTCAGAAATTTATTACAAAGGCAAGTGAAAAGACAGATAAGTGGAAATTATTACAAAACGAGACGTATATATTTAAGTTTTCTCTGCCTCTATATGGACACCATTGGACATTAAGTAAACCCAAAAATAAGTTTGAATCTTTAGGACACAGGAATCCTTTGCAAGTATAGTACAGGGTGTCCATAAAGTCTCTTTGCAATTTCAAAAATTTATTACAAAGGCAAATGAAAAGATAGGTAAGTGAAAATTATTACAAAATGAGACGTATATATTTAAGATTTTTCTCTTGTCTCATTCAATACACCTCTATATGAACACCATTAGTTGCACGAAGCACATCAAAACGATACTCGATGTGCGGTACTCGACACTTTTCTATTACAATCTAGCCAATTTTTGATCAAAATCAAACCTCAGAAAAAGGAAATTTCTAGTAAAAATGGCGCAGAACAAGAGGGTTCTCCTTGAATTTTATAGTAAAGATTAATAATTCGACACCTACTTAAATTTCACGCAGATTTTAAAATCTGCGTAATTAATAATGTCGATGAAGGGACATTTAAATGGAGCTTTCGAAACTTTTATTTAAACGTGCTTGCAAAATAATCGATTGGAAAGCTTCAACACCCTGTCATCTCATAGTCACTTTCTCTCATAATTTGATCGTTCCAGCCTTAATAGGTATATTTATACATCTATATTAATACTTTAGGAACAACCAAACACAGCGACACTGTCAGCAACACTATCGTAAAATTTCCTTCACAGTTTCCTTCACTCGTTTTTATCAAGTAGAAACCGAAGGGTTTGAAAAATTCATAAAAAGGGAAAATTTTAATTCACAAAAAATCACGCGTAATAGAAATCCGTTGATTATATTTCCAAATAAAATAATAAAAAATTAAAGAAAAAGAAAAAGAACGTGCGTTTGTAAAAGTTATTTTTGTTTTGTCGTCAGTCAATCTTTCAGTGACCAGCTTGCATTTCGGTGGCCACTCTTTAGAAGCTGCTCGTTCTCGTTCCCTCGCGTGCAACAGCTAGTTGTGACTCGTGGAGGGACAGAGTGGCCGCTTTCACGCCCGTGATCGATGTTTAAAAAACGCGATTCGCGAGGCAGAGGGTAGAAAGAACAGAAAAGGGGAGAGCTGGAAACTTTTAACAGAATTTCCGTGTGTTCTGTCGACGCTTGCTCGTTTCGTGCCTCGACTCGATGCTCCATTGTTTTCGCAAATATTTATTTCCATCGCGTTCTCGATTCGCCGCGATTTCGCCCGAACAATGCGCCACGACGACGAAACCTCGCGAATTTTTCGCGCAAACAGCAATGGGCGGAGAAAGAAGAACAAATCCCACGCTTGAGTCTTTTCTCTCTCAAAAATCGACAATTCCAAAGACACGTTTATTCGATGCAACGGAATAGTATACAACTGGACAGATAATGACAAAAACGATTGTCAATATTTTAAACTACTGTCGTAACTTTGAAACTTGTGAAAGAAAATCATGCGGGAACCCATTTTGTTTCATTTTGAAAAATAAAGCTTCTTCACATACACACACACACAGGCTGCCTTAAATTTGCTCCTTCTCTCAGTGATGTTTTTATAATACATCAAGCAAGAATACTTTCATTCTCGAGAATTGTAAAAACTCGAACGTCTGCGAAAACGTTGAAACATTTCCTCCACGACTCGGTCCATCGTGAAAATTGAAATTTCCCCTTCAACTTTGCTACGCGTCGTTTTATTCAACTTTGTGCAGTAGGATTTCTTAAATTCTAACGTTCTGAATTTCAATTTTCAAAACCACGATGAACATCGTTGCAAGTGAAATTTTTCAACGTCTTTGCGTACGTGTGAATTTGTACGGTGTTTTTTTTTTTTTTTTTTTTCAAGGAAAATTTACTGCGCTAAAACGTCTTGAAAAAGAAAAAAAGAAAAACGAATTCCAAAGAGTCGGGGACTAGAAACTTTAACGCTTTAAAATGAGACCGAGCATTTTACGATGTTGCAACAGTTTGAAGTATCGACAATTTTTGTGATCGTTATAACCGCGGTGAAAAAACATCCAACATGTATTTTACTTCCTTTTATATTCGACAAAATTATTCGCACGTGTGTTCAGTGCTTGCTCGCTGCAGGTACTCGAAGAATAACACTAAACCGTGGCTCTCAACGTGGGGCGCCTCACACCTCAGAGACAGGCAATTTGATTTTCTATGGGGGCAATCCGAGAATTAGTTATTAACAGTGACTCCTTTGCGTTTCTTTAAATAAAAGTTTAACTTTCTAATTTTTGTTTCTTCTTTGAAAAAAAAGAACGTCATGTTCTTTGGAAGCTTGTTTAGACCAAGTTAATGGCTTCCTCCACTTTTTGTCAAATTTCCTTCACTTTTTGAACGATAAGAATTATGTATTTCATAATAATAATAATAATAACTATATAACATATCTTATAATTATAATTTATAATTTTTTAAAATAAATTTTTATATATTATTTTCATTATATATATTCAAAAAATTTTTCATATATATATATATATATATATATATATATAATTTTTATACTTTTATAATAATAATTATGTATATAGGGATGCTTGGGTGGAGCACGGCCAGAAAAAAGGTTGAGAACCGCTGGCTTAAACCCACATTTCATCCTATCAATTATTTTTAAGAGGTTATCGGAAGATTAGTCAGTGAACCTGATTACCGTCTGCCTGGCCATCGATAATGTAGATAATTGTCGGTAAAAACGGGGTGGGGTAAAAAAAAAAAAAAAATAAGAAAATTGGTCCCGGAAGGCGGTCTTGTCAAGGTAGAATCGGTGAAAATACGGTTCGTTTGGTCCCGTATTCCAGACAGTCTAGAGAGTCTCTGGTTGGCCGCGAGCTTCTCTGTTCTTTGGACCGCGGAAAAGGAGGCGGCTAGCTTTCAAAGCGATCCGCGAGAATAGACGCGAGGGTGGGGGGGGGCACGGTGGCAGTCGGAATTACAATAAGTAAGTCGTCGTGACGAAGACCCCGGCCACCGTCTTTGAAAACCACTCGAGAAACGCTCGTGTTCATCCATCTACCAAATGGATATTCCCCGTTTCGACGATGAATTCCGCCAGGCGGCTGCGTCGCTCCGTTTCGCCATTCGTTTACTATTCTCCTTGGAATTCTGGATTCTCCTCTAGACTCTCGTGCCCCTTCTTTTTTCTTCCATTCGCGTGTCCAACATTTCATTCCTTACACGCGCCGTTCACCACTTTCGTTCCCTCGCTTTGATCAATTTTCTCGAACACTCGCGCCACTTTATTTTTTTTTTTTTTTTTTTTTTTTTGAGAGACGTTTGGAAATCTGTCAAAGTTTCGTTCACGACGCGGCATCCTAAACGCGTATTTTTAGAGATTTTTAGAGACTCTCGTAAAATGTATAAATTTGTACAAAAGCTTTTGTATTCTACTGTCATAAAGTCTTTTCCTAGTCTCAAATTTTATAATTTAATTGTAGCTCCAATGTTGATGAAACGCGGAATTGGTCGATTTACCTCGCGAAACCATCACCAGTTTACCATGGAGATACATATTCGGCGACATCTTCCATCTTTCGACTAGAATAATAAATTCTGCTCGACAAGGTATCGTTTGTGGAATTTTGAGCTCGGTTGGGATCAAAGTGTTGCCATCAAAATGAGATCAACGATACAGACTGATTAAGATACGCGCGAGAGTTGCAGAGGGTTTAAGAGGGTTTAAGAAGGTTCGGTCTCGACTCTCTCGGCGTCAACGTACCGAGGTCACAGAAAAGAAAGGAGACAAAGGGGGAAGGAGAATTAATAAACGAGCAGGACGCTTCATCAGAGAAAGGATGTGAAAAAAAAGGAAAAAAAAAAGAAAAGAGAATTATTTATTAAAGCGTGGCCTCGGATTCTTTTTTTAATAAGCTGCAATTTGTCACGACGTTGTTCACGACGACGACGATACGGTCAACTGGTGGAGGAGGCTGCTTTCGGTCGATAACTATTCGCCATTCGGAAAGTTGTAACGAGCAGAAAGAAGATGGTGAATTTGAAAAATCCGTGGCTAAAGTTCGACTAAAGTTTGACCGCTTGGCAACTGATTGCGGACCATAACGAGCGGCCAAATAACCGTATACGATAATTCGTCGCCTTCTTTTTCAACTCGTCGGACATCACCGGATAGAAATTATTCAGAAGTGATAAATTTATGATTTGTTTTATCTATTTTGTTTTACTTAAATATATAATTTTACTTACTGTAACATGTTATGCTATAATATATAATATGTTATAACATAACCTATGTTATGCCTAATATAACCATATTCTAGTTAAGTACATTGACATTTAGTGTGTTTATTGTTAAATAATATTACAGATTAAAGCTGTATTAACTTTTAAATGAAATAAAATTTTCTACAGTGTCAGAAAACGACATTACTTGTAGGTATCCTTAACCACTTGCGCTGGTAACTGATTGCGGACCATAACGAGCGGCTAAACCGTATAATTCGTCGTTTTCTTTTTGAACTCGTCGGTATATTATCACCGGATAGAAATTATTGAAAAGTAATTAATTTATTATTTGTTTTGTCTATTTTGTTTTACTTAAATATATAATTTTATTTACTGTAACATGTTATGCTACGATATATAATATGTTATAACATAACCTATGTTACGCCCAGTATAACCAATATTCTAGTTAAGTACATTGACATTTAGTGTGTTTATTGTTAAATCATATTGCAGATTAAAGCTGTATTAACTTTTAAATAAAATCAAATTTTCTACAGTGTCAGAAACGACATTACTTGTAGGTATCCTTAACCACTTGCGCTGGTAACTGATTGCGGACCATAACGAGCGGCTAAACCGTATAATTCGTCGTTTTCTTTTTGAACTCGTCGGTATATTATCACCGGATAGAAATTATTGAAAAGTAATTAATTTATTATTTGTTTTGTCTATTTTGTTTTACTTAAATATATAATTTTATTTACTGTAACATGTTATGCTACGATATATAATATGTTATAACATAACCTATGTTACGCCCAGTATAACCAATATTCTAGTTAAGTACATTGACATTTAGTGTGTTTATTGTTAAATCATATTGCAGATTAAAGCTGTATCAACTTTTAAATAAAATCAAATTTTCTACAGTGTCAGAAAGCGACATTACTTGTAGGTATCCTTAACCAGTTGCTCTGGCAACTGATTGCGGACCATAACGAGTGACCAAATAACCGTATACGATGATTCGCCGCTTTCTTTTTAAACTTGTCGGTATATTATCACCGGATAGAAATTATTGAGAAGTAATTAATTTATTATTTGTTTTGTCTATTTTGTTTCACTCAAATATATAATTTTACTTATTGTAACATGTTATGTTGTAATATATAATATGTTATAACAAAACCCGTGTTGTACCTAATATAACCTGTATTGACATTTAGTGTGTTTATTGTTAAATCATATTACAGATTAAAGCTGTATTAACTTTTAAATAAAATAAAATTTTCTAGAGTCAGAAAACATTACTTGTTGAGCTGGCAACTGATTGCGGACCATAACGAGCGACCTAGTAACCGTATACAATAATTCGTCACTTTCTTTTTAAACTCGTCGGTACGATACCACCGGATAGAAATTATTGACAACAAACGAATAATAGATGTATTATTCGTTCTGCCTATTTTGTTTTACTTAAATATACTTAAAACTTGAGAAAATATTACAATTTTGGGACAAAATATTCTTTACTTGCGTGGCACGTCATTCCAACGCAAGATCTGTTCTTCTCCCTTCCTCGTAAATACAAATCTCATCTACTCGCGTTTCGTATTCATTTCGTTTTCGAAAACCTTCAAGTCTTATCGATTCCAATAGTATTCAACTTGTAACTTTGAACTTGTACGTCAGGCTGGTGGTGACGATACAAATTTGCTACGAAGCTCGTTGGAAGTTGTTTCGAAAATTGTCGCAGGTTGTTTGAAAAATTATAAAGAACAAGTGATGTTCCAATGAAACAGTAACAACAAACAAAATCAATAAGAATACAACGAAACAAGTGAAAATAGAAAGTACAAGTGGACGCGCAACAGCGTGTTTGTTGAAAACGAAATCGAGCTGAAAATGGTTTCGTCGATCTGCTCGTTGTGGCAAGGTAATAATTCAATTCGTTCATTCTTTATTCGAAGGCGAAAGCGAGAGCTAACAAGCTGGTCTCGTCGAGCGATTATTAAAACACAGCCACGCATCATCAAGGACGTATTGTGACACCTTGGGCCACCTCCGCGGGGAGAAGCGTAATTAATGTTGTAATTAAACGAATACTTAAGGGGCGGGGAGGAGGAGGGGAGGGTGGGGATCCCGCTTCGAAATTTCAAGCGAGGTCACGTCGGTGATACGCCCGTAGTTTATCGGATGAAAAATTCATAGAGGAGAACTGTTTCACGGGAAACGAGCCGAGGGGCGTTTTCGTCGCGCGTCGCCGGCATTTTATTTTCCGTACCGTTTCAAACGCTCGCATAAATCTCGCGACAAGTAGTTGAACTACATTTGCATAATGAAAAAATAGCACGTTGAATTTAACTCATGTATGCACAACGAATGTACAATAAATGCATAACTTGCATAGAATAAATAAACAATAGATACATAGCCTATATACAATGAAAATAAAATATTTGGAATATATGCAGTGTGCAATATAAATTGTCCGTTTTTGTAAATAAATTTGCATTATTTATATTAATAAAATGTAATTAATTTACATTAATAAAAAACACACTTTGCACAGTGAAGAATATAAATTGGAATATAAATTGCACAGTGTGCAATATAAATTGTTGCATTTGGAATAAATACGATGCATACGATAAATATAAAATATACTTTGAACGATAAACACATGTCTGTTGACATATTTATGTATACCGCATTACATATTATATTATTGGATTACAATATATACGTGGAATAAAATTAAACGCGAAAAATGTAACAATAAATCAAGACTCTGTTAATGTATCGATATATTGTACTATATGTTGATGTATTATTATAATACATTATATTATATTATATTGTATTATATTGCATACACGACGATTCCACATGATCCCGACGAGTGCTGAATATTAAAAGTAAAAGTGTCCCAAGATTTTTAACGGCGGTGTGTACGTAGCGTAGACGCCATAATTATAATTAACGCGACGTGCAACCGAGTCGACAAAAAGTCAAACTGTCGCCGACAGAAAAGTCGCAGGGGCGAAGGAACGTACAATATCCCCCGATGGAACGATGGAACATTTGCAAGTTTCGTTGCCGATGGAAATTCACAGAGAAACGCGACCGCGCGGAGGCGAAAAAAAGAGGAACGATTTTATGGCGATGCACTTGACCAATGTCCTGGACATATCACTCTCGAGGGCTGCACAACAAGTGACGCGGGACAACATTGGAAATCGAATACTGGCGAACTGGCAATTGAGGATCCGGAGAAGCGGCGGGGGCGACATCAAAGGGGAGGAAAATGTAGAGTTAAAATAAAGTAGCTGCCGGCGACACGGGTTGAAATGGAAGAGCGAGCCGCGCGCTGCAGATTGAAAGGAATTTAATTCACTGTTCGGTTCGGCTCGCCTCGGTTTTATCTTCTCGCTCGCCTCCTCTCCTTTTCATTTGTCCACATTAAACTTTCAAAAGGCGATATCGATCGGCTCGCCTTCAGCGAGAGAATCGAGACCCGTCCCGATAATAATGAGATCGTCGACGTTCCAATATCAAACGGGCCGACGTGACGTGACGTAGCGCGACGCGACGCGACGCTCTCCCCTCCGCCCCTTTCACTGCGTCTCAGCCGTGTCGAATTTTGAAAGTCCTCCATTCTTACGTTCAAACGAATCCTTCTTATCGAGCTTACGCACAGATGGATCCTTCTCATGGATCCTCTCAAAAAATCTTTCGGAGCAAAGTTCTTCGTCAGAACAGTCTTAACCTTGATAGAAATAAGGGTAATTGTTATTTAGAAAGGGGGGGTGGTCTCGATTTCGACGATTTTTAAATATGTTGTAGAAATTAACATTTTGAACAACTTTTACCTATGCATGTAACCGCCGCTCGGCGTTAGTTCCCGAGATTTTTGCAAAAAACTATTGCTACTACTGCAATGAATATTGCCTATAGCTACGCGTCTGCGGCAGCGTGTGCGTAAGCGTTGATGCGCCGATTGTTTATGGTTTCTCTAGATACATCGAGGTGGCCGACAATGGACGCGTACAACGGGTGTATTTAAAAACTCGATTTCAGTAGCCGGCCGCCTCGCTGAGGCTGGAATAAAGAACCTAGTCCGAACCTAATCCATTAAATTAGTTACTAGGTAGAACAGTTAGGTTTAAGTAAGGTTCGGGTCGGGTGTTTTTATTCCGGCCGCCGCGAGGCGGCCGGCTACTCAAATCGAGTTTTCAAGTACACCCGTTATACGCGTCCGTTGCCGATCGCCTCCATGTATTTATAAAAACCATAAACAATCGGCGAATCAACGCTCGCACACACACCGCCACAGACACGTAGCTACAGGCAATATTCATTGTAGCAGCAGCGATAGTTTTTTGCAAAAATCTCGGAAACTAAGGCAGAGTGGCTGTTACAGGCATAGGTAAAAGATTTCAACATATAACAAATTTATTATATAATACATTAACTAAAATTAATATAATATATTGACAAATAATAAATTTCTTATTATATAATATAATATATAACATATAATATTATTATTATATAACAAAATGTATTACATGTAATAAAATTCTTATTATATAATATATTAAATAAAATTAATACAATATATTAACAAATAATAATTTTGTTAGTATATAATATATAATATAACATATAATATTATTATTATATAATACAATACATAACAATATTAACAATATTAATATTATATTATATAATAATATTGTATTATATTACAATATATAACAATACAATACAATACATTAATATTGTTATATATAACAATATTAATATTATTGTATTATATAATAATAATAATGTTATCATTATATAATACAATATATAACATATAACAAAATTCTTATTATATAATATATCGACATATAATAAATTTCTACAAAAATCGTCGAAATTGGTGAGATTGTTGCCTCGTCACAATTAAAATCAACAACATCCACATTAAAACAATCGTTCGGCAGAAAAGTGAGTTTCCTTTAAATCGACAACGCCAACTGTATATAAACTCTTAACACAATAGAGAATATTTATAAATTGTTATTTCATTTTCATTATTACTATGGAGACGTTATTACCATGTTCACTTATTGACAGAGACGTATATATAGACCCCATTTTAGAATTTTTTATTCATCCCTTAATTAACATTCACCGAAAACAGTTATATCCATTTGTGCTGTAAACTTTATCAAATATATTATTGTTACTTAAATATTATTTATCAAAAATAAATTAAATATTAAACATTAAAATAAATAATAAATATCAAAAATAAATTAATAATTTATTTAAAAGTTACATCTTATGTTCTTATTTATATTCGTAGTACTGTGATATTAATTTAATTGTCATTATAATCACTGCAAAATCCTCCTCTTTTCTAAATGATTGCCGAAATGAGCGAGCATACGTTAGGAAGGTTACTCGAGAAAGTTTCGATCTGACAGTTCGTCGAGTCGTACACGCTGGACACTTTGAAACGTAGCCGCGAACGTGAAACGTTGTTCGTTGAAAGCGAGCTTCGCCTGGAAACTCGATAAGCAACAGCCGATTTTTCTCTCCCCCGCTTCGTGAAAAAAATCGTCGTTTCAATCCGTTTCGCTCGCGTTCGTCACACATCCCCACGGAGGTGGATGGAGAACACATCCGCGATGTTTGCCCTCGTTTGGGAGAAAAAAACCGGCCTTTTCGTCGCTGCGCGACCCGCTCAATTGTTTCTTTTTTTTTTTTTTTCTATCCCCGGTTGACAGGCGAGCGATTTTTAATTGATATCCAGTTAGCCAGGGCGGCAGACGAAGAAAGAAACGAGGAAATCGGTAACGACGCTTTCATCGACAGGTTGACGGCACGTCGGAGTAAGATTAACGCGTTGACCAGAGGACACGTGCAATGAGAAAAATTAATTCGCAGCGTATCTCGTCGGTGGACGATGTTGGAGAAACGATCGTGTCAACACGCGGCCAAACGGTCGTCTCTCTTCGTTCTACCTGTCGCCGCGGTGAAAAGATTTATTTCGCGGCGGGAGGCCGAGGCTGAAAAATATCCGCTCGACTGTTTTCACCGCCAACAGCGAATTCTATCTGTATATTCTGTCCTGGTTGACGTTCAAAGCCAACGGCGATGATGATCACTCGAATCGAGTTTTCGAGTTCTCGAGGCGTTAGTCAGTTCAAAGTCGGGCGCCAGCGACTTCGAAGATCGAAAGGAAGTTGGAAAATGTCGGAAGGTCGTGAAATTGCGGAAATTGTCGATTTTCTAAATGTTACGAGCGATCTATAGCTAGCGAACTTTAGGAAAATCGCGTCGATGTCGAAGTGACGAAGCGTGTGTAATAATTTTGAAGATATCGCGCAGGCAAAGAGAGATCCCTCGACACGCAAATTACTGTGCGGGATTCCAGCTTGATTTATAAACGCTGCCAGCTTTCTAAAAGTGTCTGGCAAGGTATTCGACGATCTCTAATATCGTGCCGGACATTTCATCGACACACACAAATTTTGCACTAGGATCGAACTATGCAGGAACCTTCAAACTCACAAATTAATTAAACATAGTATGGATTCTGTAATGGCGTGGCTCTTTGTTTTGCAGAAAATTACCAACTCGCAGAGCAACTCTTGCGTTCTATAGTTGTTGAAACAATTATCGAACGACAATTACGGATTACAGATCTAGATTTATTTACTCGTTATACTATTCTACTGTCTGTAGAATAGTGTAGTTTAGTAGTAATTTATTACAATAGTTTAATAGTTTGATAGTTTAGTAGTAATTTACTATTAAACAAGTCATTGAAAAACGCTGAGAAGCGAAAATAAAGAAAAAAAATGCAAATTTTGCACTCCAAGTTAATCTGCGCTTCGTAGACTAAATTCGTCCTTTTGCAAATCGAAAAATATCACCTCGTGATGTGAGTGAAGTAGTACAGTGTCATTTTGCGGTTCGTTTTTCACTTTCTGTTGGTTGAATGAAAATAATGTGGTTTGGACAATATAAAGTCAGTAAGCGCATGATCTTGTTGGTCTGACAGGGCACGCTTTATTATTTTCATCACCAATTGACTCTCCAATTAAAGAAGTTTTTTCGAAAATTAAATTCTATGCAAGGAACATTCTGAAATTTCACTGAATCATGCGAACGTTGCTGATCATTCCGTTGCAACTATCCTGCTCCTGCAGATTGTCGTAATTATTACACGCGATCATATGTAGTGTGTAAAACTATCCGTCGCAGCAATTATAAATTATAGATGAATCTACTGTATATACAAATGTATGCAAATACTTTTAATATTAAACAAGCATTTTGTGTTAATTTTACGGGTCATTTTTGTCCAAGTATTTATTAAATTTCCATTTTGAAATGTACCGACAACTTCACATCGAATTTTATTTTTATTATTTATTATTTTTATTAGTTATTATTTATTATTTTTATTATGTATTTATTACTTTTATTAGTTATTATTTATTATTTTTATTAGTTATTAGTTATTATTTATTATTTTTATTAGTTATTAGTTATTATTTATTATTTTTATTAGTTATTATTTATTATTTATTATTTATTATTTACTATTTCTATTATTTATTATTACAACGGCTTGAGCAAAGCAAATTTGAAATTGGAAGAACCCTGACTTGCAAAAGGGATGAACACGACCTGCAGAAGGGTTAATTTATAGCGGAAAAAGGTTTGGGTTAATGTACAGAAGGTTTAATTTCAGGGAAAAACCTGTAGAAAATAAACGTCGGACTTTTATCGACTTCTTTGGGTTTTACGAGGCTCGGCTGCATCAAGCTGGTGGATCACGTTGCGACGGATAAAACATTTGAATGGCCCGTTACCGTTCTGCGGCAGAAGTCGTGAAAACTTGGAGCAGAGTATACAGCGTCTATACTAAGGTACATACGTCGCACCATGAATGCAGCCTTGACCCAGTCGCTGACATATATGAAATCGGGGATGGACCAAGTGTGGCGGAAGACGCGCGAAATTCAGTTGCAGTGGACGTTAATGTCACCGCGTAATTTCTATATCCTCTTTCCCAACCGAAAATGTCAACCTTTTCTCTCTCTCTCTCTCCTAACGTAACCAACCAACGAGATTAATCGTCCGTTTGGTTCCACCTTCTCGGTCCATGCTCACAATCAGTCTCGATAATCGCGCAAATTCCCCTATTCAGCAGCAGCTGAACGACGCTTCAGGTTCGGGAGAAAATAGGGGAGGATCGTTTGCTCTCTTTCTAAACATTCTGTCTTTCTTTTTTCTTTTTTCTAAAAAGTTGAGATTTCACTTCTTACTACCTCTAGGCTAATCTAATCTAAACCTAACCTCAATATTATGAAAATTCTATAATTTTCATCGCTTTTTCTTTCTTTTTTTTCTAAAAAGTTGAGATTTTACTTCTAACTTAATTTAAACCTGACCAAAATAGAAAATTCTATAATTTTTATCACTTTTCCTTTACTAAAAAAGTTGAGATTTTATTTCTAACCTAACCTAATCTAAAACTAACCTAAGTGGAAAGTTCTGTAATTTTTATCACTTTTCCTTTTTCTAAAAGGTTTAGATTTATTTCTTACTACCTCTAAGCTAATCTAGCCTAAACCTAATCTCAATATTATGAAAATTCTACATTTTTTATCACTTTTTCTTTCTTCTTCTCTAAAAAGTTGAGATTTTATTTCTAACCTTATTCAAACCTGACCTAAATAGAAAATTCTATAATTTTTATCGCTTTTCTTTTCCTACAAAGTTGAGATTTTATTCCTAACCTAACCTAAGTGGAAAGTTCTATAATTTTTATCACTTTTTCTTTTTCTAAAAGGTTGAGATTTTATTTCTTACTATCTCTAAGTTAACCTAATATAAACCTAACCTCAATGGAAAATTCTATAATTTTTATCATTTTTTCTTTTTCTAGAAAGTTGAGATTTTATTTCTAACCTAATCTAAACCTAACCTCAATGGAAAATTCTATAATTTTTATCACTTTTCCTTTTTCTAAAAGGTTGAGATTTTATTTCTTACTACCTCTAAGTTAACCTAATATAAACCTAACCTCAATGGAAAATTCTATAATTTTTATCACTTTTGCTTTTTCTAAACAGTTGAGATTTTACTTCTAACCTAAATTCTATAGGATGATATTATATAACGGTCATCATTAGTCCCGAAAGCAGCTCTGTTCGATGGTCCAATTGATTTATTATCACGTTACTTTCGCTTACTATCTATTTAATTATTTTTGAATTTAAATTTTTTAAACGAGATCGTAAATGACACAACTTTTCTTTCACGAGCCATCCGCCAAAAGTCCTCCAATTTTATCCGTGAAATTCGTGGAAGCTCTGTTCCAGTCGAATGAAAGGACAAAATGTTTTCCGAGAAATTTCCAAAGGATCGCGCTACTCGACCGTGGCGACTGCCTGCAATTTGCAAGCTGCAAATCAGCCGAACGCGCTGTTTTTTCAAAACGACGAACAAACAGCAGAGAGAGAGAGAGAGAGAGAGAGAGAGGAACCGCGCATAATAAAAATATAGACGAGGTTCTGTTAATTCTCCGTGTTCTGTTCAATTTCAAGCGAAATGTAACAGCGAAACGTTAGCCACGAAGCAAATATTCGTCGTAAAGTGACGAAAGTTAAAGCCGTCCTCCGAGCAAATGGATTCGCAAGAGTAAATTTTACATTAACTCAACGTTAGTTCGTCCTGCAAACTTGCAAACGTAGAAACGTAAAAGAGCAGAATTTTAATCTGTGATCAGTTTTGTAATTTTGTTCGTTCGTGATTTTTCGAAACAACGTACCCGAGAAATATTTTCGAAGGAGGAAAGAAAAGTAAATGTAGAAGTAATAGCCCGGTCGCAGTGATACTAACGTACGAATGTCGCGCCATACACTTTCGTCCACAAGTCACCGGACACTTGCTTATTCTGATCTAAACAGTTACTAGAACACAGATGTACTTTTCCGGATTAATTTTATTATACAATCTTGTTACATGTACTCTGTTTACTCTATTTTGTAATAACACTTGAAAGCAAAAGTGATATTTAACGTGTATGGTCTGAATGAATATTTCAAAGTATATCAGAAATATGTATATATATTTAAAAAATCGAATCGATGTATTTTGGGATGAATTGGACAGAAGCCTTCAGAAATGTGTCCAAAATCAAAAAAAGAAAAAAAGACTTGTGGAAGAAATTCGAAGAAGCGTGGAAAGAAATTCATTTCGAAATATTGTTAAAATTAAAACGGAAGTATGCCACGGTTATTTCTGGCCTTCACATCTGCACAAGGATATAAGATACATTATATACAATTTGGTAAGATTTTTGACATGTATAAACAGTTTGACATATGTCATATTCTATGTTCATGTCATATTTTATATGTCAAAAATCTTACCAAATTGTATATAATGTATCTTTTATCCTTATGCAAATATGAAGGCCAGAAATAACCGTGGCATACTTCCGTTTAATTTTAACAATATCTCGAAATGAATCTCTTTCCACGCTTCTTCTAATTTCTTCCACAAGTCTTTTTTTTTTTGGACACATTTCTGAAGGCTTCTGCCCAATTCATCCCAAAATACATCGACTCGATTTTTTAAATATACATACATATTTCTAATATACTTTGAAATATTTATTCAGACCTTACACGTTAAATGTCACTTTTGTCTTCAAGTATTATTACAAATTAGAGTAAATAGAGTACATGCAACGAGATTGTGTAATAAAATTAATCCGGAAAAGTACATCTGTGTTCTAGTAACTGTTCAGATCAAAAGAAGCAAGTGACTTATGGACGGGAGTGTATGTATATCGATGATTTCGTGCGAGAATGCACTACAGTCAAAGGGTTAAGAGGCGTTCTTTTTGTCGTGCCGCTCGCTGATTTCCCCTGTAGAGATTTTCTACACACGACTGTTCGGTCTCTTGCTCTTGGTCTATCCCCTTAACTTGGACGATCATTTCCGCGCTACGTGCTCGCGTGACTCACACGTGGCCACTGTAAACGAATTTCTCCCCTCATTCGTCTCCATTATCTTCGCCCAGGCTCTGCGATTCTGCCACGAGAAGATATCGTTAGACGGAGTTGTCTGCAAACTGCGTGTAACGAGAGAACGAAAACATGGCGAAGCGCAACGATTCTCCCTTCTCTTAGAGATCGAGATTCCAAGTCAAAAAAAAAAAAAAAGAAAAAACGAAAAAAAAGAAAAAAAAGCGTCCGTTTAATAACTCGAAGGATAACATCGCTGGATAAACGCCAAACAGTTTCGGCTAAAGTATCTAAAATTCGAATAAAATATCTACGGAAGTAAGAGTGACCGAGGCGGAAGCGGAGGGAAGCTCGGGCGTTTACCGAGCGGTTAAACGTTTAATTAAATTTCGGTGAATTAGAGACGGTTCGGGCGTGGCGGACGAACGATACGTTGGCGGTAATTTAATTAAAAGCTCCGTTTAATTACCATATTTCGCAGCGGGTTACGCGCAACGTAACCAGCACGGCAAACGATCCAGGAGGACGTGGCCGTGTGAAGGGCCTCGTTCATCCGCGAACGAAAAGAAATCGATCTGAACTGGCGTGCAATTTGATTACGCCGCGTGTTGTCGCAGCTTGTCGACCTGAACGTCGCGTGGAGCAACAACAACAACGTTTGCCTTCTAACGAACGGTACACATCGTTCTTCATTTTTCCCCTTCCCCTTGTTTTTCCACGTTTCCCCGTCGTGCTTTTCGCGACGATCGACGCACCGCGTGTATCTTGACGATTGCTTTTGAAAAAATGCGGGTCAAAATTGACGAAACGACTGCGGTTCTCGCAACGTGACGCAAGATTTTAGAAAAAGTATCATTGCTCGCGTTACGCGAAGCGCTGCATTTATATTATTTTTTTCTTTTTATACAAAGAAAGAGAACTGTACGGAGAATTGTCGACGACAGGATTGCGGACCATAACGAGCGACCAAACGATACAATTCGTCCTCCTTTTGAATTCATCGGTATGTCACTGGATAGAAATGACTAAGAAGCAACAAATTTATTATTTGTCTTGCCTGGGTTATATTTCAATATACGTGAAATTATTTTCTCAGCATTATATATTTTATCTTAACACGAATAGCAATATTTAGAAACGTTCAGAATCTCGAACAGAATCGCATTTTTCAACACAGTTCTATTAAACGCTTTGACCAGTTGCACTGGCAACCGATTGCGGACCATAACGAGCGACCAAACGATACAATTCGTCCTCCTTTTGAATTCATCGGTATGTCACTGGATAGAAATGACTAAGAAGCAACAAATTTATTATCTGTTTTGCCTGGGTTATATTTCAATATACGTGAAATTAGTACAGTGAAATTATTTTCTCAGCATTATATATTTTATCTTAACACGAATAGCAATATTTAGAAACGTTCAGAATCTCGAACAGAATCGCATTTTTCAACACAGTTCTATTAAACGCTTTGACCAGTTGCACTGGCAACCGATTGCGGACCATAACGAGCGACCAAACGATACAATTCGTCCTCCTTTTGAATTCATCGGTATGTCACTGGATAGAAATGACTAAGAAGCAACAAATTTATTATCTGTTTTGCCTGGGTTATATTTCAATATACGTGAAATTAGTACAGTGAAATTATTTTCTCAGCATTATATATTTTATCTTAACACGAGTAGTAATATTTAGAAACGTTCAGAATCTCGAACAGAATCGCATTTTTCAACACAGTTCTATTAAACGCTTTGACCAGTTGCGCTGGCAACCGATTGCGGACCATAACGAGCGACCAAACGATACAATTCGTCCTCCGTTTGAATTTATTGGTATGTCACTGGATAGAAATGACTAAGAAGCAACAAATTTATTATTTGTCTTGCCTGGGTTATATTTCAATATACGTGAAATTATTTTCTCAGCATTATATATTTTATCTTAACACGAATAGCAATATTTAGAAACGTTCAGAATCTCGAACAGAATCGCATTTTTCAACACAGTTCTATTAAACGCTTTGACCAGTTGCGCTGGCAACCGATTGCGGACCATAACGAGCGACCAAACGATACAATTCGTCTTCCTTTTGAATTCATCGGTATGTCACTGGATAGAAATGACTAAGAAGCAACAAATTTATTATTTGTCTTGCCTATTTTGTTTCACTAAAATATACTTAAAACTGAGAAAATATTGGAATCTTTGGAACGAAAAATTCTCGACGTGCGTGGCACGTCATTCCAGCGCAAGAGGTTAATGCGCTTTGATTCCACGTTCTCTGCAGCGACGTTCAATC
Organism: Tetragonisca angustula; assembly: GCA_036937485.2. Classification (NCBI taxonomy): domain Eukaryota; kingdom Metazoa; phylum Arthropoda; class Insecta; order Hymenoptera; family Apidae; genus Tetragonisca; species Tetragonisca angustula. The sequence goes on from JAWNGG020000214.1 coordinate 124,205, forward strand.
GTTTTCTTTGAAAAAAAACCTCGCCAGGAGGTTTTACGCTTCGTTCTCCGATCGATCGTTGGCTTCGTTCGCTGCAACTCGCTTGCAAAGCTAGCTGTTCGAGAGCTTTTCGAAAGTCGCGTGCTCCCGCTTTCTATCGCTTCAATTTCATTGACTTTATCCTCTGCTCCACCAAGATTCGCTTCAACTATCCAACTATTCAACTCGAATGAAACACTTTACGATTGATTTCTTCTTAACGATTATAATACATCTATTGAATGTGAAACAATTTCTATTTCTTTCGACTATTTTGTACTTTGTAATTTCATGATCAATAAAATTTACAATAACAGAAAATTATTATACATATATATACATATAAATATTATAAATATTATTATATATATACATATAAATATAATAACAGAAAATTATTATACATATATATATATATATATATATATATATATATATATATATACACGTAAAGAAAATTATATTATTATACATATGTATAATAGAAAATTATTATACATTATATTCGACCGTTTTAGTGTCAAATACGATATATCTTCGATAGTGCTATGTCGTCGTCAATCATATCGAAGTCTCTCTCAATTAATTTCTTCTCAATTAAACCTAAACCACGAGAATTCACGTAGAGGTGTAGAACAAAAATTCAATTTTGCCATTTATTGCAAAGGGGTAAAAATAATTGTACATATTTGTAATTTTAGCACATTTCAGAATATTCCAAGGCAACGAGTTAAGAGAAATCTGATTCGACGCAATGCAAAAACAAATTGAATTTACCTCTGAAATTTGATCTTTCATTTCTTTTGAATGAACCGGTGGGAAATTCTAGTTCTTTTCTCCACATTTCAAATTTATAACGATTTTCCTTTTCTGGGATAATTTTCAAAATTTAAAAAGTTCAAGTTCACCGTAGATAGCAGTAAAATTGAAAATTTTTCAAAAAAAAAAAAAAAAAAAAAAACGTCAAAAAAATTTGTACTCATTTTGTTACGATTCAGCTCAATGTTGCAGCAGGCGCGTTTACTGTGCCTTTCGTCGAGTATACTCGTCTACAAATGACGAAGCACACCGGTGCGCATTCGCAAAATAAAACGAAATGCTCAAGGGGATTAAAATGCCTACTTTGACTCGTGAATTCAACTAGAACGAAGTCTGTCCGTTCTCCTAGTTTCCACGAAAACTGCGACGAGTTTGCAGCGAAGAAGCGATCCGACGAGACTCTTCGTCGAGGAAGAAGCAGAACGGTACGCGTGGTGAAGCATCGAGTTTCGCCAATTAAAGTCATCGCGTTAAAGCGTGCGTCACGTCAATGCTTCATCATCCGTGTTCCATTTAGTCTCTCTCTCTCTCTCTGCCTCTTCTCTTTAGTCTGATAATCCGATTTCTAATTCCCCGATCTAATTCCGCTTCGATTCGTCCACCGTTCTCACCCCCTCGTCGCTACAGTACACCGGGAGATTTTTCTCTCGGCAAAAGCACAGACTGGGTTCGTTGGCAGGTGAATTCCCCGCAGAACGCACACCTGCGCACTGCGTGTCTACCTGCGTTCGTGTGTACAGGCTCGGTCAGGTGAGTATTGATCGCGGCGGATGTGCAGGGACGAGCGAAAAAGGAGCGCGCGACGCGACGCGACGCGACTCGACTCGACGCACGCCTCGCCGCACTGGGTTCACGGACGGAAATCCAGGCCATTCGACCTCCTCGAGTGTCGTGTCGGAGCAACAGGCGCACCGAGTCACCTCCCGATCGGTTCTTCCTGTTTTCGTTCCGGGACCAGCAACCCCTTCTTTGCGCCATGCTCGTTCCTCTAACGCCACACGACTGCCGACCCTCCACCGTTTCACTTCACTTCGTATTTACCGAAGGGCACTCGAGGCGACTGTAAGAGGGCCCTTTTTCTTCGATTATTTCGTCTGACGACATATTTTCTATGTGTGTGTGTGTGTGTGTGTGTGTGTGTGTGTGTGTGCGTGGGAGCAACGAAGGAAATTCTTTCTGGGCTGGCCAAAGAGCGATTGCAGTCGTAGCTCAAATCGAATTTGCGACTGTTTTTCTGGTCTTGAGATGACATAAAATACGAGCGTACAATTTTGTGTGTGTGTGTGTGTGTGTGTGTGTGTGTGTGTGTGTGTGTAAGTATGTGTAAATGCGTACAAAGACAGATTTTGAAGATGAGATATCTCTTCTTGTAACATTTCTGTGCCATCAGTTTCTCCCAACCACTTAAATATTAATAAACTATTATAATAATATTATAATAATATAATTATATAATAATATAACATAATTTAATATAATATAATTATAATAATATAATTAAGAGATCAACGGTTATATCTGTAGTCACAGATGTTGATCTCTTAAAAATTTGAGGTTAGATTTTTGTTCGAAAAATTGAAGTTTGTTTAAAATATTACCAAGAAATTTCCTGGTGACATTTCAATAAGAGCGTAGAATGTTTTCTTCAAACAAACTTCAATTGTTCAAACAAAAATCTAACCTCAAATTTTTAAGAGATCAACAGTTATATCCGTAGTCAATGTTTTTCAAGTTGCAATAAATTCAGAAAGATTTTTCATTGTAACAATTTCTCATCGTATAAATACACCACTGTTGAATCTTTTTTTAATTTCCTGGTAACATTTTAACAAGAGCCTAGAATGTTTTCTTTAAACAAACTTCAATTGTTCAAAACAAAAATCTAACCTCAAATTTTTAAGAGATCAACAGTTATATCCGTAGTCAATGTTTTTCAAGTTGCAATAAATTCAGAAAGATTTTTCATTGTAACAATTTCTCATCGTATAAATACACCACTGTTGAATCTTTTTTTAATCTCCTGGTAACATTTTAACAAGAGCCTAGAATGTTTTCTTTAAACAAACTTCAATTGTTCGAAACAAAAATCTAACCTCAAATTTTCAAGAGATCAACAGTTATATCCGTAGTCAATGTTTTTCAAGTTGCAATAAATTCAGAAAGATTTTTCATTGTAACAATTTCTCATCGTATAAATACACTACTGTTGAATCTTTTTTTAATTTCCTGGTAACATTTTAACAAGAGCCTAGAATGTTTTCTTTAAACAAACTTCAATTGTTCAAAACAAAAATCTAACCTCAAATTTTCAAGAGATCAACAGCTATACCCGCAGCCGATCTTTTTTGAATTGCAACAGACTGAAAAAGATGTTTTATTAGAATAATTTCTGATCGTACAAATGTTCCACCGTCGAGTAGGATCTCGTCACATGTGAACAGATGTATATATCCAGCTTTCGTAATGAAAGGGTTAACGTCATTAATCCAAATTAAAAGACTCGTTTCATTTCCCAGGCCAGTGGTCCTTCGGGAAGAACAAATGCGTTTAAAGGTGCACGATCGACACCAGTCGTGACTGACCTTGACATTTTCATTACCCAGTTTTTCCACCTTCAAGAGGCAAAGAAAGAGAGAGGAAGAGAGCTCTTTTTCTACTTTTCCTTTTTCACCTCAACTCCAGAAACCGAGAGATCTCTTTATTGCGGTTAAACACATTTGGCAGAGTCCCGAATAGAACCCCTTTGAACGAAGTGTCTTCATTTTCCGTTTGTTCTCCCCCACGAGTACAGCTGCGGACCACGATCCGTAAAGAAACCGCAGGGTGGCCGCCTTTTCGTTCACCCTCGGCGAGGAGGGGAGAACAGCGTTGAACAGAGCTGGAGAGGAAAGACGAAGCTGATGGCCCCGAGCTATTTCGGACAAAGGAGCAGAGGAGAAACCCATTGCGGGCGAAGGTGTTTCGTGCGTTGCCTAAATAATACCTGTCGACTTTGTCGAACGTGGGGCCGACTGGTGGCGAGAAGCAAAGAAGAAAATGAACGAAGGAGGCGATCCTCGGGCCAAAGTGGAAGCCAGAAACCGTTTCGCCGCCCGACATTAATCAGCGACGAATCTCCTCCGAAGAATGGCGCGTTTTCATGGCCGATTTGTCAGCCGCTAACACAGAGCGACAACGAGTGACTCGATTTTGAAAGTGGTCGCGCGGATGACCTTGGGGCAAGTCGAGCTATCGATTTCCGAGTTGGTACGCTACGTAGTCGGGAGATACCGAATAAAAGGACCAAGGTTGCCCTGGTAATGCGCCGCATTAACGGCGTCTCTCGGGTCGGCGAGGGTGCTGCCTGCCAACAGCATAATCTGTACCTAGTACCTCCGCCATACTCTTTTACTCTCGTTCGTTTTTATTCTTCTTCTTCTTCGTTTCGTTATCGCCACACGTTAATGAACGATCGCAAGCGTTTTAATATAGCGGCTTCTTTGAGACTTGAACGAGACAACTGTGACGCGAACGACACATGATCCTTGGACAAGGAGTGTAACGATGTAACGAGTTTATATACTGTTGTAGCGATATGGATATTAATCTTTCAAAAATAATAATCTGTTTATTGAAATTATTGATCCTGAAAATTTCAACACTAATAAGAATAATTCTGGATAAGATTAGAATATCGTGGTATTTCTGTTGATCCTAAAAAAATGCCGATAGTGAGGAAAAGATGTACGATTAATAACAATAAATATTTTTAAAAAACTGAAATTTTAATTCATTTTTGATTTAGTAATAATCCTGAAATCAATGAATAAATCTAAAAATGATAGAAAATCAACAACAAAGCAATAATTGAAAAATCATACTTTAACACGTTTTCTAGCATGTAATGTTTTACAAAGTTATATATAATATTACTATTATGTAATATGTTATATGTTACATATAATAATATAATTTTGTAGAAAATATTTCGAAACAGGAGTAGACACATGAAGCCAGGTCGCAGATTTTACAGCAACAGCGACTTTCTCGTCGTTTATCATTTTTGGGACGAACAACGCATTTTCTCGCTACGATTTTTCGATTACTACCGCCAGTACAAATCGAAGGGAAATACCTAGCAGTCAGGATTTTTATTCGAAGACTCGATAATAATTTCAAAAAAAATTGTCACTGCGATACTTTTGTAAAATTAACGAATCGGATGCAAGTCGGTAATCGAGATGTCTCTCTTCGTTTCGAATTATATATAAACGCATTCACGTGTGCAAAAGGAAGACCTTTTGTGCCAAATTCTTCATAAACTCGATACCAGTTACAATTACAATCTCACTTTTATCGACTGTGAGTTGATACGAATTCTTTGCGAACGGTTATAGATTGTTCGACGATGGACGGCTATAGTCGTCGTTAGTATCGAAAAGGTTAGGCGAGACGGTATCCGTCGTCCTCAACTGTTGCACCGGATCAAGGCAATCGTGAATCGCAGCAACAGGCTGCATTCGACTGTTTGTCCGACCTAGACCGCGCGATTCTACGTTACGTTCGCTTTTTCCTTCGGTCGATGGCACGTAATGCAACATTATTGTCGCGATACAGTTTGAACCTTGGCGGGCGAAAGCACAGATGCGTGCGCATCTACTCAAATACGTACATACAGAGTGTCCGCGATTTCAGTGATCAAACTTTGCCAGTCCTACGAGTGAAAAACGAGAAGAAAAAAAAAAAGAAATGCATTAAACGTAGGTCCGCAAACGCTTTGTAAAAGAGTTGTGGAACGACGATTAAAGTATAAAGTCATGAAGACAGAAAAACAAAGAAACTTTGTAATACAATAGAGTATAGAGCTTCTATTAATATATCACATTAAAAGTCACTCGAGTATCTAAAAATACACGGTTACAAATACACGGTGAAATTTCTATACAAAATTACAAATTGGTCACTCTGACTAATTTGACAGTACTAGCGTTAAACTAGTCGTGGACATCCTCTGTGATAATTTTGTCCTCATATTCCGAAACTGTGAAGTCGAAAAAATTCCCGGTAATTATTTAGAAAAAGGATGTCTCACCGATTTCGACGATTTTTGAACATGTTGTAGAAATCAACATTTTGAACAACTTTTACCTATGCATGTAACCGCCGCTCGGCGTTAGTTCCCGAGATTTTTGCAAAAAACTACTGCAATGAATATTGCCTATAGCTACGTGTCTGCGGCAGCGTGTGCGTAAGCGTTGATGCGCCGATTGTTTATGGTTTCTCTAGATACATCGAGGTGGCCGACAATGGACGCGTACAACGGGTGTATTTAAAAACTCGATTTCAGTAGCCGGCCGCCTCGCTGAGGCCGGAATAAAGAACCTAGTACGAACCTAATCCATTAAATTAGTTACTAGGTAGAACAGTTAGGTTTAAGTAAGGTTCGGGTCGGGTGTTTTTATTCCGGCCGCCGCGAGGCGGCCGGCTACTCAAATCGAGTTTTCAAGTACACCCGTTATACGCGTCCGTTGCCGATCGCCTCCATGTATTTATAAAAACCATAAACAATCGGCGAATCAACGCTCGCACACACACCGCCACAGACACGTAGCTACAGGCAATATTCATTGTAGCAGCAGCGATAGTTTTTTGCAAAAATCTCGGAAACTAAGGCAGAGCGGCTGTTACAGGCATAGGTAAAAGATTTCCACAACATGTAACAAATTTATTATATAATATATTAACCAAAATTAATATATAACATATAATATTATTATTATATAACACAATATATTACATATAATAAATTTGTTATTATATAATATATTAAATAAAATTAATACAATGTATTAACAAATAATAAATTTCTTATTATATAATACAATATATAACATACAAGAAAATTCTTATTATACAATATATTAACATATAATAAATTTCTACAAAAATCGTCGATGTCCACCTCGAGACCACCTCTCTTTTCTAAATAATTACCAAATCCACCGCGTGAGGTATGAATTTTTCAGCAACCGCAAGCAATCTATCGACCATCCAGCTAATACTCATCGACTTTGGCGCGTGTACGTGCGCGAGCATCCACCCTAGGTTAGGTGGCCATCACGCTGGCAGCTGAAACACGAACGACGAACGTCGTATAGCTCGGTTCCTCGAGGCTGTTACGCGACCTTGACACACGTTACACACTCGCGTACCTGCGCCCGCCATTCTACACGCACGCGGAGACTCGCTCGACTAAACAAACTCGGCAGAAACTCGGAGATCGAACCACGTTGCCACGTGGCTGTCGTCGACGATTCGTCAACGATTGCTCCGTTCGACGACCAGTTTCGACGAGATTCGAGTGAATGGTAAAATGTGAGCTTTACGAAAAAGACAGAGAAACTATATTCAGTTTTAGCAGCGCGTTTTAACCATTTCGCTACGATAGTTCGCTTCGCGATTGAACGGGACTCCACGCTGAAAGTATACAGGTTCATCGAATTATTTTTCGAGTTCGTTAATCCATTTTCAAACAGAATTCTTTTTTTTTTTGAATTTGTTGGTAACATTTTGACAAGACCTGGAACTTTATTTTTTAAGAAATTTTTGAGAGATCAACAGTTATGCCTGTAATCGATGTTTTTCAAATTGCGATCGATTTAGAAAGATTTTTCATTGTAACAATTCCTTATCGTACAAATACACCGCTGTCGAATCGTTTTTGAATTTCTTGGTAATATTTTATCAAGGGCCTAGAATGTTTCCTTTAAACAAACTTCAATTTTTCGGATGAAAATCTAACCTCAAATTTGTAAGAGATCAACAGCTATATCCGTAACCGGTCTTTTTCAAATTGCGATAGATTTAAAAAGATTTTTCATTGCAATAATTTCTTATCATATAAATACATCACTGTCGAATCTTTTTTCAATTTCCTGGTAACATTTTAACAAGAGCCTAGAATGTTTTCTTTAAACAAACTTCAATTTTTCGGACAAAAATCTAACCTCAAATTTGTAAGAGATCAACAGCTACATCCGTAACCGGTCGTTTTCAAATTGCGATATAGATTTAGATAGATTTTTCATTGCAATAATTTCTCATCGTATAAATATTCCACAGTCGAATAGAAAAAAATGGGAAAAAAAACTCGTCTCGATGGCTAAAGTGCATATTTTTTATTTGTGATTATTCCAATACGTCAATAGACGCCGTACATATCCGGTGCCTGTATTTTTAAAAGCGAGTTTAAATGAAGAAAGAAGGGAATAAAACAGCGGAAAACATACTATACACCGAGTTGTTAATAGTCAATGAAAGCAATAAAAGTCATAAAAATCTTGTTAAACGTTAATTAAAGTAAACAGTTACTGTTAAATCTCGTGATATATTTATTTGGAAGAGTAATTCCCGAGTGATTCGGAACGAAAACTGGCAAAAGCCACCAAAACTAAAAATTCACCAAAAAAAAAAAAAAAAAAGAAGAAAAAAAATAGAAAGAAAAGGAGAAACAAATGACGCATCAGGCTTAAATTTATACGCATCGTCTTCTGAAGTTTGTCGAAGTTAATTCGTCGTTGCGCGCTGAAAGAAATGAACATGTTTCAGCGACGAGTCAACTCGTTAAGAGGTTAAGCGTCCCGATGTCTCGGATTCGTCCCGACTTCTCTCTCGACTTCAATTTCGTTTGCTCGTGGAATCATGCTCCAGCAGCCACGTTACGCGGGGAACGTATGGTTGCATAATTCAGCCGGGCGCGGCGAATGGGTCGGAAATGGCCGCGTTTTAAGGGAATGTGCGAGCTTCGATTAACAGTGTCGTTCAGGCGGTTGAATTATTCACGGACGCTTACCGCGTATCACGGCCACGGAATCCGTTATAGTCCAACAACTTCAAATTGCCGGGTAAAGGCGATTTCGTTAGAAAATTGCTCGTCGATACCGCCGGCCAACACCCGTTATCGTCGAAAACGACCTCTCTGCGTCTGGCGCCGCTTTACGAAATCAATCATTACGAGAAAATACGAAATATCGATTTATAAAGATATTATACTTGAACTTTAAATGAATAAAAATAAATCAATGGATTTTATAATTGTAACTTTCGCATCATCGATATTATGATTAATTTATCCATGAATTTATAATAATATAAATGTAGACTGTGGGACAATTTTTTATTATTATTGTTTATTAATATTATTTATTATAAGAAAAATTGTAAATGTTTGTCCAATTTTAATTGCTCGCTGAGTTTCAATAAATAATTATTCAATATTAAGAACAACACGTTTAATTTCTCAAATAATTTCATTTTTATAATAATAATAATAATAATAATTGAAGATTTTAAGTTAATTAATTTAATTTTTTATCGGGTAAACTTAAAATTTTTTATTTTAAGTTTACTATGTCCATTATATTTTATATTTGTTACTAGATTATTAATTAATTTAAATCGAATTCCTTTTAATCAGGATTTAATTTAGAATATCATAGAAGGTTATTTATCTATATCTCTTTTATAATTTACTTATTAATTTATTATATTTAAAATATTGTACGTAAAATCCATTATATTTATTAACCTTCCAACACCAATAAATATTAATTGTATATGAAATTTTGGATCAATATTGGGAACTTTCTTAATCATTCAAATTATTTCAGGATTTATTCTTATCAATACATTGTTGCCCCAATATCAATTATGCTTGTGAAAGAATTTCCCATGTCATAAAAGATATTAATTCAGAATGATTGTTACCGGGGTATGAAAATTTCACTCGGCGGTGAAACACGAAATTCTGCCGTGGAAAACTACAAGTCCAAGGGAACCTTTGAAGTCAGAAAGTTGGAAGAATCGATTGTTCAAAAGCTGCACGTTCTGTCATCACGATTCCTTTATACCCTGTAATAATAATTTCCCTAGAATAACAACCTAAAATACCTTGGAATAATAATTAACCTGCAGCTTTTATCGACATCCAACAGATAACTGAAGCCTTAAAAAGTGCTTCCCTCGGGAATGAAATTTTCAACATCTCAGAGACTACCGAATCGATTTCGACGAAAATAATATTGCAATGATATTCTCAAGGCTGTTATCTTCTACTCGACGAAACGAAGTTTCAACTCGCGCATTCTACTTTCCTTTTTTCTTTTTTTTTTTTTTCTTTTCTTAACGAAATGAATTGAAAATTCACGACAGTTGCACGTTCAAGTTTTCAGATGGCTGTAGAGAAACTTTTCAAAAGTTGAAAGAATAATTGAAACAATAGAATTAAATGGACCGATGAAATACTATAAATGTTCTAATTAAACAGAACAATAGTGTACTAATAACAGAATTAAATAGAATAGGTAAAATTGACGAAAGTTGCACGTTCAAGTTTTCAGATGGCTGTAGAGAAATTTTTCAAAAGTTGAAAGAATAATTGAAACAATAGAATTAAATGGACCGATAAAATACTATAAATGTTCTAATTAAACAGAACAATAGTGTACTAATAACAGAATTAAATAGAATAGGTAAAATTGACGAAAGTTGCACGTTCAAGTTTTCAGATGGCTGTAGAGAAATTTTTCAAAAGTTGAAAGAATAATTGAAACAATAGAATTAAATGGACCGATAAAATACTATAAATGTTCTAATTAAATAGAACAATAGTATACTAATAACAGAATTAAATAGAATAGATAAAATTGACGAAAGTTGCACGTTCAAGTTTTCAGATGTCTGTAGAAAAATTTTTCAAAAATAAAAAGAATAATTGAGAAAGTAGAATTAAATGGAACAATAAAATACTATAGATGTTCCAATTAAACAGTACAACAGAATACTAATAACAGAATTAAACAGAACAATAACCGAAACAATAGAATTGAAATCAAATTTCCAAAAGTTTCTCCAACCGAACTGAAATAATACAATGCAACAGAATGTATGCATTATTTTTTAAACAAAAAAAAAAAAAAAAGGAAAATCCTTCAATTTTCGTAGTTCTACAATCACTCGAAGGTGCGTAGTCTCTCAAACAAAAACTTTCTCTTCAAACGCCCCTCCTCGTGCAGGTTTACAGTATCATTTATTCAAACACAGTATACTGTGTCCACGCCAATCACTTGCCCACGCTACTTTCTCATACTCGCCGTACACGTATCGCATTGCACGCGACATTACCGTCGAATTTATCGAAACGACTCGCTGGCCAATTAGTCCATGTCAGCTAATGCTTTGGCCGAATATATCGGAAACGGGCGCCCCTAATTCACGCTGACGCATCGTCGAGCTCCGATTAATAGACAGCGACAAGTTTCCGCGGGACTTGGACGAAAAGTTTTAATCGAATTTTTAAATGGCCGAGCCGAGTCGTGGAAGTTGCTCGAGACTTTTAGCCACTTAAAATATTAACTCTCGAATGCGAAACATACTTTTGCATTCGGGATTCCTACGAGCCAGGCACCCTCTTCTTCCACCTGTCTGGCCGTTCGTTGGCTTAATCCACTTACGATTCAGCCGACTCTGGCAGGATCTCAGTTACCATCCATAGTCATTTCCATTCGTTTGAAATACCAAGAGACCAAGAACGCGAGCATATCTCCCATTGTATGTTACCATGTATGATTTATTTCGAATCTTTGTTCCTCGTTTGTTATTCTTTATTGCAGTTCTTTCCCCTTGTAAGTTGATCTTAATTGACATTTAATTGATTAAAATGATACTATTGATATTATTGATTGACAACTGACATTTAATCGATTAGAATGATATTGTTGATTTTACTGATTTAATTTGTAATTGAGTCTTTTCTGTCCCCTTTCCCAAATTAATCCTTTCGCAGATCATGTTCGTTTCATCACCTTGTGACTCGAACGTGAAACAATGCAGCGTCATTTTTCTCGTGATTTTATTCGCGACTGCGTGAAACTAATCTGGAGGAAGTGTTTTTGCTCACAATCAGCGACAGGCGAATCGTTACAGATGAATCTACGTGTATACGTGAAACAAATATTATCGTCAATTTTACGTCCATATTATTTTCTGCTAAAGTATTATTACTTTCACACGTAAAACAAATATGTCACGTTATAATTTTACGTCACTTTCTTTTTCTTTTTCTTTTTTCTTTTTTTTTTGTTCAAGTTCATTATTCACGTACGTGCGACAAAACTTTCATCTCGAGATTTTATTCTTACCAGAAGCTGGTGAAATTTACTCGATTTACAAAATGCAAGGCCCGACGATCTGCGTTCGAATACGAAATCGGCAAAATCGGTTAATTCAGAGCGCAAAGTTGACATTGTTAGTGGATCGAATAATAAATACACTAATTGGAGATAGAAATTACGAAATACATATATTGAACTCTCACACTCTGTTTCGACTCTCGTACTGTGCTACACTCAAGCCTCGCGTCTATCCAACTCTCGACTGGGCATCTTCCCGATCACATTTGTTTTTTCGTCACCATGCTCTCGCATACATCTCTCTCATTCGTTCTTTCTTCTGCCATGGAATATCTCAAACACTCAGATCACACCACACCGCTCTTATACTCTCACTCTCGCCATACAAACATCGTGTATTTTCACTCATCTATGGTAACCACTACCACAGACATTGCCATCGTGTCTTTTCAAACGCGCGTTGCCTTCCTCCACCGATGAAAGAATTCGTCCAAACAGATACCAGATTCGAGGAGCAACGTTGGAGGATCCGCCATTTCGTCCGAATTTGAATCCGCAGCGATCGAATTGGTTCACCGGCGACCGTGGGCCACGGGTATTCCTGTTTCCCCGAGTAAATCTTTGTTGGACGTTCGCCTGTTGGCAAACGGAAGCGGCAGCGATTCCTTCCGTTCGAGGGAGTAGATTTTCGCTAGGCCGGAGGAAACCAGAGGAAGCGAGCGGAACGCCGGAAACGGAAGCGATTCTTCGCCAAGGTTCGACATCCGCTGCCTTCTCTCTCTCTCTCTCCTTTTTTCTTTCTTTCATAAGCTGCGCTTGTTCTCGCAGATTCAGAAGAATGAGAAACAGTCGCTGCTAAAACGCACGCGTCTGTAGTGTTTAAATGATCGAGGAGCTTTCTTGCCATTTTTTAAAAAGCTATTTTAAGTTATAATATATTTGAAGTAACTAATGATTTTTAATTAATTGTTGGTTATTTATTTTCATCTATCAGTTATACGATTATTGGTATATTATTATTTAATTAATTATTTATTATTTATATTATTATATTACTATTTAATTAATTATTTATTATTTATATTATTATATTACTATTTAATTAATTATTTATTATTTATATTATTATATTACTATTTAATTAATTATTTATTATTTATATTATTATATTACTATTTAATTAATTATTTATTATTTATATTATTATATTACTATTTAATTAATTATTTATTATTTATATTATTATATTACTATTTAATTAATTATTTATTATTTATATTATTATATTACTATTTAATTAATTATTTATTATTTATATTATTATATTACTATTTAATTAATTATTTATTATTTATATTATTATTTATATTATTATTTATATTATTATATTATTACTATTTAATTAATTATTTATTATTTATATTATTATATTACTATTTAATTAATTATTTATTATTTATATTATTATATTACTATTTAATTAATTATTTATTATTTATATTATTATATTACTATTTAATTAATTATTTATTATTTATATTATTATATTACTATTTAATTAATTATTTATTATTTATATTATATTACTATTTAATTAATTATTTATTATTTATATTATTATATTACTATTTAATTAATTATTTATTATTTATATTATTATATTACTATTTAATTAATTATTTATTATTTATATTATTATATTACTATTTAATTAATTATTTATTATTTATATTATTATATTACTATTTAATTAATTAAAGTGTTAAAATTTTAGCGTTGCTTAGTTATTTATTTTTATTTATTAATTATTTATTTCTATTTGCCATTATTATCATTTATCAGCTATACAATTATTAGTATATTATTACTTAATTAATTAATATTAGTATATTATTACTAAAAAAAGTTAAAAAATCGAACGATCTATGGTTCCCACGAAAAGGTTTACCCTTGTGATGAAGGAAATATGCAATGCAAAAAAGAAAGAGGAAATTTTGACGTGGGAATTCAAGGACAAGATCAATTTTGCAGCAGGTTCTTTACACGTACGCATGTATGTATTCCCATCAAATCGAAAATGTAGAATTCATCAATGATAGCCGTGAACAGACTTTCTTTTTCCACGCTGTACGTACGCACCACGTCTTCGATCGCGGCGAACCATCAATTTCCGGCGAACAAACAAGCCTGTTACCAATCCACCATCGGAAACATTTTGAAGACACGCGCGAATGAAGATCGTTCACATGAAGAAACTTCGTACACGCGGGCAGATTTTATTCCGGTTTTCAAAACTTCGCCATTCGTCGCGACGAAGGTTCTACACGTACTTGGAAAATTGGAGAACGAAATGGAAATAACAACGCCACGCGATCGATGGGATTGCCGGTATCTCTGTCTGCCGGTGTATCCTGCAATTTCGATTGAAATTTTTAAACTGGAAACCGACCGAAACCAAAGATAGAAAGAGAAAGAGATAGAAAGAGAGAGAGAGAGTAGATTCGGAAAATGGGAACGACGACGACGAACGTGTGCGGTAGATACATAGTGAATTAGTCGGTTTTGAAACGTCCGATGAAACGTTGTCACTCGAAGCGTTATTGTGATGTTTTATGAAGAGAGCGAGCCGAATCGGCGCGGAGCGGAGCCACGAGGGGAGAGTGATTTATTGTTCAGATACTGTAACATGGGCAGTGTGATAATGTCCGTGTAACAGGCTGTCCGACGTGACGTTGATGCTAACAGTTTATAATTCAGGCATCGAGATCATTGGAAACTGGTTCGCGCGTTCCATCTCTGTCCCCCGTTTGCTCAATTTCACTTCGATCCTCTCGTCCTCGGACAGCGGCTACACATTTTGCGCGGAAAATTACACCCCATGCTTTCGTTCATCTTCCTTCGCCAGTAACTAATTAAACCGATACGCTAATTTAATCTCTTGCGTCCGAATGGCGTGCTATGCACGTCAAGAATTTTTTGTCCCAAAATTGCAATATTTCCTCAGTTTTAAGTATATTTAAGTATAGCCCGGGCAAAACAAATAGTAAATTTATTACTTCTCAATAATTTCTATCCAATGATATACCGACGAGTTGAAAAAGAAAGCGACGAATTATACGGTTCGGTCACTCGTTATGGTCCGCAATCAGTTGCCAGCGCAACTGTTTAAAGATACCTACAAGTAATGTCGTTTTCTGACACTGTAGAAAATTTTATTTTATTTAAAAGTTAATACAGCTTTAATCCGTAATATGATTTAACAATAAACACACTAAATGTCAATGTACTTAACTAGAATATTGGTTATATCAGGCATAACATAGGTTATGTTGTAACATATTATATATTATATATTATAACGTAACATGTTATAATAAGTAAAATTATACATTTAAGTAAAAATAGACAAATTTAATAAATTTATTACTTCTCAATAATTTCTATCCAATGATATACCAACGAGTTGAAAAAAAAAGCGACGAATTATACTGTTCGGTCACTCGTTATGGTCCGCAATCAGTTGCCAGCGCACTGTAGAAAATTTTATTTTATTTAAAAGTTAATACAGCTTTAATCCGTAATATGATTTAACAATAAACACACTAAATGTCAATGTACTTAACTAGAATATTGGTTATATCAGGCATAACATAGGTTATGTTGTAACATATTATATATTATAGCATAACATGTTACAATAAGTAAAATTATATATTTAAGTGAAACAAAATAGACAAAACAAATAATAAATTTATTACTTATCAATAATTTCTATCCAATGATATACCGACGAGTTGAAAAAGAAAGCGACGAATGATACGGTTCGGTCACTCGTTATGGTCCGCAATCAGTTGCCAGCGCAAGTAGTTAAGTAGTTAAGTTCACCTAATGTCACGTTACAGCGGTCGAAACGACGAGTTGGATAATTTCGATAAAATTTCTCTGGAAAACTCGATTAGCTCGACGAGATTCAGTTTCAACGTCGCTGGCAACGATATTAATGTTTATCGTTTATACAACTAGCCGTCTATTGCTCGCACAATCGATCGACACGGACTGTCAGCCGCGTCTCGCGTGCCCTGTTTCATAAAACGTTCGTAATCGGGAGGACGAGCTCTCGATCATCGTTCATTACGACGAGGCTTTACGTAATCCAGGACGAGCGTTCTCCTTTGCGAAATTAAACTTCCGCTCGAGCCACGTGACCAACGACGCAACGATAAAACTGAAAACACGAAACGAGCGAGAAATCGTTGGTATTGTTACTGGTGGTAAGAGAAGATTACTTCGAAAGAAGAAGAAAAAGGAAAGGTGATATTGATCAAGACACTCACATCGAACACTGATCGCTTTCTGACTTTACTATAGAACAACGATTCGTAGCCTGTGGTACGCGTATCCCTGAAGATGCGCGAAAATAATATTGACAAATAAAAGGGGCAAAAATGAAGTTACAGAGCCTTGATTTACAAAGAGTACTTGCACCGTTTTTATTTGTTTTGATCTTGTGTTAGGCTGCCGTTATAAAAAAACTGAAAATGCAAAATCAAAAATAAAAGCCTACAAATTGTCATTAGATTGATTTGAGTCATTCGACTGCTTTAGCTAACCTAGGAAAATTTAAAAGAGAAGCAACGCTTTTTGAGAATATTTATTTAGATATTTATATTTGGTTAATAATTAGTTTATTATGTTATTACTTATATTTTATATACAATTGATGTAATATCTTATATTTTTATATAAAAAATAGGAGAGTAAATTATATAATTAATATAATTATATATATATGTATATAATTATATAATATATATATATATATTATAATATTTATTTAGATATTTATATTTGGTTAATAATTAGTTTATTATGTTATTACTTATATTTTATATACAATTGATGTAATATCTTATATTTTTATATAAAAAATAGGAGAGTAAATTATATAATTAATATAATTATATATATGTATATAATTATATAATATATATATATTATAATATTTATTTATAAGTATATTATAATATTTATTTAGATATTTATGTTTGGTTAATAATTAGTTTATTATGTTATTACTTATATTTTATATACAATTGATATAATATCTTATATTTTTATATAAAAAATAGGAGAGTAAATTATATAATTAACGGGGAAAGAAAAAAGCGGTTGGGTTATTGAAACGTAATTGTTTCGCTATAGCGATCGTGGGTTGTCCACGGTTCGCGGATGCGTTGCAAAAAAGTTAAAGTATCAAAGTTGTAACGCCGAGTATTAAAATACTAATAATAAGGTTCGACCGAGTTCCTATCCACGAGCTTCCTATCTTTTCACAGCTTAACTGTACTGTAACATTGAATATCAAGCTTCTTAGACGAGGAGTTTTTCCAACAGGGACCAGACCAAATTTTGGCATTTTGGTGATAGAATCGTCGAATGCAGAAGAGAGTCTAGATTCGAAAATAAATATTTAAATATTTAAATTGCTCGACAGACGAGAGAGAGGCAGCAGTTTCCTTCCTCTTTCTATTTTCTATTTTCTTCTTTTTCTCTCTTTTCTCTTTCACAAAGAATTTTGTAGTCCCTTCGTAGCAGATGAGTATACGATCTCTCTCTTGAATCCCATCCACGCGGAACGACGTTCTTGAACAAGGCGATAGTTCCCCCTCTGCCCCTTGCTTGCAAATTTCAACGCAATTTGTACGTGTACGTCGATTAACTCCGTCGTGTATTACGTTTAATACGGACAGATTAGTATGATACATCATCGGCGGAGGACGATGGCTGGCCATTAAGAAGGTTAACCGCTCCGGTGCTAACAATTCATCTCGGCGATCGCTTGGATTATCCTCTCCGCGATTGCTGCGTGGAACGTCGCAAATCCGATATTTCTGCTCTTCGCTGGATTACGAATATCGCGGTGAGCCTTTGGAAATTGGAGTCTCAAGTGTATACGCTCGCCGGGACGACAGAGTGCAGGCGATCCTTTCGAATGGAACGAAGAAACGGGAAGGTTCTCGATTGTGATGTTTTCTTCTTTTCTTTTCTCGAAAATTTTCTCCTTTCGAGGAACGAGACGTTGAACGACGAGAAATTTTTACTCGCTTTACGACGATTTTCGATCGACCGAGGGCACTGTTAGTTTGGTGAAACCTCGCGAATCGCGGAAACCGAGGGGAAAACGAAATTTATGGGAACACTTGGTTCGAGTTGATTTTGTTAGTGGATCGACTGATAAACACACTAAGTTGGAGATAGATTTAATAGAAATTACAAAATACATATATTTCAACTCTCATACTCTGCTACACTCAAGTCACGCGTCTATCCAACTCTCGACTGGGCATCTTCCCGATCACATTTGTTTTTTCGTCACTATGCCCGCGCTCAACTGTTCTCGCATACATCTCATTCGTTCTTTCTTCTGCCCTGGAATATCTCAAACACTCAGGTCACACCACACCACTTTTATACTCTCACTCTCGCCACACTCATCCTTCCATACAAACACCATGTATTTTCACACATCTATGGCAACCACTACCACAGATTTCGCGCGATTAGCAACGATCTTCGTCTAAACTCGTTTCGTCTTGCGAAAGGGCGAGAAACTGTTCGACTCTGCCACGCCACGCCCTCGCGTTTCCCATCCGTGAAATTATTCGTCGCGCGACGCTGACGACGCTGAACTGAATTATTCTTCGCATCTCGCCATTCTTTCCCATCGATATTCCGTCGTGTAATTAATCAATCCGAAATTGCAAGCAACGGTGCACTAGCCAACGTGTACGTCGCGTAATATGAGCGACGTACATTATTACGTATATTCGAAGATCACCTAACTGCGTGACAAGTGTGCTGGAGCGTTTGAAATAACCTGATCTAACTTATTCGTATTTTTAGTTATGGTCATTCATATTTAATTTATTTGTTACTGCAGATTACAGTAATTTACAGTCGCGTAATCGGTGTTTTTCTAAAGTGGTATAATTTTGAAAAAAAGAGAAAAAGATAAAGAAAATGACAGGACTAGGTTTAGTTGGACAATTGCAATCCGTATTTTGATTTTACGTGTGTTAGGAAATAACCTGTTGATAATTCTAATTATAATTCACATATCGTGTGTTATTCATATTTAATTTATTTGCTATTGTATATTATATTACTATAATTATATATAACTATATTATATTATAATACTTACGTAATTAACCTTTTTCTAGAGTGGCATAGCTTTGGAAAAAGAAATGCCTAATTTTAGTTAGACATTTGTAATTCATACTGTTTTTACATTATACAACAATTTTATTGACTATCGTGGCACAATGAAATTTAACACGTCTATAGTCGTTTGTAGAAAACACGAGAGCTGAATTTAATGTTCGCCGATATTTTGAAAACGCAAGCCCCAAATTAAATATCTCATTGTACGAACACAGGCGAGGTATACCTATTTTAGGTCATATATCTCGTCTATGGTACGAATAAACGGACTCGTACCACTTTCTGAAAGAGAAGAAAAGGCCGAGTTGTACGCTATTCTTCTCAGAGACGATCGCTTCAGGTAACAGATGGGGTAACTAGCCAAAACAACGGAGGGAAAGTTGAACAGGACGAGTTAAAGTACGATGACGTCTGATCGACGATGGACTCGTTCCACTGGCGCTTGCTTCACCGACTGGTCGAAGGAGTCTCGAACGCGAAGGAGGCTTTCCTCCCGCGAAATACATAATTGCTTTAAAGTGCCCCGTGAAATTACTGTAATCTTATCTCGGGGGATTCAGTCGTCGTTATCGCCCCGCTGTTTTTCCATCCCGATGGAATTTCCGCCGCGCGAATACGAATCCCGTCCTATTAATATTCCTCGTCGCCGAGCCGAACAACAACTTCATTTTACATTCATTGGCTCTGCCATTACACGTGCAACGAGTAGGTATTTGCCGCCGCGCGGCTATCGAAGCTTGAAATTTTTTCGCGTCGTTGCTTGGAACTTTTCTCTCGGATCAGTTTGAAACATCATCACAATAAAGCACAGCCTGATAGAAAAACGCCGTCTTGGATCTCGATTATGACAGCTGCGATGACGCAGAGAAAATTCTCTGCCGTGTCTGTGATACGTTACGCGTTTTAAATTAGCACATCGGTTTTGTCACGCGTTGACTGGAAAAAAAAAGGAGGAGAAGGAAAGCGCGTGAAATTCTCCGATAGAAACAGGTCTGTTTCTCGGATTTCGGATTTTCGGTCTTCATTGTGACAGCTGTGACGCGAAAGTAAATGAGAAAATTTTCTTCGTGCACGTGATACGTACGCGTTTCAACCGCTTGCGCTGACAACTGATTGCGGACCATAACGAGTGACCGAACCGTACAATTCGTCGCTTCCTTTCTAAACTCGTCGGTACGATATCACCGAATAGAAATTATTGAGAAGTAATAAATGTATTGTTTGTTTTGTCTATTTTGTTTTACTTAAATATATACTTTTACTTATTATAACATGTTATGCTATAATATATAATATGTTATAACATAACCTATGTTATGCCTAATATAATTGACATTCTAATTAAATACATTGACACTTAGTGTGTTTATTGTCAAATTATATTACAGATTAAAGCTGTATTAACTTTTAAATAAAATAAAATTTTCTACAGTGTCAGAAAACGACATTACTTGTAGGTATTCTTAAACAGTTACGCTGGCAACTGATTGCGGACCATAACGAGTGACCAAATAACCGTATACGATAATTCGTCGCTTTCTTTTTGAACTCGTCGGTACGATGGTACCGGATAGAAATTATTGAAAAGTAATAAATGTATTATTTGTTTTGCCTATTTTGTTTTACTTAAATATATAATTTTACTTATTATAACATGTTATGCTATAATATATAATATGTTATAACATAACCTATGTTATAGCCTATATTCTAGCTAAATACATTGACATTTAGTGTGTTTATTGTCAAATTATATTACAGATTAAAGCTGTATTAACTTTTAAATAAAATAAAATTTTCTACAGTGTCAGAAAACGACATTACTTGTAGGTATTCTTAAACAGTTACGCTGGCAACTGATTGCGGACCATAACGAGTGACCAAATAACCGTATACGATAATTTGTCGCTTTTTTTTGAATTCGTCGGTACGATGGTACCAGATAGAAATTATTGAGAAGTAATAAATGTATTATTTGTTTTGCCTATTTTGTTTTACTTAAATATATAATTTTACTTATTATAACATGTTATGCTATAATATATAATATGTTATAACATAACCTATGTTATGCCTAATATAATTTACATTCTAATTAAATACATTGGCACTTAGTGTGTTTATTGTCAAAGTATATTACAGATTAAAGCTGTATTAACTTTTAAATAAAATAAAATTTTCTACAGTGTCAGAAAACGACATTACTTGTTGCGCTGGCAACTGAATGCGGACCATAACGAGTGACCAAACCGTATACAAAAATTCGTCGCTTTCTTTCAAAATTCGGATAACACCGGATAGAAATTATTACTGGAGAAGTAATAAATTTATTAATTGTTTTTCTGCGAGTTATACTTAAATATGCTTAAAACTGAGAAAATATTGCAATTTTGGAGCAAAAAAATTCTCGACGTGCGTGACACGTCGGTCCAGCGCAAGAGGTTAAACCGAGATAACTTTACGCTCGCCGACCAATCGGTTTGCAAACGAGCGAGAACTAACACCGAAAAATAACTTGCGTTCTTAAACACAACGATCATCGTCCTTCTCCTCTGGCTTTTATTAATTAATCGTCGTCTCTCGTTAGCGAGGCCGACGATTAATTTATCGATGGTTTCCGATCGATAGGACAGTGTTATGCAAATGGAGCATCGCGCGAGCACACGCAGCCATAAATCTGACATGCACCGGTGGACAACCGCTCGTCGAATCGGATCAGGAACGAACAAAAGGGGCCACGTTCAAGCGTTGCCTCCGGCTGTTCTTCGTCAACGTTTTCAAGGAACGACGAGATCGAACTTGCCGTTTCGCCAACGTTGTCAAATAACCGAAACGTTGCTCTGACACACGGTGAGACATTTGACTCGAAAAGCGGGGGAAATGTCAAATTTCCAAAAAATTTCATACGAGCCAACAAGTTTCTATCGTTCAAAGTTGTACGAGGAATAGCTAGTTCCGATCTCATCGGTAAAAATGTTTCCAACAAAAGCCAGACGTCTACGATCCTCCGGTATATAATATTTCCAGAAAAATTTCCTCTCTATAGAAGAACATTTCCAGATTGACCTTGACTTTCTAAACGTTAAAATGCATTTTCGAAATTGAGCGAGGTCGTGGCCGATCGAGACGAATTCACCGACCCACGTGTATTACAATCTTGGTCGTACCTTTAAATAACTAAAAATAAGTTTCATATATAATAAATAATATATATCATATATTAACAATATATAAATAATAATATATATATAAATAAGTTTTAAATATAATTTTTGCCGACTTTGAATAAATAATATATATCACATATTAATAATATATAAATGTTGGTGGTCAACGATTGCTGACCTTAACGAGCTCAGGGATGTCGCCACTTTATAGTTTTCTGTTTCTGTTTTTTACTGTTGTTCCGCTGTGGCACTATCGGCGTGTCTTCCCTGTTGCTATGCCACTCCACGTGGTCAATCGCATTTCTTGTCTGGACCGAACAACTTCTAAAGACGTTCCACGTATAGTCTCGAAATAAATATATATTTGTTCTCGCCGTTATCTGGATACGTGTTCATTCCACTATAACCTAATTCCATCAATAAATCATAATAATAATATATATAAATAAGTTTCAAATATAATTTCTCCCGACTTCGATGGCCAAATTTACACCGCACTGCGCGACGCGACGCGAGTAAGCCAAAGAAATTAATCAAACGGCCGAACAGGGCAACAGTCTTGCCGGAAAGTGAAACTGAAATTGCTCTGGCGCCATGAGTTTCACCGGTGAGCAAATTCGAGCGACTCGGGGGTTGGAAGGAGGTGGTGGAGGGGGATCGATATTCGACACGGTCGGTTATGTGCCGCGAATTCCGCTCGAGGAAACGCTCGGAATGAGGAAGAATGGACGCGGTGGAGGAAGCGGGCACAGCGTGGGATCAAGGGGGCGAGCGGGGGAGAGGAGTGGAATCGGTTGTGCAACACAGCAACCCGAAGAACGCAAGGTACGCATTGATCCTGCGGACCGGCTCGTTGCGGAGCAGTCTTCGACCTTGTAAATTAAGCTCTATTAATATCTCGAGCACGCCTGGCTTGCCGGGGCGCTGGAATTTCAACCCTCATGCGTAAATCAACTAACTCCTGGCATACCTTTCTCCCCCACCCGCCCCCCCCTCTCTCTCTCACACCCTCTTTTACTCATTTTCCCTTCACTCGTTCCTTCGAAATGAATTTTTCATCCGTTTCCTTCGCGTTTGTTGAAAACCTGGAACGGATTTCTTCCATCATGAATTCACCCCGTCCATCTTTATTTTTTCTGCAGTTTACGTCGTTTCGTTCCAACTAGCTATGTTCGCAGTTTGCAGATGCTGATTCACCTGGTGTCGGCTACTTTGCGAAAAGCAAAGTTGCAAGGCGAGATTTACGAGCAGATAATTGCATCGAGTAACATTTTAGCGTAACTTTAAATACAACTGCAACTACGTCCGAGCCTTTTCATCGCTTTTGACTTATTCATATTAAATAATTACCGAAGTTCGAAGTTCACGTTCAACGTCAGCCGTAATCAACCGGCTTTCAAATTCATTATCATATCACGCTGTCTCCCTCGTCTAGCCACGGTCCAATTAGTAGAATCAAATTGTCAAAACATTTATGAAGGAGATGTCTACTCGCCTCGAAAATATTCACGAAGGAGTAACTATTTGTTCATTCTCTGCACGCGAGAGAATCGAAAGGTGTAAAAAAATATAAAAATCTCTAATCTGACGAGCTAACTTTTGTCAATAAATACAGCGCAATTATTAATTATCGTATACGAACGATTGCATAAATAAAGGCGATGGGAAAACTATTTTTCAAAGAGTCGAGAATCTTTTTGTCCCAAAATTGCAATATTTTCCCAGTTTTAAGAGTATTTAAGTATAACCCGGGCAAAACAAATAATAAATTTATTACTTTCTAAATATTACTACTCGTGTTAAGGTAAAATATACTGAGAAAATAATTTCAAGTATATTGAAATATCACCCAGGCAAAACAAATGGTAAATTTATTACGTCTCAGTAATTTCTATCCAGTGACATACCGATGAATTCAAAAAGAAGACGAGTTATTGGATACGGTTCGGTCGCTCCTTATGGTCCGCAATCAGTTGCCAGCGCAACTAGTTAACACATTTGATAGAACTGTGTTCAAAAATGTGATTTTCAGAAAAAAGCGATTCTGAACGTTTCTAAATATTACTATTATTACCATTATGGTAAAATATATTCCCAATACCGAGAAATATACTAATTTCAAGTACATTGAAACGTAACTCAGGCAAAACAAATAATAAATTTATCATCACCGACGAGTTCAAAAAGAAAAAACATCGACGAATTATACGGTCTCTCGTTATGGTCCGCAAACAGTTACCAGCGTAACTAGTTAACACATTTGATAGAACTGTGTTCAAAAATGTGATTTTCAGAGAAAAGCGATTCTGAACGTTTCTAAATATTACTATAATTAGCATTATGGTAAAATATATTCCCAATACCGAGAAATATACTAATTTCAAGTACATTGAAACGTAACTCAGGCAAAACAAATAATAAATTTATCATCACCGACGAGTTCAAAAAGAAAAAAACATCGACGAATTATACGGTCTCTCGTTATGGTCCGCAAACAGTTACCAGCGCAACTAGTTAACACATTTGATAGAACTGTGTTCAAAAATGTGATTTTCAGAGAAAAGCGATTCTGAACGTTTCTAAATATTACTATTATTACCATTATGGTAAAATATATTCCCAATACCGAGAAATATACTAATTTCAAGTACATTGAAACATAACTCAGGTAAAACAAAATAATAATAAATTTATTATTTCTCATTTCTATCCAGTGATATCATACCGACGAGTCCAAAAAGAAAGCGACGAATTATACGGTTTGGTCGCTCGTTATGGTCCGCAAACAGTTACCAGCGCAACTAGTTAACACATTTGATAGAACTGTGTTCAAAAATGTGATTTTCAGAGAAAAGCGATTCTGAACGTTTCTAAATATTACTATTATTACCATTATGGTAAAATATATTCCCAATACCGAGAAATATACTAATTTCAAGTACATTGAAACGTAACTCAGGCAAAACAAATAATAAATTTATCATCACCGACGAGTTCAAAAAGAAAAAAAAAAATCGACGAATTATACGGTTTCTCGTTACGGTCCGCAATCAAATGCCAGCGCAAGTGATCAACTTTTTGTGACAAAGGCGTCGAAGTTCGGTCACGACGAAAGAAAAAACGGACGCGTCTAGGAGGAAACTGCGACGACGAGCCTGCAGATTCGAGAAGTTTCGAGAAGAGGATATCCGAGATTTCCCGACGAGCTCGCGCTTATTAATATCTCGGCAACCTAACCTAAATCGGGCCAAGTGCGCCGACTAAATTTCGATCGGTACTGGAGGGAAGCGCTTACCGGGCCACTCCAGCAACTTCGGCTAATTCCTTCGGCCGATTTTCCGCCGGAGAGCGCTCGATCCTTGTTATTAATCCGATAATAAGAATCTCATTGGAAATGAGCAGTGGCGGCGGTACGAACGCCGACAAACCAGGATGGCTTACGACGTTGTTACGGGAATTTAATCGAGTTACGAATCCATGGTAAATTAGACGAGAGGAATTCGCAACGTCTCAAATTTCCGACTACCTACGGTAGCCTAAACTAACGTTTAACGGAAGAACGTGGACGCCGTTTCTCTCTGAAAGAAATACTCCTCTTGCGAAAAAATTTCCCACTGATCGACAGTACATGTAAAACACGGTTAGCTCATGATCATTTTCTCGCGTACACTTTTCTTTCTACAGGTGTCAGTGTCAGACATTTCATTGCTAATCACACTCAGTGGCCAGTTATTCTTTTGTATCCGATATTTTCGAATTGTTTACCGTTTGTTGGTAATTAAGAATCCTCGTCGCGTGTGAAACGGACTATACAAACTGTTTTCCCTACCTCTTCCTTCAACTATTGAAGAAAAAACGATTTGTACACACACACACACACACACACACACACACACACACACACAGAGCTAATGCGAGCATTGTCGCTGCGATACTCTCAACGCAGTGAAAAGATGGCTGCAGTGGAGGGGATAGCGCTAGCGATCAGGAGAGTGGAGGGGGGAGGCAAGGACCGCCAGTCAGCAACCTCTCATTCAGATGTTTTACAGATTTCACATGCACGTGCACGTTGCGCAATTTTTTTCACTTTTAAGTTTCCTATAAACGCGTCGATTATTCCAGAATCGAATCCCAGACTCTGTCTCCGCGGTGGTTGGTTCTCGTTTTATAATTTTATAACCTTTGATAGGATGCAGAAACGCGACGATGAGATGGGAATATTCGAACGATGGTCTTGAGTCTGACATTGGGTCTAGTTCTTAGGTCGGGTGGCAAATCGAGGTTCGACGAGAGGTGAGACAGAGCAGAGCCAAGATACGAAAGCACCTCGGTGAACGGATGAATAATTCATCTTCGACGCGCGACCGAATTCCCTCGCGAATTAACGAGAATTCGCGAGACTTTGTCGCTCGAGAGATACTGTGCGAATACGTACATATATACTCGGAATAAAAAAGCTGCGACCGGTTCGAGGAATTTCTCCAGCCATCGAATTTTCCCCGCCGTAAATTTTTCGCCGTAATTCAGCCGACGCACACTCGCGTCGTCGGGATCAAGTCGACCATCGATCTCAATTTCGAAAGTTCGCGCAACTTGCCGTCAAATTACCCGCCGCCCGATATATCCTTGCAATTCCTCGTTGCTCCCATTTTTCCACCTAAGCGGAGAGAAACCCGTTTGAACCCTCGATGAATTCGCCTAAATATCTCATCTATCGGATCTGTCGTTCAGGCTTATTTAACCATTTGAATTCGTGAGTCACGTTGGCGAGACTGTGATACAAATCTGCTATAAAAATCTGCGCGACTGTTGCCGAGATCTCGGTCAACGTGTGAACGTTGAATAGCGCGGACTTTTCGTACATTCTGTTACTCGAGATTTCATGTAGGAATTCGTATTATTATTTTCAATACCATTTTCTTCTTAATTAGGTTATTATTTTTAACTTTTGATATTGAGATCACTGTCATTAATTCCAATGATCTTTCAAACGTTTAAATTATCATTATATATAAATAATTTTATTTTATTATTTTTGTAATATTGTTCATATATTTTATTATTTTTAATTATAATATTGTTCACGTATTAATCATAGAACGAATATTGTGAGATTATTTTTCTTTAAACACAAATAAAAATCATCGTGAAATGATTCATTTTCAAGCCGAAATCAAATATAAAATATTAAACCAACAACCGGTTTCTACGTTTTATACTTAAATTAGCAGTTTCCTTGGCGGAGAATCTCGGGGGGAAAAAGAGAAAAAGAACACAACAGACTATCATGTATAATGTCAGATTTGAAGAATCGATTTGATGGGATATTATGATTCTATGGTTTCTTTAAACAGAACAATTATCACAAATAACATATCGCATAATTAACAAATTGTCACGCTTTGAAAAATGATTAAAAAAAGCAACTGTGCATGTAATAATAAAAAACATTGAAATTCATCTTACGCTGCGCATTAATTTACCTCACAATAAGTACAAAGCGCAACGACTGCAACTGAAAGCAAGTCGAGTTGAGCTGCCGCTAGTTGCAAACGTTTAGGGCAGCAGAGAGGAGGGGTGGGCTCGATTAATCGAGTACCGGCGACCGGAGAGTGTAAGCAAAGCTGGCTGAAAAGTTCCCGAAGGAAAAGGGAAATCGCGAGAGGCGAGTTTGCCTAATTACGACGATCCATGGACCACCCCAGTCCCGACTCTTCAATTTTCGTTTCGTGTCAGTGTCGAACAACGATACGGACTTAACGGTTCCGCCCCGAACCGAGCCAATGGCCAACTTTCCTCGGAGAATTTCTCTCGACAAACTTGTTACCTCTATTAATAATTCAACGTCGTTGTTTCAACATCGCCTGATACGCCCGACTGTCGGGGAATCTTCCGAGTCGGTCGCCCCTCAGCTATCTCCCTCTCCTCGAATGTAACAACTCGCTGTTATTTTTATTATCGTTACAAGTCTCTCGTTTCAGCAAAAGTTAAATCTCGAATCTCGACTACGGAAGGAAGGGAGGGGAGGGGGGGGCTTGCAACGAAGATTTACTTCTCCTTCTTTCTCTAATAAAGAAATCACAACAACTGCCGTTCGTTTTAATTTACGCTCTCTGCTCGATTCTTAAGGAACTGAAGCTGCAATGCGTCTTCCCCGCCGTTTCACTTCTTCTTTCGTAGCTGACGTCGCCGCTGTTGAGCTCGTTTTATGAAAATGCTCGCAGAGCCACGTTCCATCACGTCCACTGTCGGCGAAAGCACGCCACGTTTTTCATCCACGAGGATCGTGGCCGGTGACGCGAGCGGAAATCGCCTGCACGATGTAAACCGAGCGGGCCGCGCGAAAATAATGCCATCCGTCACTGATCATGTTCACGGGGGTGGTAGTCGATAATCGGATCGGTGATCGGATGACACGCTCCCTTCGTGCATCCGGAGGACATAACGTGTTTTCACACGCGACCAGCCACTCTGTTAGTCGAGATTCAAAATTGTCGTCTATAACTCTTAAACTCTAGTCCAGTGACGGCGAACCTTTTCGAGAAGTGGGTCAAATTTTCTTCATTATTCTTTTTTTAGTACTAGCTAGCTCTTCATTATTTTTTTTTAGTACTAGAGGATGGTTTTTCTTTGGTTCTCACTTTTGTAATCCTCTAAAAAGTTCACGTTTCCTTTTTGTTTTGCAACGTTTACTTTTGCAAGCGAAGAGCAAGGAATAAACGTCGACGTCAAAAGATTGATATAAAAGGGGTGACATCATGCCCAGTCACCCCTGCACTATACATTAGATATATATATATATATATATATATATATATATATATATATATATATATATATACACTTTATTTTTTAATATTTTTTATTGTCTGTTCTCTCTTTTATTATATAAAAAAACTACCCATTCTGAGAATGGGATCTGGTGTGTTTTTTAGTGTTTACTACATCTGTTTAATTGTAAGCGCTATATAAAATTTTTTGGACACAACTAACTCGTGCTAACTAACATTTAAGACTTGAAATACCTACATGTATACATAGCCAAGTCGTAAATCTTCCATAAAATACAATTGTGCATTTATTTCTCACTTTTAAGCTCTAACCGAACACTTGTCATTTTCTTAACATTTTTTGAAAAGAGGGGTTCGAAAAATAATTAAAATTCTTTTATATACACGATGATAAGTTTGCAAAAATCAACGCGTGGGTCGTTTAAAAAGCTTGCGTGAGTCAGTGTCTGCGGGTCATTCGCCATCATTGCTCTAGTCCAAAATAGTTTGCGTCTGACGCAGAAAGTTATAAACCAATTATAAACAATCACGCGTGATGTCTTGTCTCTCTGAGAAATCGAGAAGGATTGACGACCGCGCGAGAATATATAAGAAGTTCTTCCCCCTATTAATAATTTTAATGACAATTTTATTTACTTCAAGTTCACACTTTATTAATAATATAATCGATTATAAATTAAACACAAGTAAATTTAAATTTAAACATTTATATTGAAATGAAATCAATTTTAATAAATTTATTCGAAAGATTTGATAATTGGATTATTGTATCATTAACTATTTTTTCTAGCAATTATTGATCAACTCCTTCGCGATTTACTATTTAATAAATTTAATAAACGAATATACTATTTAGTGAATTTATTTGAATTTCATTTAGAGAATCCTCTACATCAACGAATAAGAAATCAATTTTTAATATAATAATCTTTTCAAGAATAATACTTTTTATTTTGTTTATAAATTTTGTTTACATCATTTCCTTATATCTTTTTTCATTAACAAGACATCTTTTGCTTAATTTATCAATATCGTTATCATTATGAAAATTTATGAAAATTCCCCGAGCGCTGAGTCATGATTTAGATCCAGAGTGGCAAACTCGCGGCCCCTCCATCCCCTCCACTGCATAGAAATTTCCTCGCCGTGCATGAAAGAGTGGGGGCTCGTCAGCGATTAGGAAAGTAGGGGCAAGCGTGTAAATTATGCCTGTGCCGAAGAAATGACTATACGCCGTAAAATACCTCGGAATCAACCTCGATTCTAGGATCACATGGGCAGCTGTCTTAACAAAAGCAGCCTAACCCAAACCTAGCTTATCCCGCACTCCACAGACTGATACCCCTAAGTAAATTGAAAACCAACATAAAACTAAATTTATACAAAATCTGTGTCAGACCTATTATAATATATGGACATCAAGTATGAGCAGCTGTAGCAAACACATAAAAACACATAAAAACAAAATACAAAAAATACAAAACAAGTTCCTACGAATCATCTTGGACAAACCATACGATACCCCCATCAAAACCCTACTATTCAATAGCAAACATCCCTACCATCAACGAATACATCAACAAACCTCTCATCAAGTCATATAACACAAATCATCCAAATCCACTCATCAGAAACACTGGAAACTACGAAACTGCAAATATACCACTCAAGACAAAGACAAGATTACCAAAGCACGCACTGGAATAATAAAACAACACACAACAACTTTTTTCACGAACTGCTTTTTTGAAAATTTTCTCCTACACGCACAGTATTAAAACAAACCCTACCAAGAAGAACCCAACACCCAAACTTTTCAATTTAAATGCAGGTTACAGGGCTACAGAAAAACCCCAGGGACTGCATCATTAAAACAACCAGCCAATAATAAAAAAAAAAAAAAATAGAAATGACGATACGTGTATTCATGTATCTCTCTCTGTCATTCTGTTTTTCTCATGTATCTCTCTTCGCCTCCTTCTTTTGTTTTCCCAGCTACCTGATAACTGGGTATTTTCCACGATATTTCAGAAAATATTGCGAAAATGACCGTACGGAAGTTTCAAGAATTTCTTCCGTTAGTTTTCATTATGAACTGACCGAAGGAGGTTGTTCGAGCTGATTTGAAAAACAGATTGTGCTCTCTCGAAGGATTCATCCATGGATTATTAACGACAGGCAATGCCACTGTCAAGGTCGGGTTTAGGCCGACCTGCTATGCATTGCTACAAAGAGGATAGAAACTGGGAAAAACCATTCGACGATCGAACAATGCTCCTTGTAGTCCTTTAACAGAGGCTAGCCTGTAGCCTTACTCCTCAAGTAAGTGTAACCTTTTAATTATAGAAACGCAAACAACGTCGTCCCGAAATTCAAAATCCTCGAAAGCTTGAACTTCATTTCACTCTGTGAGAAGGTTTCTTGCTTGAAGAGATTAGTCGGGTATATGTCCTAAATTACTCTGGACAAGAAGAGGGTGCAAATCGGAGAAGGTACATAAAAGGTGTCCACATTCCAGATTCAGTCAAAGTCTTGCCTTACCAACAGAGTTGCACAGTCTAAAGTAAAGTTCAGGCGCAATTACAAAGTACCATTCTCAATTACATACGTCGTAATAATCTTTCGGTGGCAAGTTCGTGAAGAATTTCACGCGAAGAGGCGAGAATTTGGAAGAAGAGGTGCAACAGCAAGTAAAGCGAGTAAAGATACGCAGACAGTGCCCTGCGAACGTGTGAATCCTGTGAAAATAACACTCGTATTAATTCTTCAACTGGAAATGACAGACGGTGTCAATAGCCCGACGAAAATGGAACTGGGCGACTTCCTTAAAAAACAAAAGGAACAGCACGACAACATGAACGTGAAATTCAGTTGGCCAGATTTTTGCAAACATATACCCAAGTGTATTCTGTACCGTGCCAGTCAGCTACGTCAGATTGCGGTTAAGGGACTTGGACAATGTTCGTATAAAGTCGTCGACGAGTTTTTAATGTTTACTGTCGAACTGTTGATCAGCGAGGACACGTTAACGGATGAACAATTTACAACGTTGCGGCAAAGGGCCGAGCACTTAACGCTCGAAGACGCTCGAACTATGCTAGAGGTGATTATAATAATTCGAGAGAAATTTAGCGAGTGTGCGTCGTCAGACAGATCGATAGACAACGAACCAAACACAAATGAAGATGAACGCTGCAGTGCTGCTGGTAACGTTGAACCGGCGCGTAATATGTTCGGCTTGGTATTCGAGTGTAAACCTGTGACGGCGTTGAATCCTGAAGTACTTCATATCGTGCCTATAGAAAACACTGATCGAAGGGTCGACAGTTGTTCGCTGAAGCGGAAAAATGAAGAGGCACAGGCACTTGCGACTAACCCTCTGTTTAGCGAGGCAGTGTACGAAGAGAAGCTGACCGCGTACTATGAAACGTACTCGCCGGTAATTTCTCGACAAGCGCTCAAGGACAATATAATTGACATAATCCAAAGTGACGATGCAGAAAGTGAACTGATCGATTTGCTCGGCTGTGAAGCCCTGGATTTCGTACAGTACATCGTTGAGAATCAAAAAAGTATCGTAGCTCTGAATCCGGATCACGTACCGCGGAAGAAATCTGCAAACGTCCTGATCGACGAACTGGTGGCTTTGCTGGCTACAGACCGGAGAGACATGTGGAAGGATGTGGAAAAACTAATGGCAGAATATGTGGCAAATGGAAAAAGAAAAGAAAACTGAAAAAAGGAAAGATGGCGTTGAATAGTAGAATTTCGCTTGAAACGCGAGGCTTGAAACGTACACGGAGATGATAATTGAAGAAATGTTACAGACAGAAATGCACAAGAAAAATCTCTGTATTTTTCTATTCGACTGTAATACATTTACAAAAGCGCAAGCATGTCATGTTGGTGAGACTTTGTAATTGTGTAGTAACTATACAAATTTTATAGTAAAAGTGTATTATCATATAATCATATTATATTGCATTGCATTGTATTATATTGTATTGCATTGCATTGCATTGTATTGTATTGTATTCTATTATAAATGTATGTTATCATTTTATAGTAAATATACATATTATAATACTTGGTGCATAGATATTTAATAATATATATATATATATATATATATATATATATATATATATAGTGTAGCTAATAAGAATTTAATTGTTTAGTATTGTATAATAAATATATATTGCATAATATATAGTATATAAATATATACTCTATAATATAATATGTAGTATTATCGAGTTTCAAGAATTTATGAGTTTGCTAAAAAATATATATTGCATAATATATAATATATAACTATATACTTTATAATATAATGTGTAGTATTATCGAGTTTCAAGAATTTATGAGTTTGCTAATAAATACATATTGCATAATATATAATATATAACTATATACTTTATAATATAATGTGTAGTATTATCGAGTTTCAAGAATTTATGAGTTTGCTAATAAATACATATTGCATAATATATAATATATAAATATATACTGTATAATATAATATGTAGTATTATCGAGTTTCAAGAATTTATAAGTTTGCTAATAAATATATATTGCACAATATATAATATATAACTATATACTGTATAATATAATATGTAGTATTATCGAGTTTCAAGAATTTATGAGTTTACTAATAAATATATATTGCATAATATATAATATATAACTATATACTTTATAATATAATATGTAGTATTATCGATTTTCAAGAATTTATAAGTTTGCTAATAAATACATATTGCATAATATATAATATATAAATATATACTGTACAATATAATATGTAGTATTATCGAGTTTCAAGAATTTATGAGTTTACTAATAAATATATATTGCATAATATATAATATATAAATATATACTGTACAATATAATATGTAGTATTATCGACTTTCAAGAATTTATGAGTTTGCTAATAAATACATATTGCATAATATATAATATATAAATATATACTGTACAATATAATATGTAGTATTATCGAGTTTCAAGAATTTGTAAGTTTGCTAATAAAAACCCGTCCGAACTGGTTGTTTTTGAAAAATTTTCGAACATTATTTTTAAATTGCCATGTACAGTTATTTCAGAAATAATCCATTTGTAAAACGAAATTATATTACGAAGCATTTCGTATAAAAATTGAATTAATTCTTTCCTCCATTAAATGATTTATTTGTCATTTCATGAAATGAATTTATTTACCACTCGTCAGGATCTCTATTCCTTGTTTGATTTTGACAGAAATTTTGGTCAGCCAGCTATACACGAGAATCCACGTCATTGATTAAAACGCCCGGAAGCAGAGTAGTCTCGATCGTTGCTAACCAAGTATGATTCTTTATAGTGATCGATTACAGTGAAGACTGTGAAATATCGAAGTATAATCAGACGAGACAGTAGACTGCAATAAATTTATACGGACATAGAGTCTCGTCGTGGAATACCAAGCGAGTAAAACACGATCTAGTACGACTACTAGTACGTTTCTGCTTTATTCGCGTCTGTCTCTATTTCGTGATAGTGTTCTACGGTAGAACGTTCACGTAGGCGGAATGAACGTTCTCGGAGAAGCGTTCACAGCTTTTCGTAGAGTCGTAGAGGGATCGTGCCGAGCGCCACGCATCCATTCCGATCCATCCACTTCAAATTCAGCGAATAGCTCGCTGGTACAACACTTTTCGCTTTGCGGGACGAGAGTCGCGACGCGACGCGTCGACCAACACCAACATCACGGTTCACGGGGCGCGTTTTCGCATGTCGAGTCGAATCACTATCTCGCTAACAGCAACCCCCTTTCGTCACGATGTATTTTTCTCTAGCTGCTCTTTCCTCCAACTCTAGGCTCTGTTCGTTTCGCTGACTGACGGAACGTTCGTCTTCTCCCTTCATTCGTCCGGCGTCGATTAGTCTCGATTCTAGCCTAGCCGTCAAACGACGATCAAACGTCAATTTCCAACAGATTAAGAGGCTGAAGCCTCTTTGTTCGACCGGAGGAAAATTTACGAGACACGGAACGAGGCTCTTGCGGCAGAAACTAAGTAAGAGAGAATTAACACTGGAACTACCGACAAAATTGAGATAAGCGATATTGGAGTAAAAAGGAAAGAAACATGAAATATAATAAATTTGTAAAATATGATAAAATATAACAAATTTGTAAAATATGATAAAATATGATAAATTTGTAAAATATGATAAAATATGATAAATTTGTAAAATATAATAAAATATAATAAATTTGTAAAATATGATAAAATATAATAAATTTGTAAAATATGATAAAATATAATAAATTTGTAAAATATGATAAAATATAATAAATTTGTAAAATATGATAAAATATAATAAATTTGTAAAATATAATAAAATATGATAAATTTGTAAAATATGATAAAATATAATAAATTTGTAAAATATGATAAAATATAATAAATTTGTAAAATATGATAAAATATAATAAATTTGTAAAATATAATAAAATATGATAAATTTGTAAAATATGGTAAAATATAATAAATATATAATAAAACAGAGCTAAAACAGAGCGAAGCTTTGATTCTTTTAATAAAAAGAATCATTCAAATCTGTAAAAAGGAAATCTCTGTTTTTACATTCCACTCTATTATTTCCATACGTTAAATAAAATTGTAAACTTCATACATCAATTATAAATTGTAAATTCGACACATCAGTTATTCATCAATTATTCTACACATCAATTATTAAATCTGTAAAATTGTAAATTGATCATTTTGATCATCGTAGCATTTTCAGCGTTAAATCTGTAATTCTATACATTTATTATTTTTATACATCAATAAAATTGTAAATTTACAAACACCAATTATAAATTGTAAATTCTATACACCTGTAAAATTGTAAATTGGTTATTTTGATCATTTTGGTATTTCCAGCGTCAAATCTCAAAAAACACACTGTTTTACATCTATACATATCCCATACATCTGTTGCTTCTATACGTCAATAAAATTGTAAACTAACAATACATCAGTTATAAATTGCAAATTCTATGCATCAATTGTTTCTACACGTTCGTAAAATTTTAAATCGACCATTTTGTTGTTTCCGACGTTAACAAACAGCCATAAACGGCATTTCGTTGATCGGCGAACGAAGATAAATCCCGTTGCGCGATAACGCGTGGCTAGCGTGTCGAGAACGACCGGACGAAAAGTACAATAATTCTTCGTCGCGGCGTACAAACAAAACGCGCACCGTGACGGACAAAAACAAAGGCAGAATCATTCGTAAAACGAAGGAACTCGCCAACGATACGCGATAAGTTTCACGATAGTTTCACGATTCTAATCATCGCTCGCCGATCTCCTCGAACGTCCCGTCCAGTCCGTTGTTATTGACGCCAATAATTATCGATCGATAGCCCGATAGTGTCAGAGGTTAGGCGAACAGAGTGCCTGCAACGTTCCTTTGTGCGGCAGCTAGGCGAGTTCCGCACGCGTTCGGCCAATCGGATCAACCTGATCGTGCACCCTTTGCCGTCTCTGCGCGATGAATATTTATTTGCCCCGGTACAGAGAAGAGAGAGAGAGAGAGAAGAGAGAGAGAGAGAGAGAGGGGAGAAAAAGTGGTTTAGTTCGCTTCCACGTTATCGCGTTCGCTCGATTTCAGTAGTCACACGAAGAACGATTAATCTCGTTCCCGACCGAATTCCGTCCCGAAAACCTACGTCCCTCTGAATCTTCCGCCAAATGAGAAATTTATATCTATCTCTCTATTTTACTTCCTCTCTCCCTTTTTCATTCTTGCTCTTTTCCTGCTTGTCCTCTTTTAGGAGCGAATCTCAGCGCTCGTCAGAGCGTGGAAAATATTAACCACTTGCGCTGGCAACTGATTGCGGACCATAACGAGCGACCAAATAACCGTATACGACAATTCGTCGCTTTCTTTTCGAACTCGTCGGTACGATAACACCGGATAGAAATTATTATATATAGAAGTAACAAATTTTTATATATAACTTAATAATTAATAATTAATTAATAAGTTAATAATAATCTATATATAAATAATTGTATATAGAAGTAATAAATTATTATTGTTTGTTTTGCCTGGGTTATATTTCAAACTTTATACAAACGGTTATACTTGAAATTAGTGTACTGAAATTATTTTCTCAGAATCTATTTTATCTTAATACGAGTAGTAATATTTAAGAAACTTTCAGAATCTCGAACAGAATCTTCTTTTCCCTGAAAATCACATTTTTGAAGACAGTTTTATCAAACGCCTTAACCACTTGCACTGGCGACTGATTGCGGACCATAACGAATGACCAAATAACCGTATACGATAATTCGTCTATCACAGGACAGAAATTATTAAAACGTAATAAATTCATGATTTGTTTCGCCTATTTTGTTCTACTTAAATATATAATTTTATTTATTGTAACATGTTATGGTACAATAATATGTTAGAACATAACCTATGTTACGCCTAATGTAACCTATATTCTAGTTAAATACATTGACATTTAGTGTGTTTATTGTTAAATTATATTGCAGATTAAAACTGTATTAACTTTTAAATAAAATTTTCTACAGTGTCAGAAAACGACATTACTTATAAGTATCCTTAACCAGTTGCACTGGTAACTGATTGCGGACCATAACGAGTGACCAAATAACCGTACACGATAATTCGTCGCTTTCTTTTCGAACTCGTCGGTACGATGTCACCGGATAGAAATTATTGACAAGTAGTAAATTTACTATTTGTTTTGCCTATTTTGTTTCACTTAAATATATAATTTCACTTATTGTAACATGTTATGCTGTAATATATAATCTGTTAAAACATAACCTATGTTATGCCTAATATAATTTACATTCTAATTAAATGCATTGACACTTAGTGTGTTTGTTGTTAAATTATATTACAGATTAAAGCTGTATTAACTTTTAAATAAAATTTTCTACAGTGTCAGAAAACGACATTACTTATAAGTATCCTTAACCAGTTGCACTGGTAACTGATTGCGGACCATAACGAGTGACCAAATAACCGTACACGATAATTCGTCGCTTTCTTTTCGAACGATCGTCGGTACGATGTCACCGGATAGAAATTATTGAGAAGTAATCAATTTGTTACTTGTTTTGCCTATTTTGTTACTTACTCAAATATACTTACAACTGAGAAAATATTACAATTTTGGAACTAAAAATTCTCGGCGTGAAATTCCAAAACCGCAAGTTTTAAGACAAACTCTTTCTCCGAAACGAAGCTTCAAAGCCTCCAGTTGGTCGAGATCCGTGATCGAATCCCTTTAACCAGGGAACTGTTTGCTAAGTGGAAGCAATGGCAACGTTTAGAGCGATATTGGGATGACAGGACATATTGGAAGCGAGTGATCAAACTGCCGGTGTATCAACTGCGCTACGAGCGACGCGTCGCGACCGTTCCCCGGTCTTTCTGTTCGTTTCGGAGTGGAAATTGTCGGACGTTGCGAGACGACTCGGCGAGAAATGCAATATTTGCGGACGACGAGACGGTCGGGGCTCGCTCTTCACGGAGCTGAGGAAACGACCGATACTCGATAACGGCGCCCTCGACGCTCGCGATCGCTTCCGATCGAGAGAATCAACGGGCGAAAGGTGAAGCTAACCTAAGCCGAGTCCCACGCCGATTTCCAACTCGTGGAATACTCGCGATTCTACGCGCTATCCGTTGTTGTTCTTCTTTTGTAAATTTTGTGAATTTCGATCTCGTCGACAACGTCGTTTGAAATGACATCGTATGAGTCGTTTTAAAGCTTACTTTGGTCAAAGGCAAGATATACAAGGTGGAAAGAACATAGACGAATTCTACGTCTTCGATTTTTGGTGGAGGTGCGTGTAAAGAAATTTCCTCGAAATTGATCTCGACCTTGAATTTCAAGGCCACGTTCTTTTCGTGCACTGTACTCTACTCGTCGCGAAGGAACGTAATAGTTTTCTTGGAAACTGGCAAACAAGTTTCTTGATCATTTAACATTGCTGTCAACGCGTGCGTGCTAACTGCCATTTATCATACTTGTAATCAATTTCGCTGTGCCGTGAAAAATATCACATTTAAAACAATTTTCTTCAGTTTTAAATAGACGTTAATAGTCAAATATACAGAGTGTCCCAAGCTGCGAGAGCTTAATCTAGAGGCCGAAAGAAGAAAAAAATGTTACATAAAGTTTGCGAATCAACTCTTTGTTAAGGAGCTATAAACAGACAACGATAAATAGCTACTCAACTATTATTAAAGTCTCAAAATGAAGACCTTCTGCTCGGATACGAAGCTTGACATCGATGAAAAACTGGATTTATTGCACTATGCAGTGTCTCAGGATCTTGTTGCATTTCAATAACTGCATTTTTAATATGCAGCGCAAGATCTTCATACGAAGTCATTCATGTCGAGTTAACCTTTTGTTTCAAAGTACCCCATAGGATAAAATTATAATATTTATCGTATGGTTTGCAAGGTAGTAGCAAGGATATCGGACAGATCTGTGAAAAGAAAAGGAATGACTGAAATACTGAAACTCAGTAAAATACTAAGTATCTATTTTTCATTATATCTCTGTAACAAAGCGTTGATTCACAAAATTTATATAACATTTTTTTCTTCCTTTGGCCCCTAGAATAAGCTCTCGCAGTTTGGCGGGAAAATCCCAGGACACCCTGTACACTAAATTTTTCATTCCAATTTTCATCCAATTCTCCGTTTCAAATAGTTATGCTTCCTCATTGATGAAGTACCACCACGTTCAATTCAATGAATAATTCTCGAAACAGATCTGGCAACGCTGTGCATATTCCTTGATTTTAATTCTCGCCGCTAATAGCGCTGCGGTGCAAAACCTGCCTGAATCGGTACGACAGGATGTGCAAGAAAAAATAGGGCAAGGTCCTGATTTCGACGAAATCGTGGCCGAAAAGATACATTGTACTCAGTGTCTGTTCGTACGCTTCGTTTACGATAATATCTGCCGTGTTGTGTAATAAGATTCACGTTGGCGTCACGAGCCAGTCAAGTGAAATCAGCGTTCATGTAAATTCAAGGCGTTCGTAGCCGAAGGAGATGGAAAACGAGAATGAAAACGGAGACCGGGGCTAACACGATCGATTACCACGCTTACAAACTCCGCTCGCGTTCGTTTCTCGACCTACATCCTCCGATCGTATCAAAGACAACTGTCGCGTCGCGAGGACTTCCGACGAATTTATTCCGTCAACCGAGAACCGTGCAGACGAGCTCCCTTCCCCATCCATGCACGTATTGTATACGTATGTAAGAAGCGTCGCCGAATCCCCGGAAGATCCTCTTATCGAAACAAGCGGGATACACGCGCAGACGGATAAATCCTCGTAAATACTCTACGAGCCGGTCTTTCGCTGCTTTCGTTACTTACTTTCGCTCCAACTGCAACTTC
This sequence comes from Tetragonisca angustula, assembly GCA_036937485.2. NCBI lineage: Eukaryota > Metazoa > Arthropoda > Insecta > Hymenoptera > Apidae > Tetragonisca > Tetragonisca angustula. The sequence continues at coordinate 164,865 of JAWNGG020000214.1, forward strand.
GTCGCGGTGTACGCACGTCCCGAGCTGAAACGGCCAAACTGCGCGAGCTTGATCTGCACAGAAAGAGGAAAAGAGAATGTTAACGCACAGTGTGCCTTGTTTTGCAGAGTTACAAAGGTTGGATATTGGAAAGAAACGTCCCATTCGTGATTATCGTATCTTCTGATGGAAATACGCGTAAAGATGAAAACTGTGGCAAAATTTGCAAGCCCTGACTTTGAATATCAATTTTCTGCGTCATCACGAAGGTGAAACTTTTCCAAGAAACCATACAGCCCTTTCAAAAAAGTTTCTCAATCGTTTAACACTGCAGACGCGTGCTAACAGCGACTTTATGATTCTGGACGCGTGCACGTCTGTTTTACGTAATTTTCGTACTTTCACTAACGTTTGATTTGTCATAGTTGTAGCATCAGTGTGAGTCTAAATAGTCGAATGATAAAATTAACAGTTAACATTATTCGAAATACAAACGTTACATCCACGCGTTCGGAACCATAAAGTCGCTGTTAGCACGCACAAGTCTACAGCGTCCTGACTTTACTTACTTACGAAGTATGCATTTTGAAACGAGAGATTTATTCGACAGAGGTATACTTCACGCGGGAAGAGTTAGAAACTAGAACGGCCAAAGTGGTCAAAATTTGACTAATTCATAATTTTTGTGAAATATATTGCAAATGTAAAACAAAAGTGTATTTTTAGAGATTCAAATGCTTCTCTATAAAATGAAAGCTTGTGCACACCCTGCGTATAAATATTCAGAGTGTTTCGTAACTTGTGGGTTAACGAATCCACGATAACACGTGGGTTTTCTTCATCCGAATTATGATTATTATGAAAACTGAATGTACCATCCCTGGTAAAACTAGCTTACCAGAGTCTGCTCTGTTTATAAAATTCATTATACCTCATAAACGAAAACAGACGTGTAATTATATGATTTTTCTTCATTACTTTTAGGCGTGCAATCAGCTCCCGAAGTGGGCCCCACGAGTTACGAAACACCCTGTATATACATATATCCCAACTGTCTGCTCCTTATAGCAAAAATAGGGAATACGTTTGTAATTTCGTGAATACGTACATACGTAGACTGGCGGAAACTTGTCGTTAGTAGCCAAAAGAGAAATTCCGGGCGTTTTTGAAATCTCGTGAAACTCGTCGAGCAACGAGCCTCGATTCGCCTTGGTGAGATTCCAAAACGAAACGAAAGGGTGGAACGAGGCAATGCTCGAATTCTGGCGGAAATTGTCGCCAGGTGTTTCGAGTTAGAACTCGGTCGCATCGGGCACTGGTGCATAGAGGAATATGCAAGGAAACCGAGAACACAGACGAGGTACATATGTATATGAATAGACAAAACATCTCACGTTGTCTCCACTATGTTATTCACAAAAACGTCGTATTTCAATCAATTTCTACCGACACTTTTAAACAGACGTTAACAGTCAAATTTTCTCATTCTAGTTTTCATCAATCGCTGATTCAAATCGTTACACTCCTTCATTCGTTAAAATACCGCCACGTTCTCAAATGCAATTCTCAAACAGATCTGGCAACACTGCCCCTATTCTTTGATTTTAATTCTCGTCGCTAATGGCGCTGCGATGCAAAGCCCGCCTCAGTCGGCACGACAGAATGTGACACGAAAATGGCGGTCTTAGGGCCCCGAAATCGTAATTGTTTTATTATATAAAACTAATAAAGTTAATTTTGATGTTTTGTTAAGAAAAATAGGTGGAAATTTTGGCCTACCCTGTGCATGCTTTCGCTTGTGTCTGTGTGTGTGTCAGAATATGTGAAATACGTATGGAGAGAAGGTAAGATTTTCTTTAGCCTGCAAGTACGGGCAAAACTAAAAAATATCTCTCGTTCGTTCAGTTTTCCTTAATTGGCTGAATGTTAATAAACCAATTTTATTATAAACTACGCGGCGTCGTTAAAGTCAGTGTGTCACATTCGCGTTGCGATTCTCGCGATCGTCAGACTCCTCTCGACGAGATCGATCGATAACGACGACCGCGATCGCATTGTGAAATGTTTGTCGCGTGCTCGAAATGACACAGCCCCGTGGAATATCGATTGCCGACGCTTGACGAGGAGTACGCGACAAGTAATACGCGTCGGATAAGTATCGAAGGGTTGTTTCAAGTTGTGTTGTTCATCGTTCGAACGTCGTCGGTGCGAAATCGAAACGAAAGACACGTACGTGTATATCTGCGTGTTTGCTCCGCAGCACCACCATCTCTCCGTTCATTTGTTTTTATTTCGTCGCTCGTAATCTCTTCGCCCGACAACAAACCCGTACTCGTCAAATCCCAGCTGTCGTTATTTGTCGTTCAACGCCGGCGGTAACACGATTGCGGCGCGAGGAACGAATAAATTCTATCAACCGGCGCGACGCGACGTTCAACTTGGCAAACAAACGACGAGAAAGTGAATTTTTTAGCGGCAACCATACCGATTTATAAACTCATTTCCCCGTCACGGGCGTTTAACAGCATCGCAAATATTTGCGCGGCCGTCGCGAGCGAAAATATTGAATCTCGCGCGATGAACTCCGGCTGAAGGGTGAGCCAGGATAAATAACGCTCGAGTTGCCGTCAGCTCTGAAGGGTGAAACGTATTTTAAGAAAAATCGCGACGCGTCTCTCCGAACGTGTAAATCGTCGAGGGCGTGACGTGGCGTCGATCTCCTGCCCTTCGACCACTCGCTGCCGTGTCGCTCTCTCTTTCTTTCTAGAATTATGAATCGTTGCGGCGAATCATTGTGAAATTGTTATTACTATAATTGTCATTAGATCGTTCGTGTACGACGAAGTATTTTGCTAAACTAGAGAGCAAAACTGGTTTGCTAATTTCACTACCGACGATGTGAAATGGATAAATATGTCGGAATCAAAAAAATAAAATATAATAAATGTAATAACTATGAATATAAATATAATAAATGTAATAAATATAAATATAATAAATATAATAAATATAAATATAATGAATATAATAGATATAATAAATATAATAAATGTAATAAATAAAAATATAAATATAATAAATATAATAAATATAAACATAACCATAATAAATATAAATATAATGAATATAATAGATATAATAAATATAATAAATGTAATAAATAAAAATATAAATATAATAAATATAAACATAACTATAATAAATATAAATATGATAAATATAAACATAACTATAATAAATATAAAGATAATAAATATAAACATAACTATAACAAATATAACAAAATATTTATAAAAAAAATGTATCAAAATGATATGCGATATCAAATCTCGGAAGATGAAAATCTTTTTTGAACGCGAAATCATAAAGTTGAATGATGACTAGTGGACAATATATCTGGACGATGTATCTTTTGACAAAGCTTTTGTTTCTGACGAAAAATTCACCTTTCATTTGCACATAAAAAAAGAAAAGGAAAAGGAAGAAAGAAAACGCAGTTACTCTTTGGCCCAATATTATCGGACTGTAGCCGACTTACTTTACGAAATAGAACGCACACACACACACGCACAAATACATACACACGCCGTATCTGTCAATGACTTTTCCTCCTCCATCCACTTTCCTTTATTTAATTAAGAATCTTTGCCGAGCTTTCTCCCATCCTCCCTTTCACCTTTGCCCCTCGACCCGATTCAATTTGAAGAGATTGTTCTCGCGTTTACTAAAACTCGCGCGTTAACTGGCGAGAGATGATGCGGGATAAGAGCGTCTCCTCCGCCGGGATATTACGTTCTTTGACGAGGCAGAGGTTTTCCAGGGAAACAGGTCTTTTGATAAAGGTCCGAGATAAAGCCAGGCATCTTTGATGGAACCTTAACTTCCATGGGGGAAAAAAACACACACACACACACACACACACACCGAGAGCGCCGCCGCAGCTTCACTCGGCCAACTCCGCTGGGACTCGAGGCGACGTGGAAGATTAAAATTCCTTGTTTCGATCGAGGCCGTCTATCCGCAGCGAACTCTTTCGCCAAGGATACCGTAATGGCGATTTTTACTTCGTCGACGAGTGTTGCACGTGGCATTATTACGCATTATTTCACCGTGTCCTGTTTTTCCTCGAATGCCACTCGTAGCCAACCTAACCTAAAACCTAAAACCTGGAGTTTTCGTACAAATCACTGTTACAGGAAATCGCACAAGGTGGCGAAGCGACAAGGGAGAAAGCGACGAAAACGAAGTGAAATCCGACGCTTCGATTCGTTTCGCTTCTCCAGGTGCCAGATTTCTTCCTTCGATCGTTCGAACGTTCAGGTCAAAACAACCAATTCATAACTTTCCGTATGCAACTGTCACAATGCATTTTCCGAGATCCGAATTGTTTTTACTGAAATGTATAAATAGAACTAGTATAATTTATTAAACTCGTGTTCTTTGCATGTTAATTTCTTTTGCTGTAAATTCTGTACAGAGTGGAAAGAAACGTTTGTCCGTGTTTGATGGAGATGCGCGTAGAAGGTGAAAAAATTGACCTTGATCTTGAATTTCAAAAATTTTCTTACATTGTACTCTACTCATCACGAAGGTAAAACTTTTCCAAGGAACCATAATTTTTTTTTTTTTGAAAAGTGACAAAAAAATTTCTTAATCGTTCAACACTGTGAACAGCGTGAGTCCTAACAACGACTTTATAATTTTGAGCGTGGATGTAATGTTTACATTTCGAATGATGTTAACAGTTAGTTTTGTCATTCGATTGTTTAGACTCACACTGATGCTACAACTATGATAAATCAAATGTCAGTGAAACCTAAAACGAAAATAGACATTCACGCGTTCACAGCCATAAAGTCGCTGTTAGCACGCGCGTGTCCGCTTAATTTTCAAGACAGTAAATTTCGAATATATCGAATATGCTAAAAGTTGACCCTTTCAAACTCGATTCCCTCAAAAACAAAGCATTTTCCAAAAAAAAAAGTCGTATTCTATATTTTCGCAGATAGAGTAAACCTCTTTTCTATCAGATCTAGAATGAACTCGAGTATACTCATCGATTTCCTCAGAAATTAAATCTTGTGCGAGCAAATTTTGCTCTTAATTTTTTTTCACACAGAATCACTTCATTCTTGGGACAGTCTGTATAATATTTGCAATTAAAAGGATTCACAATCACAGCCAACATTGCAACATTTCCACACGTGGAAGACTCGTCTCTTTATAGTACTATATTATACTATAATAAAATTATTATAAATTATAACAATATAATATAATATTATTAATTATTAAAATTACACTTCAGAGTTTCACAGAACTCTTATTACAGTATAATATATTACTATATTATTATTATATTATTATTTATAATTATTTACAATAGTAAATAATAATATAATAATATATCATACTGTAATAAAAGTTCTGTAAAACTCTGAAGTGTAATTGTAATAATTAATAATTTATAGTAATAAATAATAATATAATAATATAATATAATAAATAATATAATAATAGCATAATATAATAAAATAAAATAAATAATATAATAAAAGTTGTGTAAAACTCTGAGGTGTAATTTTAATAATTAATAATATTATATTACGTTATTATAATTTATAATAATTTAATATAACATAATAATTAAATATTATTATTATAAATAATAATATAATAATATATTATACTGTAATAAAAGTTCTGCAAAACTCTGGAGTGTAATTTTAATAATTAATAATACATTAATATTAATATATTATTAAAATTATTATATATTAATATATTACAAATAATAATATAATAATATATTATACTGTAATAAAAGTTCTGAAGTGTAAATTTTTAATTATACCCTCGCAACCCCTACGTTTCTATTTTACTATCGTCTCTCTATTGTGTCCATGCGTAGATCTTTCGATATTTCTAGCGATGCGCTGATGAAATCGAACGACGCGATGCCAGAGGAATTCGAGGCAGCCCCGAAGGGAGCCGTGATTCATACCCCGAGCAACGGAGAACGATGAAAGATGGTTTCGCGTCGCGCGGCCTATCACACGAGCGGCCAACTTTGACCTACTTTATCCGGAAACATCCGTTTCCTCGGTACCCACCGGAAGTGGCAGACGATTCGTCGTCGCTCGTTTCGCTAATAACGCTTTCCTCCAGCTTTTGTGCCCGGCGCTTTAAACTGTTGTGGTAGAGAAAAAGTCACCACCGAGGGGGTGGGTCGTGGAGGGAGTGGAATACCCTCCGAATACGAGAAGAAACACTCGCCGCTTGAAAGAGTCTTCAAAGAATGAGCCTTGAATCACGACGATGAATTTCCCAGTGGATTCGAGAACGAACGTGGTTGGCAATCAACCCTTTTGCAGACCGTGTTCATCTTATCGCAAATGAAATTCCTCCATCTCGAGGGTGGAGAGAGCGAAGCAACGCGCTTTATTATTTCCACTAGTGACTACATGTCACGAACTTATAAATTAGCATTTACAAGACAAAGACTAACGTAGTTTCAGTTTTGCAGAAAATGTATTAAATTAATGGGGGCTGTGAAGCAACAAAGAGCTGAATATTATTAATCACCGTTTAACAGAAAAACCATATTTCGATGTGTTGACAGAGATTATCAACGTTACGCATCATCATTGGCGATTAAAAATGATCAAGATTGAGAGCTCATCGATCATTAAACCTTCGTCAAGTACACGTCGAGCAAACATTGAAGATTGAGTATCTCTAACTATTTGTTTATAAATTACACGATTAAACAATTAGTCAAAATTCCCTTCTACAAAGTTTCCGAGTTTAAATTGTTTAAAATTTTTAATTAACAATTTGTATACAATCGAATGATCAATACGATGAAACGAAATTTTTAATCGAGATACATTTCTCTGTGAAATTTTAGTCAATATCGCCCGTTTGGCGAAACTAATGACCAAAATATCGGTAATGCTATCTGTTGGAGCGCGTAGAGCAGTGTGGCTTTATAATAATTAACGAGGTAATAATCACTTTGGAATTTGCTTAGGAAATTTTACTCTTATTACAAAGATGAACGTTGACAATACGTTCGAGCTTATATAAATAATACATACACATACACGCATATCACATGCATACTAATCGTACACTTAACCGATACGAGATGCCGCGATTATAACAGATCTTGTATTAATTATGATGACAAATAAATTAATATCACAATACTACAAATAAATAATAACTCCGAAATTAATTTTAGTAGTTTATACCAATATATTATCAATGTAACAAAATATATAATTACTAATAATAAATATCAAATAACGAAGATTAAATAATAAAAGTAAAAATAACTAACGAATAATTAATATGATGATTGCACTATATATAAGTTTCTGTAAATATTTCCATGGTGATAATAAAATTGCAAACAATTTTTAAGTATTCTATTGTTTATATTAAATACACATCTCGACGGAACGATTTAACGAACATAGATGTCGCTGATCTAAATTCTTCGAAGTAGAGGTCGCTACAATCTATAAGGTTGTAGCGACCTCTACTTCGAAGAATTTGGATCAATGACAACTATGTTCATTAAATCGTTCCGTCGAGATGTCTATTCAATATAAACAGTAGAATATTTAAAAATTGTTTGTAATTTCATTATCACCATGGAAATGTTTACAGAGACATATAAATAACGCAATCGTTATATTAAATATTCATTCGTTATCTAACTTTTATTACATATTCTTCGTTATTTGATATTTATTATATATTTTATTATATTGATAATTTATTGGTATAAACAACTTAAATTAAACATGAAGTCATTATTTATTTGTAGTATTGCGATGTAAATATATTTATCATCATAATCACTACAAGGTAGATCTAACACTATCGATACGGTGATAAGAGCTCAATACCGACAGTATTTTATGTTACTTTCAATTTCATCGTTACATACACGCAACAACATTTTTATTTCGCCATCGAATATTTATTTTCAATTCGAAATACAAAATTTTAATTAACCGCAACAGTTAGCTCGAGGGGACAAATTTGATTTGCAACAATTCGAAAAGAACTCGACTTGAGCAAGATGGTTAATTCCGATTGCAAAGTCTGCAAGACCCACGAAACAATTTTAAAGCTCGAAAAAAAAGCAAAATTGTGAGATTCAGCTGTTGCGTTTGAAAGAAATTCTCGCGATTCTCGACGTTCGCTGATTCGCGTGGAATTTCATACAGGGGATGATTAGCAAGCTCGATTGCAACTCGAGTGCGTCCATCCGCCGGAGGAGGATCATCCTCGATTCGGCTGCTGGTTATTTAAAGGTAATTCGAATTCAATCGAGAACCGATTCAGGATCCGATTCGCCAAAACCGCAGCAACGTTATCCGATCGATAACTCGAGACAAATAAGATACAACGTGATGCGACGAAAATCGACGAATGTTCTTCGAATTTTTCTTCGTTTCAAAGAGTGCGAGGATCGCTCGTGTCACTGAGTTATGTAGCATATACAAAAACGAAGCTATGCAAAAGTCACAAGCTGTGAGAGCGTAAAAGACTTGGCAGATCTCTGGAGATCGTAGTTTATCTGTCGGGATAAGGTCACGAAGCTACGAGTGTAACGTCTCATCGCTAATTCTATTTGCTTCACGATCGTTATCGTGTACACGTGGAGCGAAGACTCAAACCAACTCTAAAATCTCTTTTTTCCAGCCTCTGAACCAGCTTTACTTCAGAAACACAGATATCGAGTCCAGTGTTATTAAAGATTCTCAAGTAACAACGACGCCTGCCGTGGCATTGAATCACCACGCGACAAAGTCAAAAATTAGAACTGGTGGACGAGTCCAAAGTGAAAATGAAAATAAGAGAGAGAGAGAGAGTAGAGAGTGAAACTAAGTCGTGATAAATAAATAACTAGATGGATAAATGAATAAATGAATAAGTAAAGGAACTATTATAGAATGTAGTATACACGCGTTGAAAAGATAAAATACCAATGGCGTGTAATATATATATAGATGAATAAGCCTAACCTAAATCTAATCGTGTTAGGAATTGGTCATATATGAGTCTCATATTATATATAATTGATCATATGTCAGTATATAAGTCAATTATAATCTATGTAATCGTATATAGAAATAAGTAAAATAACTAGAATACAATATACGCAATAAAAAGATCAGATATTAACGATGTACGATAAATGTATGTAAAAAAATTGACAAATCTAAACCTAAATTTAATCCACACTCGACCGCGTTAGTAATTAGTCATATAGTCATACAATTAATCATATATTTGTCGTATATAAGTCAATTACGTTGTGTAAGCAAACCAAAGTACGAATCTGAAAGGATATATAAGCGCCGACATAAAGGATCCACAGTCAGTACACAGTATAGTATCGCAAGTATAAGCATAGTATCTGCGCAATAAGTTCCAGACTGGAAATCTCGTCTCGCTCGAATAAAAGTTTCGTAAAATTCCACGATGCAATTTTCTCAATTAAAACGTAACAACCGTACACACGCGCCGTTTTCTTCTTTTTTTTTTTTTCATGACTGTCACAGTCAGAAAACAAACGCTATTCCAGGTGAGACGAGGGAGGAGAAGACACACGCGCGCGTCTCCACCTCAATTTCCCCGAGGATCGATTCAATTCCGAATCGCAAATCGCCGTCGCCCGGCAGGGTTTCAAAACAGAACCGCAGCTGAGGTTTGATCCGGCCTCTGTTCCTGTCAGAATGCCGTGACGCGCCGCCGTGCTGGCACGCTGGACACGCTGCAAACCGGATCGGGGCGCACTTTGCAACGAACAACCGCCGGTGGGTTCGATCGTCGGCAGAATACCAATTACCACCGTGCACCAGCCGCATTTTCCGTTCCCACAAACTCTCCAGTCTCCCCGGCTCGTTCACTTTAGACTTTCCTCTCCGTCCGTCTTTAGACTCTTCCTCTTTTAGAACAGATCCTCCCCTCCTCCGCCGCGCGTTTTCTCGTTCCGCAAATTCCCCGCGAGCGACCGCGGTTTAGTTGTACGAAGCTCCACTCCTCCAAGGTGTGAGGCTGGTTTGTTCGTCCAGCCGTGCCAATTCCCACTGGGAACGTTGTCGCGACGCGAACAAGCGCCAAAGATTCTGTCCGCCGCGGCGAGAACAAGAGTGTCAAAGCGTCGCGACATCCAGAATCCAGACGATTTTCACCTTTCAATTGCACACGTTTTGCGCCAAAAACGGGATCACTCTCTTTCTCGTTTCGCCTCCGCGCTCCGCGAGAAACGAAAGTGTTTACAGGGGCGTGGCGGTAGCGGAAAATCGAAAACTAACTAGTGCTTAGATCGACTCGGCAACTCTAAAATTTATGATGTTCGGATATTATACAGGGTGTTTCGTAACTTGTGGTATTTCGTACTAAAAGTAATGAAGAAACGTCATATAAATATACGTCCTATCTGTCTTCGTTTATGAGATACAATGAATTTTATCAGCAAAAGAGCAAACTCTAGTTATCGTGCATTCGAGACATCAACACCAGTTTAGTTTAAACGTACGGGCGGGAATAATTGATAAATTTTTAATCGCACCTTTGTTTCTCGATGGAAACAACACTCAGTATATACATATTAATTTATTTATAAATGTATATGGTATTGTCATTGCTATAAATATATTTATATTTAGTATTTATTGGTTTGGTAGTATATTATATATAAAGTTGATGTAATATCTTATTTTTTAAGATAAAACAGGAGAGTAATTTGTATTAATTAATATCATTACATAAATATAAATTATAATATATTAGTATATATATATATATTAATTTATTGATAAATGTACATAGTATTGGCATTCGGGAAACTAACAGGCACGTTGATTTTTTGAGCACGCGTTCACACGAAATATCAGAGCAAGTTCCAGTCGATGTTAGACTTTGTATGCGGTTTATGCACGATGGAGCTCCGCCGCGTTTTAGCCGATTGGCTAGGCAATTTTTAAATCGACACTTTGCAAATAAATGGATTGGTCGTGGAGGTCCTATTTGCATGGCCTGCTCGTTCTCCGGATTCGAATCCATTAGATTTTCATTTGCGGGGACATTTAAAATCTATCGTACACGCGACATCGATTGAAAATGCTGAGATACTACGAGATAGAATAGAGCAAGGCTTCCGACAAATTCGAGAAACACCAGGAACGATAGAGAGAGTGACCAGATGAATGACGAGACGCGTGCAGGCTTGTCTTCAAATGCAAGGTGGTCGTTTCGAGCGTCTTTTTCAAAAGTAATTAAAACAGAAAATTCATTGTATCTGATAAACGAAGACAGATGGGACTACTTTTCATTATTTTTAGGCGTACAATCAATCTTTATTGGATTCAACTGAATTTACAATATTGCTGCCATTGTCAATGGTAAAAAAAAAAAAAAAAAAAAAAAAACAGGCATAGTAAGAGTGTTCAGTCCGCATTTACTCAACGACATAATTAGCAGCTTGCTTGCGATTCTATTAAATGAATACTTGAATAATGATTTTTCGATTGATTGTAAAGTGTAAATTATATCACTTTTTCAGGAAAGTATGTTTTCTAAAAATAAGTTGGCGTTTCTTTATTCATGCGGAACAGGAGAGACAATCGGTTTTGTCAAGTTGCACAGCCACAAGGTATCACGAAAATTCTACATCGTCGGTAAACACGAACAGTCTTGAGTGGTTTTCGACGAAGAGTTCGGAAATAAATAGAAAATAAAACTCACAGGAAACTCGCGTATACAATGTATACTAAATTAACTTGAAAGAAAAAGATGCATGGATAACTGCTACAACAATGTCAAGTACTCTTGGCGACTCTCAGCTTTCGACCAAATAAAAGAAGGCTTATTGTCAGATGCTGGCAACGTTGTAACAGCGAACGAAATTAATACCCCAAAAAGTTGTACAATTATGTGTTCTTCGCAGTATATTTAAAATAAAATATAGTTTTCATATAATATTATCAACTGTTTCCTTTGGTTGTGGATTTTTAAGAAAGTTGATTTCACTTATACAGAATACAAAAATATTTATAAATGTAAAAATCCGATTGAAAAATTATCACTCTGACCAGTGACGTAATATTATAGATTTTACGAGACTCGACCCGACCTGAACTCGAAATGTAGGGTACTCGCACACCCCTAGTCCTTTACGCTCTGATAAAAAGAACTCCCTGTGAAAATGACGTTCCAGAGTCTCTTCGATTCATCCAGATGCCAGAGGAATTTCCTCGAGCAGCCAGCTCCTCGCGCAGAGACGCGCTACTATTTTTCTCTATCGCCCATCCATCTCTCGTTAATCGCCTCGGAACAGTCTTCGATCCTCGACGAAGAAACGCCGCGCTTCTCTTTTCTGCACGAGGCGGAACAGCGCCGAATCCTCGATGAATCGTTCGTTTCACGCATGTACGCGCGTGCAAGCTCGCGAAAAAGATGAAAGTTCCACGCGTAGGAAAATAATCGCGCCGTTTTGAACACGTGGCGATATATCCTGGAGTGACAAAAGTACGTGAGCCACAGATACAGCCGTGTGTATCTCTCGATGCCGCGCGAAGGTTCCTTATCTCGGGCAAAGACCGTGGAGAAAGATGGACGATCACGCGGAGAGGCAAGCTGATGCATCTTTCATCGCGTGCGCGCGCGCGGCGTAATTTCTCGTCCGCGTTCTCTCCTATTTACTAGCAGCTCGGCTCGTATCTGGTCTTTCACCGACCGCCGTGTATCTATTATATATGTACGTACATACCTACTGTAATATGTATATAGTACGTACGCTGTATATCTTCCCTTTATCCCTTCCACTTTTCTCTTCTACTTTTCGCCAAACCTCGATTCCTCCCCTCCCGTTGTCGTTACTCTTCATCTCTCGACTATTTTCTTTCTTTTTTTCTTTTTTTGTCCTTCCTTGCGTTCGTCAAGATAAAGAGAGAGAATTTTCGTCGTTGATGCTCTTACAGTCGTTTGCTGCTTCGAGAACAATTTCGCACAAAATCCTCCCTCTCTCTTTACGTTTTCTTTTTCTTTATTCCTATTTCTTATTCTCGTTCAAGCACGCTTTCCTCCACGGATAGTGGAGAATATAGTGTATTTTTATACTGCGTTGTATATTTCTATACATGTCGTTACGTCATTTTTCTATTTTTATATTGTACGGCAGAGGTGGCCAACTGGCGGCCCTTGCCCCCACTCTCCTGATCGCTAGCGCTATCCCCTCCACTCTGCAGCCATCTTTTCACTGCTCGTTGAGAGTGTCGCGGCCACAATACTTCCACAGACATCGTTTTCTTCAACAGTTGAAGAAAGATAGGGGAGGTAGTTTGTATAGCCCGCTGCGGAACAGAATGAAAAGTAATTTTCACGGCTGGTGGAAAGTGACAATGAGTGAATAGCTTGCGGCTGAGAAAATGCTCGTCGCCGATATATATATATATATATATGAATATATTTTCAATTGCTCCAATATATATGTATGTAAGCAATTGAAAATTTTGTGTCGTTCGTGGAAATTTTTTCATCTCGTTAAACACATGTACTTTCCATCCAGAACATCATCAGCTTTCAAGTGTCCCGGTCCGCTTTCCGATTTTGCAATAATTTCTACCTTTCCGACGACTCTCTCGCGCAACGAGCTAAAAGTGCTTCTGCCTACACTTTGAGGCCAATTTTGCTGAAAGATCGGCTCTTTCTGATAATGCGCGCCGAGACTCGCTCGTCCCTTCCCTTCAATTTCAATCATCGTTCCACAACGAGGAGGCAAGTTTCTTAACGTGAAGACGTCACCACCTTTTATCCCTTCTCGCACCGATTAACAGCCCTTGCTGTTAGCCCAGAGAATTCGCGATTACAAGTCTCCGTTTTAATCACGCTTGTCGCAACTCTGTCAAAGTTTCCTTTCTCGAGTGCGTCTCTCCCGGGAATTTCCAGCAACTCCTTCGTCAGACCAACTCACAGACGACCGTGTTTTATTTTATCCCGCGCGCAACCTTGTCCTCCAGGCCTCGTGTTGTTTGTCTTTCGACGAAGGACCGCGAAAATGGATGAATCGACGCAGCGTTCTCGTTTTCTCGGTCTTTGTGAAACTAATATTTGCAATTCGATTTATCTCCTCTCCCGAATTTCACCTTTTTTTTTTTTTTGAATAACCGATACGATCGACGGACCGACACCGACTGAAAACGAAATAGAAACGCGATATAAAACTCGTTGACGATCAAAATCTGTACAGGGTGTCAAGAAATTATACGTCACGATCGTCATAGCGTGATTCTACTTCGGATCGGTGAAGATCTGTTAAAAAAGTCGACCGTAAGATTGATTTGACCGGTTTTTTTAAGGTCAAATTTTTTTATCAAAGGAGGCATTATTTATTATTATTATTATCTGTTATTTTTTATTTATTATTTACTATTTATCTTTGAGACATTTTACCTTCTCCACGAGTAGAATACGATGCAATCATTAAAAAATTAGATCCTCACCGATTAGAAGGTGTAGAATCACGCTATGAAAATCGTGACATATAATTTCTTGACACCCTGTACAAAGAACGGGTCTTCTCGATTCTTCCTTTGTTAGGGAAATAAAATCCATCTTTCGCCACTTTTTTTTTCTTTTAAACAAAAAGTTTGCCGCCAATCTTGCGACTCTCCCGTCAGTTTCTGTTACTCTCGTACGCAAACGTCGACCGCCATTTTCCCACTCGAGCGTAAACCATCTAAAGACGCAACAGCCGTCTATAACGCGTGCATTTTTCCAACAACGCGAACGCCCAACGAGATTCGCCCCAATGAATTCCCCGGACGAATAAATTCCGATCCGCGCGACCCCGTTTCCACTTCCTCGTTCGTCGCGACGCAGTCCGCACACGATCGCTCGATCGTTCTCCGATGAATAAATAATAAAGCGTCGCCTTCCTTTTGCCCGTGGCTTTCCACGCCATGAAAGTCTTCTGTTTTGAATCAATTAGAGCAACAAGTTACCGCGTAACCATTCTCTCTCGCCGACGACGTTCTGGCTGTTAGCTTTCTTTTTTTTCATTTTCCCACACGAATCATTTCTCTCGTCCCGGAGGTTAAATGGCGATATTAAACACTCGCTCTGGCAACTGACTGCGGACCATAACGAGTGACCAAATAACCGTATAAGATAATTCGTCGCTTTCATTTTCAACTCGTCGGTACGATGCCACCGTATAGAAATTATTGAGAAGTAACAAATTTATCGTTTGTTTCGCCTGAGTTGTATTTCAGTATACATGAAATTACTATATTGAAATTATTTTCTCAGTATCGGGAATATATATTTTACCTTAATACGAATAGTGATATTTAGAAACGTTCAGAATCTCCTTTTCACCGAAATTTTTGAACACAGTTCTATCAAACGCCTTAACTACTTGCGTTGACGACTGATTGCGGACCATAACGAGTGACCGAACCGTATAAATTAATTCGTCGCTTTCTTTTCGAACTCGTCGATACGATGTCACTGGATAGAAATTATTGAGAAGTAAAGAAGAAATTTATCATTTGTTTTGCCTATTCTGTTTCACTCAAATATATAATTTTACTTATTGTAACACGTTGTGCTACAATGTATAATATGTTATAACATAACCTATGTTATGTCTAATATAATTTATATTCTAATTAAATACATTGACACTTGGTGTGTTTATTGTTAAATTATATTGCAGATTAAAGCTGTATTAACTTTTAAATGAAATAAAATTTTCTAGAGTGTCAGAAAACGACATTACTCGTAGGTATCCTTAAACAGTTGCGATGGCAACTGATTGCGGACCATAACGAGTGACCAAATAACCGTATACGATAATTCGTCGCTTTCTTTTTCTATTGAATTCGTCGATATGACATCACCAGATAGAAATTATTGAGAAGTAATAAGTTTACTATTTGTTTTACTTAAATATACTTAAAACTGAGAAAGTATTGCAATTTTGGAACAAAAAATTCTCGACGCGCAAGAGGTTAGGAAAGCGCTACTGCACTCAGTGTTGGCACTGACAACGAGTGAGCCAATAACGTCAGGCCTGGTTTAAAGCGTCGTTTTACGCATCGTTTCTGCGAAAAGGGGATGAAAAGAATACCGAAAATTCGAGGACCTTTCAAATTTTTTGATAATCGTCGGGGAGAAAGAGACCGAGTTGACCGGTCGATCGAACGCGAACGAACGTGACTAATAGGAAATTTCGTTCAAGACGCTCGATACGTGTCCCGGGTCGGTATCGACGAGGATTACCAACGATGGTTGTACGTTGTGCCGGTGAAAGGAACGGATTACTGGCCAACAGCCAGCGATTGGGTTATCGATTGATTTTTTTCCTCCCGATCGTTCGTATTCGTCGTAGTACGCGGCAGAGATAGAGGAGCAAAGGGTCACGAGGCTTATCCGAGTTCCTTCCGTCGCGTCACGTCGCCACCCATCGCTCATCATCTGCTTTCTGTTCGTTCATTTACACGACCGATCGCACGAAAGAGAACCTCCAATGGATTATCGATCGACAACCACGCGCCGTTTCATCGATCTTGCTTGCTTCGCTCGCCTCGAATCCCGTCCGACACGGTTAAACCTTGTTGCAGGACGACGCTTCATCTGGCGCAAAATGGCCGCTCAAAATGGGGCTTTGCTTCGAGCCGCGCGGCAGGCGATTAGCAGCGATGATACGTTTCGACGCGTCGCGTGTGACAGACGTCAGTCTTTGAACGTCAACTTTTATCTTCAACGCTACGTTCACCCTATTTTATAGTTATCTTTACGGACACCTGTCCATAAATTTACGAAATGAACGAAGACGCGCGTATCCCTTGAAGAAGCGATTCAGTTACATTGGAAACAACGCGATACACTGTCAACTTGGACATTTAGTTGCACGATGTTACATAGTTATAAAATTATATTACATACGATTAATTGTTACGTTACGAACGTATCTAGTTATCTTTACGGACACCTGTCCATAAATTTACGAAATGAACGAAGACGCGCGTATCCCTTGAAGAAGCGATTCAGTTACATTGGAAACAACGCGATACACTGTCAACTTGGACATTTAGTTGCACGATGTTACATAGTTATAAAATTATATTACATACGATTAATTGTTACGTTACGAACGTATATCGAACGAGCCGGACAATTGCAGCTTCTTTGAACAAACGTCGATTTTATCATCTCTATTCTTCACACACGCCGTTGCGATTATTTCGTCAACGTGCAAATTGTTCGCCTTGTCGATGCGTTCTTCGCGTACATTTCCCAACGAGAGAAAACAAAGTCAAAGATCAGCTCGAAACAAACTTATTCCGCGGGGAACGAACGGGACAAAATGAAGTCGTCCTTCCGGTTACGACGCTGTCCATCTTCGACAACTTTTCTTTCTTTCTTTCTTTCTTTCTTTCTTTCTTTATTCCTCGTCCAAAATGAAAGGAATAATCACGTCGCTTTGTGCAAAGTAGACACTTCTCCTCCGCGCGGAATTCATTTACCGACTTCCATTCTACCGAGTTTCAACCGAGGTAAGACAGAGCGACAAAACGTCAAAAATTCAGCGTGAAAATGGCGTTGGACGGAATATCTCGAAGCTACAGAAGCACTGGAGGACCGGAGAAAGCGACGCGTTTCTCGTTGAAAGACGTCCACTGTCCTGGCCGAGGCCGAGGCGAAGCGGAAGTGGAGGACAACTCGTTTGCAGCTTCCAAACACTTTGCACTTGCGTTGGTGCAACCAGATCGCGCGATAAGTCTGAAACTCTAACTCTCGCCGCTGCGTCTCTTTCCGCTTTGCTTCGCGGAGATTTCACGCGCTTGAGGCGAATATGAAAATTCTCGAATTTGCATTGGTAACCATGAAATTCCACTTTAGTTTCTTCACCCCTCTCCCTTGGTTCGCCACAAACGGAAATAGAAGAAAACGTGCTGAGAAGAGGAAGCTCGTAACAAACATAATCTCTGCAATCTATTAGAGCGAAGAATGTTGGTGGCCAACGATTGCTGACCTTTAGAAACAAGCTCAGGCATGTCGCCACTTATTTTTCACTGCTTTCGATTTTTTCTGTTGTTCCGCTGGGGTGTCTTCCCTGTTGCTATGCCACTCCACGTGGTCACTCGCATTTCTTCTTTGGACCGAACAACTTGTAAAGGACGTTCCACGTAAAGCCTCTAAATAGATTCGTATTTTTTCTCGCTGTTTACTGGACACGCGTTTATTCCACCAAAACCTAATTCCATCTGTAGCGGCCTATAGCGAGTCTCGAACGCCGACTCGTACAAGCCGCAAATGGCTGTGAGCCTAGCGTCAAAGTCTAGCGATATTCGACGTTAAGCAAACAGAGTGCGGAACACCGCTAGGATGGGTGACCGTCCAGCCTTACAGGAAGAGGTGTCATATAGCAGTTAGGTCGTCGATTTTAATGAAATTTGGTTAGAATCTGTCGATTCTAAAGCAAATATAATTCAACTGTGTCCAAGCATTTTTGCGCCAATACTCATTATTTACAGAGATATTTAACGTTTTATTCTTCTATCCCTTCTATTCCTCTATATACCATTGCTGTGAGAGTTGCGAGTAGTATCGCTGTAGCGAAGCTAATGGTATACAGTTGTGGGATAGGCAGTTCTGGGAAAAGAGTCCAAGACTCTCCCTGGTGCTCGACTGCAGATGTCCAGAGTCGTGTTACATAAACAATAAAGAAAGTTAGGCCTGGGCCTCGGGATTGTTTATGGCCAACCTAACGTTTAAGACTAAGAGTATAGATGCGTTTGCGTGTATGTGTGTATGTGAGTGATGAATTTTGTGCAGAAGAAAGGGAGTGCGTGTAGAGAAGTCAGAGAGCGAGTGTCGAGAAGTCGAGACGTATAAGAAAGAACAGAGTGAGAGTTGCGAGAAAGAGAACAGAGTGTATCGAGAGAATTAAGAAGCCAGTGTATGTCGTTATTCGTTATTTAATATTAATAAACCAATCTTATTCATTATTCAATTCCAAACAACCATCATTTAATAAAATTTCTATAAATTGGGATCTCGTCCGGGATACCTAAAATTGGTGATCTCAGCCCAGATTCCTACATAGTGGATTCATACCCGAATGTTTCAGAGTTTGTTTTCCTTTTTTTTGGTTTTCTTATTTTTTTATATAGAATACTGTGCTTTACATTTTTATAGTATCCCTAATCATTAATTTATTCAAAATATCAGAAAACTTCGACATAAAATACAACGTCGAACATAACAATTTTTATTAGCTAATATTTTGCAAAAGAACATTACAATGTTTAGGATGATGAGCGTCATAAAAGCATGAAAAGCATAAATATACCTCGCAGTATGAACATTTTATAAATGCCATATTTTTACAGGGACACTTTGCGTTTCTTGTATCGTCTGTGTCGTTCGACAGTTTGCTTTGCACTGAAATTGTCAATGATACTTTAAATAAATTAATAATTAAAGACATTATAAAAATGTAGAACATAGTACTCTACACAAAAAAAGAAAAAAAAAGGAAACAGAAATAATACAAAAATATTTCCTCCCTCCAAGGATTCGAGAACCTAAAACATCCTATAGGTATGAACCTGCTGCACTACCAGCATCGTTACTGCAATGCTTGCTATAACTTTCAGAAACAAAGTATATGTTGTTTGTGATAGAGGATTAAAACATTAAATATCTCTGTAAATAATGAGTATTGACGCAAATGCTTGGACATAGTTAAATTACATTTGCTTCAGAATCGATAGACCAAATTTCATTAAAATCGACGACTCAATTGCTGTGACCTCTCCTTGCTAGCGAGTAGTTATGGCAACAAGCGTCTGGGGTAAGGGGTCGCTGCCATCAGCCCCACTGATGAGTCTAGGCAGCAACCTTCCCTCACTTAACCCAAATCCTTCCACCATCCTCGCCCATAATCATAATTGTAAATAAAAATGTAAATATATAGATATGTAGATACTTAAAACCCTTCACATCAAAGAAGACTCGGGGAATTAATTACAAGTGTCATTCGTTCACGCGGTATCCAACAGCTGTTTCCACGAAGGGGTTTCGAAGAAATCAAGCAACGACAGATCGAGACGAGAAAACGAGGGTTACGAGAGGATACGTCTCTGTATCGCTTCTCCTTGTTCGCAGCAACAGGTTACCCCCTGGTTTCTTTTCAAAGAAGGCAAGAGTGTTATCGTCGATAATTGTCGACAACTCCTACTTTCTACGCACGCACGCACGGATTTATTTCTCGAGTTATCAGATCGCGTCCGCGCAAATCAGACTCACCTACTTGCGTCGAGTTGGACGAATTAAAGCTTCAACCTGTTGATCGTAGCGTAGGATCGAAACGTCTCTCTCTCTCTCTCTCTCTCTCTTTCTCTCTCGTTCTGCGACGCGGAGATCTACCACGTTGCCAATTGGCAACGATCTATCCAGTTTAATCTGGCTGCTTGGCTTGCAGGGCGCCGCGCCACTGAACTCGTAAAGCCGTAAAGGGATTATCGACGATTCGCGATATTTTCGAACAGCTGCGCACGAATTTCCGCGAGATACGGATTAACGACGCCATTATCTCTAATTGCGTGGAAAACGTACGCCGCCGTCCACCGCCGCGTGCAATTATCCCGCGTTCCAGCACCTGTCGATTATGCTTTAACACGTCGAGAATAATAGTGCGTACTTTCTTTGCCTTCCCGTTCACGCCGAATTCGATACCGTGGACAAGCAAACAGCAACGTCACGGTTTACGATTACGTGCCAGCGTCAGCAGGAAAATTTCGTGGAAATTGTTACGAAGAAAATAGAAAATTGAACGCTGCTGAGAGGGAATATTAGTGGAAACGTGACTGAGAAAGTTACGACGTTTCTGCGTGTGCGTGAGTTCAAAAGAAAATCGCATTTTCGCTTCCACACCGTTTCCCAATGAAATTATTACTGCACTGTTACATTGTTTATATAATAAATATTATACTAACAAAATATCAGTTATATAATAAAATATTATTTGTGTAATACAGTAAATATGTAATAAATAATTATATTTATTTGTTCATATTTTATACTTCGTTATTATTGTATAATAAATATAATTATTATTGCATTGTTATGCTGTTCATATAATAAAATATTATTTATACGTTAAAATAATTATTATATAATATAATAAATAAAATTATTATTACATTGTTATACTGCTTATATAATAAATATTATATAACAAAATATCATTTATATAATAAGTATTATATAATACAATATATAAAAAAATAATTATACTTGTTATATAATAATTATATTTGAATAATTATATAATAAATAATATATAATAAAATATTATCTATACAGTAATTATTATAAAATATAATGAATATAATTATTATTACATTGTTATACTGCTTATATAATAAATATTATATAACAAAATATCATTTATATAATAATTATTATACAAAATAATATATAATAAATAATTATACTTATTATATAATAAATATAATTATTATTGCATTATACTGCTTACGTAATAAATATCATATAACAAAATATTATTTATATAATAATTATTATATAACATAATAAATGGTTGTACTTATCACATAATAAATATAATTATTACTGCATTGTTCACTGTTTACATGATAAATACCAACAAAAGCAATATTCAGCTACTATTCTTCCCTGCGATCCGAAAGTTCGCACGTGCGTTCGAAAATTTTGCTTCGTCGGTCACATTTTCTCACGGTAAGCGATCCATTTTATTCGCCAAACGAAATTTTTCACGCTGGCCAATGTTGATGATGGAACGACTCGCTCGGCAGAGAACGATTGACTCGGTTCTTCGGCGAATCAATGTTGATTCGAGGGTACGCCTCGCGATTCATCTTGCCCCGCGACAATGCAACGCGCTTCAGCCTACAAGCACCAGCAAGAATGCGTTTTCACAGTGCTTACATTCAACGAGGCACAGCGACTGACACAATGGACGACAGTCGATCGTGTATACAGTACGTGGCACAGAGTACAGAGTACAGAGTATAGAGAGAGCAACCTGGGCCATTTTATGAAACGTCAATCTTCCCTTTATCCGCGTTTGTTTGCGTCGTCTCCTTTCCACGCTTTGGTCTCTTCAAACCCATCGTCTGCTTCGTTTAAGAGGGTTTCGTCGATCTGGCGTGAGCGATCACAGTCTATGATCTGGCAAACGTTCAAACGAACGAGCCCAGAGACATCTGACGGAAATACAGACTAGACCAGTAACGGTGGAGCCTAAAGGCACGCGTGCATGTGAACAGATTACGGAAGCCAACATTATTTTATGCTTCAATTTTGTGCAATGTCTGAAATTAATTATTTTGTTTTATTATTATTATTTTTAAATATTTGTTTCATTGTTATTATATCATTAGTTGTAATTATGTTGCTGCATTATTAAATTAATTTTTTCTTTTCTTTCTTTTTTTTTTTTTTTTTTAAGAAGAAATCAATCAACAAATTCATTTTTTCCCGCTCGTTACGCAGTCTACAGTGTGTGTAGGATAACTTGCGCAAGATGCCGCAGTAAAAGACCTCTCTTTATTTTGAGGTCTTTTCGTCACAGTGGTACTTTTTTTTCGCACAAATCAGTGATCTGGATCGATCAGAGCTCTCTGAATTAAAGAAACAATTTTGTATCCAGAGATTAAAGATACTTGTTGCGTTTGCCACGTACAGGTACAAGTAAATGCAAGCCACGTTTATATATCTGAACAGGTAAGAAAAGAAATCACTCGAACCGACTTCTTTTTATTTTCTCGACATAACTGTAAATTAATAATTAACAACTAACGTCAGCAAGTGGAGAAAATTGAGTTTTCGAATAATTGGCACTGAACCAGACCACGATTCAGAACACAGAGGCGTTTAATATTCACGCGCTGACATTGTACAATATAATTTTTTAATTATACAACTCACGACGTGACAACGCGTTTCGAACGAAAATTTCCCCCGAAATCGCGGTGAAACAGCGGAGCGAAGGGCAGAATTGCCTAGAATCGTCGAGGCAAGAGCCTCGAGTCGAATCACGTCGCGTCGCGACGCGCACTGCAAGACGTACGTAACAATCTCGAAAGGGGGTTAAGCGTTCCATTTCCCGGCGACACGATGCGCCGTGTAATTCGCCTTAAATCACCCCGGCGTGCCGCGGCAGCTTCATTACGGCCAGCCTCCTAACCAGAAGTTCGTAATTTCGTTTGTTGGTCGCGTGGGACATGCGCGCCAGCCAATATATGAAAACGAACAGCCCGAAACCTGTCCACCAGCGAATTAACCTCGCTGCTTCCCCGAAATTGCTGCACGCCGATCGTTCGATCGGCTCTCGAAACACTCCCTTCCCTCCCTATCACGCCTATACAGACTGTCCATAATGTCTCTTTGCAATTTCAAAAATTTATTACAAAGGCAAATGGAAAGACAGGTAAGTGGAAACTGTTACAAAGTGACACGTATATATTTATGTTTTCTTTGTCTCGTTTAATACACCTCTGTATAGACACAATTGGACATTAAGCAAACCAACAAATAAGTTTGAATCTTTAGGACACGGGAATTCTTTGCAAGTACAGGGTGTCTATAAAGTCTCTTTGCAATTTCAAAAATTTATTACAAAGGCAAACGAAAAGACAGAAAAGTGGAAATTATTACAAAATGAGACGTATATATTTATGTTTTCTTTGCCTCGTTTAATACACCTCTGTATAGACACAATTGGACATTAAGCAAACCAACAAATAAGTTTGAATCTTTAGGACACGGGAATTCTTTGCAAGTACAGGGTGTCTATAAAGTCTCCTTGCAATTTCAAAAATTTATTACAAAGGCAAACAAAAAGACAGAAAAGTGGAAATTATTACAAAATGAGACGTATATATTTATGTTTCCTTTGCCTCGTTTAATACACCTCTGTATAGACACAATTGGACATTAAGCAAACCCACAAATAAGTTTGAATCTTTAGGACGCGGGAATCCTTTGCAAGTACAGGGTGTCTATAAAGTCTCCTTGCAATTTCAAAAATTTATTACAAAGGCAAACAAAAAGACAGAAAAGTGGAAATTATTACAAAATGAGACGTATATATTTATGTTTCCTTTGCCTCGTTTAATACACCTCTGTATAGACACAATTGGACATTAAGCAAACCAACAAATAAGTTTGAATCTTTAGGACACGGGAATTCTTTGCAAGTACAGGGTGTCTATAAAGTCTCTCTGCAATTTCAAAAATTTATTGCAAAGGCAAACGAAAAGACAGAAAAGTGGAAATTATTACAAAATGAGACGTATATATTTATGTTTCCTTTGCCTCGTTTAATACACCTCTGTATAGACACAATTGGACATTAAGCAAACCCACAAATAAGTTTGAATCTTTAGGACGCGGGAATCCTTTGCAAGTACAGGGTGTCTATAAAGTCTCTCTGCAATTTCAAAAATTTATTACAAAGGCAAACGAAAAGACAGAAAAGTGGAAATTATTACAAAATGAGACGTATATATTTATGTTTTCTTTGCCTCGTTTAATACACCTCTGTATAGACACAATTGGACATTAAGCAAACCCACAAATTAGTTTGAATCTTTAGGACGCGGGAATCCTTTGCAGGTACAGGGTGTCTATAAAGTCTCTTTGCAATTTCAAAAATTTATTACAAAGGCAAATGGATAGATAGGTAAGTGGAAATTATTACAAAATGAAACGTATATATTTAAGTTTTCTTTGCCCCGTTTAATACACCTCTGTATAGACACAATTGGACATTAAGCAAACCCACAAATAAGTTTGAATCTTTAGGACGCGGGAATCCTTTGCAAGTACAGGGTGTCTATAAAGTCTCCTTGCAATTTCAAAAATTTATTACAAAGGCAAATAAAAAGACAGAAAAGTGGAAATTATTACAAAATGAGACGTATATATTTATGTTTTCTTTGCCTCGTTTAATACACCTCTGTATAGACACAATTGGACATTAAGCAAACCCACAAATAAGTTTGAATCTTTAGGACGCGGGAATCCTTTGCAAGTACAGGGTGTCTATAAAGTCTTTTTACAATTTCAAAAATTTATTATGTAGGCAATTGATGGGATATCTTCGTTAGATTTGTTCTATGTACTCTTGTCAAGATTTTTATCAAATTGCATTTTAAATACTCTGTTGACGAATAAGATACTGTTAAATGAACCTTTTACAAAATGGCTACTCGTCAAGAGAAGGCACAGTGTTGTTCATGGTGTATTGAAAACAAATCGAATCTGCAGTCATCAGAGAAGAAAATGTTTGCAACAAAAGCTAGAGGTCTACAATTCGCGATGTATAAAATTTGAAGAAAAATTTCTTTTCGGTAAAAGCTCCAGTTTTTGACTTTATGATATCAGAAACAGATAACGTAAAGTAAATAAAATAATTTGTACACGTCAAATACATCAAACGTAAACTTATTACTCGACTGTTTTGTCCCAGATAAATTAATTCGCCCGCGAAGATATTGAGTTCCGCTTCAATCGAGAATTATCTTGCCAGGGAAACTTTCGTCGGCTCGAAGACGGTTCGACATCAACGACGACACACGCCGGTGTGGAATGTGATGCCATTTGCAGCCAGATAATTGGGACAAGATACCGTCGTTAAGCGAGGAACACCAGCATTGATTAACTATAGTAAATTAACGTTCGTTCGCGGAAGCGGTAGCTGCGGTTCGACGAAATGAAATCGTTAGAAGCATCCATGGGTCGATCTCGCAAAATCGTTAACGCAAGTTCGCTTTCTTTCGTACTCTGGCAACTCGAATTTCCTCGAGACTATTCCCCGGGGCTACTCGACATTTGGTAGGGAAATGACTGTACTGAACTGGTTCGTAACACAGTAGGACACTTAGAGAAAATGAAATAAATTTGAAAAACCATTGGGAAATTGTTGCAATTTCTTAAATTTCTTTCAAAGTTGGTTACATCAAGCTGGGAGAGGTATATATATATAAGTTTACATTATGGTTGTAAATAACATTAACTTTGCACAAGAAAGTTAAATTTCCTTCTCGTCGATATATCCACCACAATTATATTTTATTATAAAATATCATTTATATATATATATAATTAATATAATATTTATATTATATTACTGTATTCTGTAGTTTATATATTAATTATAAATTACCACATCAATTATACATAAATAATACAAGTTACAATTATAATTTACTATAAAATTTATTCATATATACAATGTATATAAATATATATATAATTAATATAATACTAATATTTATATTATTATTATTAATATTTATATATTACTGTATTCTGTAGTTCATATACTAATTATAAATTATATCAATCGTATATAGATAATATAAATTACAATTATAGTTTATTTAGCGTTTTTTAATTATTTGTTCGACTAATTTCGCCATCCGTTTTCTCAGCTTTTCTATTGTTTCTGGTACTGTTTTGGTTCCGTGCATTTTGCAGTTTGTTCCACAGGTCATTTCGGGACACACTTCACTTTGGACTTTCCGATCCAATTCGTCCCAAATCTTCTCTATTGGGTTCAGATCGGGGGGGATTGAGGGGGCCGATGCATCATTTTTGATTCGTCACTCTGTTCTAAATGTTGCAAACAGTCTTTACAAACCCTTGCAGCGTGCTTGGGATCGTTGTCACGCATGAAAATAAAATCTTGGCCTATTAATCGCCTCTCAGATGGCATGGCACGATCACGCAAAATAGACAAATATCGTTCTTTTTTTCAGAATCCCTTCGATTTTTATTAAATCACCGACACCATTTGCTCCAATACACCCCCAGACTATTACTGACCACCCTCCGTGTTTAACTGTGGGTACGATACAGTCAGGAATCATTTTTTCTTCAGGTCTTCCAAAAACATGAGCTCACCGCTTGCAACCAAACACCCCAAATTTAAATTCGTCGGTCGACAAAACATTTTTCCACTCTTCAACTGACCAATTTCGATATTTCTTAGCTCACTTGTAGTCTTTTCGATTTGTTATCTGCACTAAGCTTCGAGTTCTTCTACTGATGAGCCAGTACATGTCTCTTCTTCTTATACGATGTCATACACAGAACGGAAAAGCTACAAACGTAACAAGCGAAGCAAGCGAGGACAGCAAATGCTGACAGCGTTCTGTCATGTTTTCCCTCCCCGTCGACGCACCTCTTCTTCTCTTTTTGCTCCCGATTGGTGACGTCGCGTTAGGCGATTCGTCAACGACGACAGCTCGTGCATTTTAAGCAGTTGTTTGCTGATCCAGAGATCGGCCGTTGCGCAACAAGTACCTAGATATATGTACGTACATACGCGCTCCGACGGATTATTTGAACGCCACTCCGACTTTAATTTTGCAGAGTACCGCCGTCGTCGTTGTTTCGAGACTGCACTTCACAGAGATCTTGTCGCTGGACAAACGCGGGAGAGACTCGGACAATTATTTTACCAGCTTTCTTTCCTGATCGAGTATTGTCTCCCACCCATCGATCTGCACCTTTTCCCCTTTACTTCGAAACACTCTCCAACAGACTGCTACGACGCTCTACTCGTCCAACAGCTAATGACATCCGCTCGTGAATTTTTCCGCTCGTCGGTTTGACTCTTTTCTTTTCTCTCTCTCTCTCTTCTCGCTGTCTCGCGTTTCGGTCGCGAAGCTTCGCAGCGAACTTTCTCAACGGACGAAAGTTGCGAGTTCGAGTAAAAGTTGGCCCGGTAGAAACCGGAAATCTGAAATTGCGCCCGCGCGAAATTATGCTTCGCGATTACCTCTGGAATTTTTTAAGTGCCTGGCTAACGAACCTGCCGGCGCTGATTAAAGTTGCCGAACTTGTCTCCAGGACAAACGAGAGACAACTGTAAAAGCAACTTTTCCTCTGTTCGCGTGTAAGAGCGTGGAGATTTTTGTCGAAAATTCTCCGGCGATTGCACGAGCAACCGTGACCCGTACGTGTCGTAAAGCGCTTCAGCGTTGTTCAGGGTTGTTCTCGGAGAACGTACAGCAACTATACTACGAGGCAACTGAACGATTGTGGCCGTGTAATTGTAATAACATTCGATAACGAGGATGTTGCAACATGTCGATGTTCGTCTAATCCGAGTATCTGATCCAACTCGGATAATCTTGTTTCTTTTATAATGATACGTCAATATCTCATTACGAGAAATAACCTCTAAATACTGTATTGACATGTTATATTCCGAAAAAATTACCTATTGGTAAATTACTAAGCAGAAAATATAACATACCATTAACCACTTGCGCTGGCAACTGATTGCGGACCATAACGAGCGGCCAAACCGTACGATATCACCGGATAGAAATTATTGACAAGTAATTAATTTATTATTTGTTTTGCCTATTTTGTTTCACTCAAATATATAATTTTACTTATTGTAACATGTTATGCTATAATACATAATATGTTACAACATAACCCATGTTGTGCCTAGTATAACCTATATTCTAGTTAAATACATTGACATTTAGTGTGTTTATTGTCAAATTATATTACAGATTAAAGCTGTATTAACTTTGAAATGAAATAAAATTTTCTACAGTGTCAGAAAACGACATTGCGCTGGCAACTGATTGCGGACCATAACGAGCGACCAAATAACCGTATACGATGATTCGTCGCTTTCTTTTTGAACTCGTCGGTATATTATCACCGGATAGAAATTATTGAGAAGTAATTGATTTATTATTTGTTTTGTCTATTTTGTTTTACTTAAATATATAATTTTACTTATTGTAACATGTTATGCTATAATATATAATATGTTGTAACATAACCTGTGTTATGCCTAATATAACCTATATTCTAGCTAAATACATTGACATTTAGCGTGTTTATTGTTAAATTACATTGCAGATTAAAGCTGTATTAACTTTTAAATGAAATAAAATTTTCTACAGTGTCAGAAAACGACATTACTTGTAGGTATCCTTAACCACTTGCGCTGGTAACTGATTGCGGACCATAACGAGCGGCTAAATCGTATAATTCGTCGCTTTCTTTTTGAACTCGTCGGTATATTATCACCGGATAGAAATTATTCAGAAGTAATTGATTTATTATTTGTTTTATTTATTTTGTTTTACTTAAATATATAATTTTACTTATTGTAACATGTTATGCTGTAATATATAATATGTTGTAACATAACCTGTGTTATGCCTAATATAACCTATATTCTAGCTAAATACATTGACATTTAGTGTGTTTATTGTTAAATTACATTGCAGATTAAAGCTGTATTAATTTTTAAATGAAATAAAATTTTGTACAGTGTCAGAAAGCGACATTATTTATAGGTATCCTTAACCAGTTGCGCTGGCAACTGATTGCGGACCATAACGAGTGACCAAATAACCGTATACGATAATTCGTCGCTTTTTTTTTGAACTCGTCGGTATATTATCACCGGATAGAAATTATTGAGAAGTGATAAATGTATTATTTGTTTCGCCTATTTTGTTTCACTTAAATATACTTGAAACTGAGAAAATATTGCAATTTTGGAGTAAAAGATTCTCAACGTGCGTGACACGTCATTCCAGCGCAAGAGGTTAAAGAAAGTTGAGAATTGACATTTGACAACCCCACGTAATGAGATCGAGCCACCTCGGCCGGACTTACCCTAACCACCGAGGCCGAAGAATTGCTGTAGCGCAGCGTAGAAAATTTCCTGTCGTTTAAAGAAAATATGAGGCAATCTGACAGACATCACGGTGTAAAAATTGTGGAAAAATAAAGCGGAGAGATAAAACGTGCAACGTCTGATTTTGACGTTATTTCGTATATACATATGTGCATATATGTTCCGCGCGTTTAACGCCAGAGTTGCGAAATCTCTGTCAGAATGACGAATTTCGCTCCGCTTTCGTTCGAAATGCGATTACGCGTTCTCATTCGTGGCAGTTTCATCGCAATTACTCGCGAATACTGAATATACTCGACGAACCAAAGTGTCGGTCTTTGAACAAGTTGTAACTCGCGCTACGCTTTCGTCGATGGCACTCGACGATGACGATGACAATCGTCGAAGCGGGTGAGTCGATGTCCGGAAGGAGACGAGGATCGATTCTAAGGACCTTGTACTCGATACGTAACCTGAAATTATACCGGCAAGCGCCAACGCTGGCGAACTGATTTACAACAAAGTGACTTGACACAAAGTACAAGCTCGCTGCAAACTCGCCGAAATGGTGAATTTCGAGCCGCGCCCTCGCCCCTACTCACCACCCCCCCCCCACCCACCCACCTCCCCTTCATCCCTCCGGCGGCGGAAATTTCATTTCTGAGAGAAGTAACAACCACGGAATTACACCTGCAAACTAATTACGCTGGCCGCTCCGCCCTCGCTCCGTATGTAAACGCCAATTATCATCGAGAACTGGAACGTCGTCACCGACCGAGAGAAAGAGAGAAAGAAAGAGAGAGAGAGAGATCTCATCAGCGTCCCCCAACTTTTTCCCTCGCCAACGTTTTCGCTCTGCTTTTTACCAGTTTAAACTGCTGGAAACGCATTTAATTCACCTGTTATTCTTATTCGTTCGTTCGTTCGTTCGTTCGTTCGTTCGCCACAGCCGGCTCTATTTTCTTTCCCGAGTTATTAATTTAACTACCGCAAATATTTGCCAGTCGTCTTTGTCCTTAATAATAACACATTGCGTACCGCGCCTAACCTGCTTCCAGGGTCCACACATTTTTGGAGCAACAAGGAAATATATGTATATTATGCACTTCTTTAATTCACATTGATAAAATATTCTTAAATATTACTATATATTTTTTATAATAATATTTAATAATTTGTTCGTTATGTATATTTTAGATTTGAACTATTATTTATCTTATATTTATAGCAACACATTGAGGACGGTTATGCTCCGATAAACATGTAGCCTGTATTCCCTCGTATTTTTTGGATCATTTAATATATGATTGGAATGGGTTCAGGAGAATGTGTAGCATTCAACAAGCGTACTATTTTATTAATAATTAAAATGAAAATAAAATGAAAACACCTCGAGTAACGTTTCTTGGTGTGGTATGTTAGGAAACAATTTCCCTACTTTTTGAAAAAATTTATTTATTTGCGTGTCCTCTACAACGCAAAATAGCGTTCTCCGTCCGCAACAATTGAAAAACGAAAGATGCGATTTAGCATCACCCGTCCACAATGTGTTAAGGGGGTATATTGGTGTGAACTTTTGAAAAAAATCGATCTTCCTTCGATTTTTCTTTTTTTTTTTTGCATATTTTCAAAGGACATACTTTCAAAAATAAATCTCTGTAACCTTACACGTGAACTCCTAAAATTGACAAAGTTGTGGTTGTTTGAAGGACGCGACGACCAGCGTCATTGTTACCGCAAAACCCAAACTCAAAGGCATTTTTCTGGAAACTATGTTCTTCAGAACGGTGTCCACGATATCTCAAAATCTACTTGACCAATTGACTCAAAATTTTAAATACGCGTTTAGTACATGTGTGACTACAGTCCCTACCAGAATCAACCAAAAAGATTCCATTTTTTATGTTTTTCTAGGCTCCCGATGTTCACCAAAAACATGCAAAAATCGATAATCGAACTTCAAAAGTATCGCCACCCTTTTAATTACCGACTTTTCTCTTTCGTTTTGGTACTTGTTACAGCCAAACTCACACTAATTAAGGAACATTCGCGTTTTTTTTGTTTGCGACAAGCAGAATGGCCGGAATCACGGACACCGTGAGACGACCTTTTTTTAAAAGCTCGAGAGTATTTCAACTTCTTTCGTCCCGAAAAAATTTCGAAACGTCGTCGAAATACGTACAAACAAACCTAGTCAATTTGACTGCAAAAGGTATAATAGTTTCTTTGCAGAAAAAAATTCCCTGACAAAGTTAACAAAAAAAACACGCACTTCACACTAGAGTACCCCTTTAAGCGACAAACGACGATACACAATCGACATTTTCTGTACGCGTACAAAAAGTATTTCACGGTTCGGAAGAGAAACCGGAAGCATCGGCCGTTTGCCGCTGATTATTATTATTATTATTATTATTACCGGCGCGACAATTTTTTTTTTTTTTTTTTTCGTCGAAAAGTAGCTAATTTCAACGTTTATTACACGAACGTTGAAAGACTCGAGGCAAGAGTTAAGAAGAAAAAAAAGCGTCGGCAAACCGAAATTATTCTTTCACCGGCCATTAGTATTTCGAGTACGCTGCGTCACGTCGCGTCCTTCTTTTGCCCAACTTCTCCCCTTTCTCCGACGCGACGCTGAAATATCGCCGCTTCTTGCTTAATTTATTCACGCGCTTCGTCGCGAAACAACACGGCGCCAGGCGCGTTCCTTACTTTGACAAATTTCGTTCCCGTGCGGCGATTAAAAGGGGAGAGCAAGTGGAGATAATTAGCGAAACGATTGTTTCATTAGCCGTTCTTACACGCGTTCGCCAGCCGTTTGAACAGCTCTCTCTCTCTCTCTCTCTCTCTCTCTCTAATTGCGTGCCGATCCTTGACTCTGCCAGCTCGTTTGAACAGCTCTCGAAACTCCACGCTAATTCTTTACGAAGCATTAACATCGAAATCAGCATCGGGGCCAAAACAACTTGTTTCGAGCTGTGTTTCTCGATGCGTTCGAATCGATCGCCTTGACCACGAATCTTTTTTTTCCTTTTTTTTTTTTTTTCTTTTCGTCGAACGATACGTACATACATACACGCGGATGAAGTGAACAAAAATTGGCCAATCATTGATCAAATTTCGACGAATGGAACCGAGTCAACCGGTCTCGCGCTTTCCAAACGTCAAGCCTTTGTCTTTAACGAAATATTAATGAAATATTTAGGATAGTCTGGAGCTACCTAAAACTACGCGGCCATTTTACAGACCACATCAATGTACAGTCCATTTTTACGCACAGCCTTACGACCGTGGCGTCATCGGAAATTGTTCGTTTGCTTTGTACCTTGATGAAATAATTAGCTTTCGACACGAGAAAGTTGCAAATTGCTGCCTGCATCGTAACTAAAATCTAAAACATGAAAGTTTGTATTCGGGTACGATATTAACGCACACGCAGGACAACGTAGTGCCACGTTTCATTTAAAGTCCTTCAGCTGAGTTCAAATTAAATTCAAGTTCAAACATTCTTTTCATTTTACAGCTTTTAAAAATCATTTATCTTCTCTTTATTTATCTTTCAAATATTGACCGACAGAGCGTTCGCAAATTTGTGCAAACGCTTTCCAACACGTTTTTCATTGCTGTTGTAAACTGCAGCAGTATTTCGACTCGAGTGTCAGCTTTCAATTTTGATAAATTTTGTGGCTTAGGTGAAATTTAAATTATTAATATATTGTAAATTTATACATTAAAAAATATGAAGATTAAATATTAAACTAGGATCAGATACCCTATTGTATTAATATAATAAATAATTTTGTAATTAAATGTTGAATCATTAAAATAAAGTGATATGGCGGCCTTTTAATCTTTTTTAGGGAAATTTGTTGTTTAATTTGATGATCCACGATAAGAAGTACTTGAATTGTATTAGCGTAAACTTTGCCTTTTGAACAGCCCGAAAAGAAAAGAAAGCTAAAAGATAAAATCTATCGCTGTCTTAATTCTTTCTCGCGGCCTCTAGTTATTCATAGCAAGGATAGTTCTTTTTTTTTTTTTCGTTTTCCTTTCGTGTACTTTAATCTGCAAAAGGAAATTTTCTTAGACATATAACAAAAAAATTAAAAACAACAAGAAAAAGTCTGACAGTTTCACCGATAACAGAGGCAGATTTTACAGTTACAGATTTTTTTTTATTAAAATTATGCGCAGCGTCTCGCGAACGCGTTGAAAGTACAAGGCGCAACGCACGGAGCAGAAAGAAATTTTCACGGCTCGGACGTCTCGAACAAAGTCAAGGAAAAAAAAAAGCGAAGAGAGAAGAGAAAAAAACATCAGCTTCCCCGGCTCGAATTGACCCGGGTGAAACTCACGGCGAGGCAAACAGCATGAAATTGGTCGTGATCCTTATTAGAGAAATCCAGCCGGAAGCCCCATCAGCCTCTCCGTTTGCTTTCCCGTTCAATCCGTTCCGCAACTCACGATAGACGGAGGCCAGGCAATAAATCTTGGCGTGACGAGGAAAGAGAAAAAAAAAAAAAAAAAAATAAAAGGCGACGCGAGAAAGGAAGCGGGGTAACGTTCCCTTGGCCGATGGCCACACCGTGGTGGTAAAAAGTGAAGATCATTTCAGTGGAACGTGGAGCGCGTGGAGAATGCCTGGCTCGTGGACGAGAGGATGACCAAGGACACTATTAGCGCGTTGTGTACCAAACGTCAAAGACGTCGATTCACCGTCGGCAAAGAGACGATGTACATAGTTCAGACACATACACACACGTGTATCGTTTCAACGAGGACGAAACAATACATTTTGTCGGTGAAACGGAAGAGAAAAGACACGTCGCGCCTCTTTCCAACGAGAAAGGAAACATACTGCCGATCGTTGTTTCGATCGAGGATACTCGACGTTGCTCGATGGTGTAACGAGTCGAGAACACGGACACGGAGAGGTAAAAAAAAAAAAAAAAAGAAAGTGAAAAGTCGATACGATGCGAGATAACGAGGCGCAATAAATCCGACGCGCGATACCGATCTCTCTGGCAAGCGTGTTTTACAACTTTGTCGCGTTACACGCGGCTGTGACTGCGAAAGGACGACAGATAGCTGTTGAGCTGTCGCTTCGTTATCGTTTGGCGAGCTTTCTCTTACTTTGCTGCGTCGAATGAATCATTTATGGTCCGGCGAGACAGCTACGATTTTGTACCGAGGCACTTGGGATCCCGTGAATTCAAGATCCCTCCGCCACGGGGGAATCTTCGAAACGTCGGCGAACCTACGAAGCCTTTAAGACTTGTTGCCAACTGTTATACCCTCGATTCGCCCCCGATTCCTTTGTACCTCTATTATACAATCCTCTCGGACTTGCACGGGACTCTGGGATTCCGGGATTTTGTCTCGCGCTCGATTGACCCCACGATCGATTCCAAACTCGTTCCAAAAACGTTCGTACGTTCCATCTATTCGTCTGTACCTGTTCGCAAGAGGAATGTGAAAAACTGTTCCAACTGTCGTGGAATTTTTCGTCGTCACCTTCGCTTGTTCTACTTTGTACAATAAAAACGTCGACGAACAGAGTCGTCGCTAGGTACATTGTACACCCCGAGCCAAAAGTATTGGGACACTTACAGAAAATGAAATTGTTACAATTTCATAAGTTTCTTTCAAAGTTGGTTACATCAAGCTCGGCGAGGTATATATATAGTTTACATTATGGTTGTAATAACATTAACTTTGCACAAGAAAGTTAAATTTCCTTCTCGTCGATATATCCACCACAATTATAGTTTATTATAAAATATCATTTATATATATATATATATAATTAATGTAATATTTATATTATATTACTGTATTCTGTTTATAAATTAAGTTTATATATTAATTACTACATCAATTATATATAAATAATATAAGTTACAATTATAATTTACTATAAAATTCATTTATATATATATATATAAATATATATATATATAATTAATATAATACTTATATAATATTTATATTATATTACTGTATTCTGTAGTTTATATATTAATTATAAATTACTACATCAATTATATATAAATAATACAAGTTACAATTATAATTTACTATAAAATTTATTTATATATATATATATATAAATATATATATATATAATTAATATAACACTTATATTATATTTATATTATATTACTGTATTCTGTTGTTCATATACTAATTATAAATTATATCAATCGTATATAGATAATATAAATTACAATTATAGTTTATTCAGCGTTTTTTAATTATTTGTTCGACTAATTTCGCCATCCGTTTTCTCAGCTTTTCTATTGTTTCTGGTACTGTTTTGGTTCCGTGCATTTTGCAGTTTGTTCCACAGGTCATTTCGGGACTTTGGACACACTTCACTTTGGACTTTCCGATCCAATTCGTCCCAAATCTTCTCTATTGGGTTCAGATCGGGGGGGATTGAGGGGGCCGATGCATTATTTTTGATTCGTCACTCTGTTCTAAATGTTGCAAACAGTCTTTACAAACCCCTGCAGCGTGCTTGGGATCGTTGTCACGCATGAAAATAAAATCTTGGCCTATTAATCGCCTCTCAGATGGCATGGCACGATCACGCAAAATAGACAAATATCGTTCTTTTTTTCAGAATCCCTTCGATTTTTATTAAATCACCGACACCATTTGCTCCAATACACCCCCAGACCATTACTGACCACCCTCCGTGTTTAACTGTGGGTACGATACAGTCAGGAATCATTTTTTCTTCAGGTCTTCCAAAAACATGAGCTCACCGCTTGCAACCAAACACCCCAAATTTAGATTCGTCGGTCGACAAAACATTTTTCCACTCTTCAACTGACCAATTTCGATATTTCTTAGCCCACTTGTAGTCTTTTCACTTTATTTGGTGGTCTTAGTAATGGTTCTTTATAGCTACGCATCCACGAAGACCAACCCTGATGTACAGCAGGTGTCCCAATACTTTGGACGTGTATACGTGTAATCGAAAGAGAGCTTACAGCCGTGCTATATTGCCACAGCGAAACTGCGTTGCAACGTCTGTATGAGAGTTTGAATTATTCCAACACAGCACTTAGAAAAGTGTACGAATGTGCGTACGCTACTTGCACCAACACACACACACACACACACACGGTGACGTTACCTTCGAGACGTGACTCGACTCCTGAATTACCAACGAATCAACTTTACAACTTTTTCTATACGCTTCATCTCTACACGTAACCCACTTAATCATAATTTTCACTTGTCACTGTCCACTTTAAGTTTGCAGAGCAACTTCCTGATGGCGAAACTTGCACGGAACTTTGGTCGAACGGACCGCGCGATGTTGGAAAGAAATAATTGCATTTTTAATAATTGCGTGTGCAATGTAGATGAACTTTGTACACTTTCCTTTCCACGTAAGTTTGTTCTTGGAAAAGGAAATGCACGATCTCGTTTAACGATCGTTCGTTTAGCGTCGATTTTTCAGAATGGAAGATCAAAGAGGAATATTTTGCTTCGCATTACATTCAAACAGGAAAAGTGGAAAAAATTATCCGTACGAGGTGAAGAAGCGTTCAAACTACAGAAATCGGAATCGGTTTGGTAAATTTCACTGACGAGTGGACATCAATTCTCAAATTCTATTGGAAAAAATGAGAAGCCCTTTTCGAGCACGGAATCAGAAAGTTGCCATAAGAAAAATGGTCGCTATATTGTTTAATATTAAGTTTCGGTTTCTTGTGAAAGATTACACGCAAGAAAACGTAGTTGCTTTTCAGTCAATCCAATGTACACTCCCGTCCACAACGACACTTGCTTATTTCGATCTAAACAGTTACTAAAATGAACACAGATATACCTTTCTAGATTAATTTTATTAAACAATCTTGTTACGTGTACTCTATTTACTCTGTTTTATAATAATACGTGAAAACAGAACTGATATTTAACGTATATGGTCTGAATGAATATTTCAAAGTATATCAGAAATATATATGTATATTTAAAAAATCGAATCGATGTATTTTGCGGTGAATTGGACAGAAGCCTTCAGAAATGTGTCCAAAATAAACAAAAGAAAAGACTTGTGGAAGAAATTAGAAGAAGCGTGGAAAGAGATTCATTCCGAGATATTGTTAAAATTAAAACGGAAGTATGCCACGGTTATTTCTGGCCTTCATATTTGCATAAGGATGAAAGACACATTACATACAATTTGGTAAGATTTTTGACATATAAAATATGACATGAACATAGAATATGACATATGTCAAACTGTTTATACATGTCAAAAATCTTACCAAATTGTATATAATGTATCTTATATCCTTGTGCAGATGTGAAGGCCAGAAATAACCGTGGCATACTTCCGTTTTAATTTTAACAATATTTCGGAATGAATTTCTTTCCACGCTTCTTCGAATTTCTTCCACAAGTCTTTTTTTTTTTTTTTTTGATTTTGGACACATTTCTAAAGGCTTCTGTCCAATTCATCCCAAAATACATCGATTCGATTTTTTAAATATATATACATATTTCTGATATACTTTGAAATATTCATTCAGACCATATACGTTGAATATCAGTTCTGTTTTCAAGTATTATCATAAAACAGAGTAAATAGAGTACACGTAACAAGATTGTTTAATAAAATTAATCTAGAAAAGTATATCTGTGTTCTAGTAACTGTTTCGATCAAAATAAGCAAGTGACTCGGGAGTATATATTCCATATGTTCAAAAGAGAATCGAGCAGGTTGACCAACGACTGCCTTTCCTACTCGAGTTTCTCGTCTTCATCTCGACTAATAACCGATGGGGAATTTATCGCCATCGTCGATACTTGTGCCCACGGACCGTAATACACTCTTTGTCCCGTTTCCTGCTGTTGCTGTCTAGTCTCACTTTTGCCACTCTGGAGAAGGAGAGACGTGACGTTAATTGGATCCGATACAACGCCGACGATTTTATGGAGGAGGCTGGGCAAACGTCTTTCGACAGGCCACGACAGCCGAAGAAGAAGAAGATGACGACGACGAAGGGGAGAAAAAGAATTAAGTAGAACGCCACACGTTCGCATCGTAATTCGTAGGACGTCGATTGCTGGACGAGTGAGCGACGCGACGCGACTTATTTCCAGGCGTCGACAGTTTCGATGGAAAATTTATTCGACCATTCTTTGTGTACGTGTTTTGTTAAATTTAGTGCCACGATGTATCGTACTCTCTTTTCAAAGTCTCGCTATCCAGCTTCTATTTTTCGCAGAAACATCGATTATGTGTAAATTATAGATTTTAAATTTCATCGATTGCATCAATCACGGATTCCACGTTTCGTCGATCGTGTGAATTATAGATTTCAAGTTTCGCGTATTTTTCAAACGAAATTGCTAATTTCAGGTTTTGCACTTTAAGCCTCGATCCTTTTGCAGATTCACTCTTTCTCAAAGTGACACACTGTATTATTTCTACCATCGTACCATGTCGAAGAAGTTTCTTCGAAAATTAAATTCTCTGCTCTAGCGAACATTTATTATTCATTCTGTTGCAACTGTCGCTCCTACGGATTGCCATAATCATCATACGAATACGTAAAGCTACCAGCTGAACCGTTATAGATATTACAATAACTATAATGGATATAGATATTATAATAACTATATACAGATATTATATTTAACATATAGAACATTATAAATACCTTTTGCGTTAAACGTGTACATATTTTATTTATGTCTTTTACGTCATTTTATCCTATTTTCTGCTGCAAATATTATTAATAAAATTTTATAAAATATTATTATTAATATAAATATAAAATTTTATAAAATATTATTATTAAATATAAAATTTTTATTTCCGAATCGAGATTTATCTTTGTTACAACTTGAGAAAAAACAAATTCGTAGAAACGCTTAATTTCAGTTACGTTAGAAATCGAATCGTTCTGCTCATCTGCAAGGGATAAAATTGAGAACGGCGAGAAGCTGAAAGCCAACTGGCTGATTCGAGTCAATCGTTAATTTCGTCTCTGCGAAGAACTGAGACTTGACGTTCGAAGTCGGCCAATTTGACAAGGATGGGCGACTTCCGTGTGCGAGGAAAAAAAGAAAATTCCACACGTTCCTCGAGCGCCGAGAGCAAATATTCCTCTTACGTCTTACGTACTTTTCTCAGGCTTAAACGCTCCACGGACTCACGTTTGTTTATCTTCTGTCAGTGGCTCGGGGAATAGCCTGCAAGATTCCGCCAACTCGATTACGCGACTCGCTTGGGAAAGCCACGGTGAAAGCCACGTTTAGGCGAGTTGACCCCGCCGGGGACTAGACACACGCTCGAGGAAAAACCCAATTCCTACCAATGCCCGAAACTTTTTCTACGAAGAAAGCTCGCCGGCGCGAACCAGCCACGTCCAACTTTGAAAAGAAACTTTTTTCGCCTATTAGACATTTTCAACGATTCCTTGCGGGATTTTGGGGGAAAACAGAATTTCCTATGGTCCCGACTGTTGGAATTGTTCTATACATCAGCGTGACACACAATCACACCATCGTTGGCAGAAATTGCGTTACGCCAAATTATACAAACCACTTTGAACGATCTCTGGCACTATCGTTCAAAGTGGTCCTCACGCTTCGTTTCATTTTCATTTCGTTCGTTGCTATTTTGCCTCGAAGCGGATCCATATCGCATCGAGCCACAACAGGTCCATCGCGTCGCGAGAAACGAGAAACGACGCGAACGATCATTTACCTGGAAATAATTGAAACAGTTCGACATTCTTCGCCAGCGGCACACTGTGACGTACGCGCCAGCGCTGCACGAGAAATTGAGAAATCGAACGACTTTGATCGACATGTTGCGTAACAGAGAGCAAAGGGAACGTTCGTCACGCTCGCGTGGGCGTTGAGCTAAAATTAACGCCAGCGAGGAAGAGCGTCGTTGAAATACAACTATAATCGGAAAGTAAAATTAGAGCGGAGCTAGATTCCGTTGGCAAGGTTACTTGTTGAATGCCGGGAAATGAACAGAGGGGGAGGGGGGATTCGATAGGTCGGTGTGTCGATGCGTGTCAAGTTGGTTGCTTGGCAGGACGTGTCGGTGAAATTCACCGGTTTGAAATTACCATATGAATAGGCCTGGCGCGGGACTGAGATGCTTGACAACGATTTCCATAAATATTGGGCGGGGTCGACGCGATTCGAACGAAAACAGGGGGGTGGGAGGGGGGGGAGGGGGAGCCGCGTTTCTCGTTAGCGGTGCCCGTCGATCGTTTCGACCGGCACGTTAACCACTTGCGCTGGAATGACGTGCCACGCACGGTCGAGAATTCTTTGTCCCAGACTTGCAACATTTCCTCAGTTTTAAGTAAATTTAAGCGAAGCAAATACTAAATTTATTACGTCTCAATAATTTCTATCGTACCGACGAGTTCAAAAAGAAAACGACGAATTATCGTATTTGGTCACTCGTTATGGTCCGCAATCCGTTGCCAGCGCGACTGTTTAAGGATACCTACAAGTAATGTTTAGCTAGTATACATGTAATCGTATTTAGCTAGAATACAGATTATATTAGGCATAACATAGGTTACGTTACAAC
This sequence comes from Tetragonisca angustula, assembly GCA_036937485.2. Lineage (NCBI taxonomy): Eukaryota > Metazoa > Arthropoda > Insecta > Hymenoptera > Apidae > Tetragonisca > Tetragonisca angustula. Next base: position 206,180 of record JAWNGG020000214.1, read on the forward strand.
ATAGCATGTTGTAATAAATAAAATTATATATTTCAGTAAAACGAAATTTATTTACGTTTCATCGAATTATCGTATACGGTTTGGTCGTTCGTTATGGTCCGCGCAATTGGTTAAGACGTCGAGACACTCCATCTCTCTCTCTCTCTCTCTCTCTCTCTCATTTTCGCGGAATAAATTTCGTTGCGACGCGTAAGTATCAACCTTTCCGCGGAAAAGGGAACGCTTTTCAATCACAGTATTCTAAATAACCGAGAACGAGAGCGCGAGCCTCTCGTTTGAATTAAAAGGCTGGAACGTGCGTCAATATTGTCCTTTAATTCATGTCGTAATATCGGCTTTTCCTAGAATGTACGTACGTACGTACGTACGTTAATGGACGAACGAGGAGTGGGGGGAGGGGTGGCTCGATCTTTGGTCCCATTATACACGCGTTCAATGAGGGACCATCCTTTTTTCCGCGCATCGGGTTGATCAAACTATTAAACCGACTCATTAGGAAAATTGAGCCGGCGACATCCTCCTCGTGCCAATCACCGTCGCGTTTTCTTTTCGCTCTGGCTGGCTAAATTCCATCGAGTCAACGCGACCGGTTGAATATCGTCTTGCACGGTACAACTTGCGAATCTACTCGTTATTCCGGGCAAAAACGTCCTGGCTTCTCTACGTGAATCAGTGATCAGTGATCGTTCGCTATCAGTATAATTTTCACGGAGATATCAGCGTCTTACCAGAAGTAAACCAAGTTTATATTTGATCGGACGTGATAATTTGTGACTCAGATCTATGAAAATATTCGGTGAAAAAATTTTGCTTCCACGTTCTGCTATTTTATTTTTTTAGTCGAGGAAAGAATTGCAAGACGAACGGTGAATCTTGATGTTGCAAAACAGAGAGTACGACATTGGAAAACGACGTGTCTGGACGATCGAAAATGACCCATTTATACACGAGATAAAAAAGACACGAGGGAATACCGATAGCTAACCTGCAAGTAACATTCGTAGTATTTTTAAGGAAAGTTGAGACTTAAACAGAAGCATACGTCGTTTAGCCTCTTTGGATTACGTGGACGACATGGAGTGGAAAATAGTAACTATTTTATTAACTTTAATTTCCTCTAATAAAAATCTAATAAAAATCGGCATTAAAGTTGAAAAATTGCAAAATACCTTTTTTCGCTTCACGTTGATAAAATAGACTAACGTCTTCGTTCGTCTTACAATTTCGTCACTGTCCGAATACTCTTTCCAGTCACGTATACTTTTTTTTACACGTTACAGTTGTTGAAACAAATTGCGACGAATTGCAAATACCATGCGAAAAAAATCGTAGAAACTGGAAAATCCATCGTCAATTCGACACTCGCCGATTTAGCGGAACTAGTTAGAGAATTATGTACACGTTAATTGAATTTCAGCAATGTTACGACGTACTAAAACTTAACCACTTGCTCTGGCAACTGATTGCGGACCATAACGAGTGATCGAACTGTATAATTCGTCGCTTTCTTTCTAAACTCGTCGATACAATGTCATTGGATAGAAATTATCGAGACGTAATAAATTTATTATTTGTTTTGTCTATTTTGTTTCACTTAAATATATAATTTTATTTACTACAACATTTTATGCTATAATATATAATATATAATATGTTATAACGTAACCTATGCTATGCCCAACATAACCTATATTCTAGTTAAGTACATTTAGTGTGTTTATTGTCAAATTATATTGCAGATTACAGCTGTATTAACTTTGAAATGAAATAAATTTTTCTACAGTGTCAGAAACCAGACATTACCTATAGGTATCCTTAACCAGTTGCGCTGGCAACTAATTGCGGACCATAACGAGTGACCAAATAACCGTATACGATGATTCGTCGCTTTCTTTTTGAACTCGTCGGTATATTATCACCGGAGAGAAATTATTGAGAAGTAATTAATTTATTATTTGTTTTGTCTATTTTGTTTTACTTAAATATATAATTTTACGTATTGTAACATGTTATGCTGTGATATATAATATGTTGTAACATAACCTGTGTTATGCCTAATATAACCTATATTCTAGTTAAGTACATTGACATTTAGTGTGTTTATTATTCAATTATATTACAGATTAAAGCTGTATTAACTTTTAAATGAAATAAATTTTTCTACAGTGTCAGAAACCAGACATTACCTACATGTATCCTTAACCAGTTGCGCTGGCAACTGACTGCGGACCATAACGAGCGACCGAACCGTATACAATACAGTCGTCGCTTTCTTTTTCTGTTGAACTCGTCGGTATGACATCGCTGGATAGAAACGATCAAGAAGTAACAAACTTATCATTTCTTTTGCCTGGGTTACATTTAAATATACCTAAAACTGAGAAAACGTTGCAATTTGGGACAAAAAATTGGCACGTCATTCCAGCGCAAAAAGTTAAAAAAACTAGCAGAGTGTCCATCTGGTTCTCGAGGATTCGGCTCGGACGTTTCATTTAAAGTACGATTACTCGATTTACGATCGCGCGTGAAAACTATCGAGAGATGTTTACAGTACAGCAAATAAAACTCGGAGGCAACTGTCGAGAGTCCTCTCGCCCCGTGATAATTGGCATTCGCAGCTGGTATTTTCCCTTTGAAACTCGCGCCCAAACCAGCCGATTGTTTAAATTATTCACGCTGGCATTATTAAACCGGTCCACGTTCGTTCTGTACTTGGTATCGATCTCTCCCATGGGGGTTGGTAAGCACAGTTTCAAGGGGATGTTTCGCGCGTTTCGACGGGGAAATTAGGTCGAAGAGTCGGGTGCGATCATCGAGATGGATGGATTCGTTGTTTTAGGGGTTTGGTTGCTGAGGGCCGAGTTGGTGCACACGAAGCCAGAGAGCGAGAGAGAGAGAAAGAGAGAGAGAGAGAGATAAGGTCAGCTATACGTACGATGTTATACAGTACGGATAAGGTGAGCAAAGGGTAGAGTTTATAAAAGTTCAATCCCGAGGAATTATCAAGTTTAACGAAGAAGAGAGCCAACTACGAGGTGGAGCCAACTACGGGATAAAATTACCCCGTAGGGAAAAATAGACGATTCCGCCAACTCCCTGGTTTTCGATCGACTCTCGGATAGTATGCCTTTCGAAACTCCGAAATGAAATTTTTCTGAAGAAGGAGAAGAAGAGAGAGCGGCCGTTTGGAAGAACGATCCAGCACGAAACATCGATAATTCTTGCGAAACGAAACAAAAAAAAAAAAAAAAAAAAAGAAAAAAACAGAAAGAAAACCTTCTAGTTAGTCCCACAGATGTAGCTGTAATAAATGAGTTTGTTTCCAATGCTTAAATGGAGAAAAAAGAAAAAAAAAAGGGAAAAGGAGACAAAAGAACTTGAATGGAGGAGCAAGTATCACCTGTTAGCTGTTCGTCAACGACGGGAGCTCGATCGACGATTTAATTAACGTCGTTCCTTGGGAAAGAGACGAAGTTTCGATCGATATCGTCTATGCTGTTTCAAGAAGAGTTATCACCGATGGAACAGCTGCTCGCCGTCGTGCGGCGATTCCGTTAAATTTGCCTCGTTTCTATCTCGATTTTCCATCATTTGCGCGATGTTGGAAAAAATGTTCGACCCGTCGACTCTATTCCAATCCGGAGTGAATTGGATTGATCGATCGAACGATCTCGTGCACCGAGTTCACGTCCGGGACTCGCCGCGTTGCCGTTGCAATGAATCGCGGAGTGTGTACGCGTTCCGTCGAACCGAAACTGCGTCACGACTCCGGTCATTCGGTGCACGAGTACCTGCTCGCGCCGATTTCGAACGACTACCGCAGAACGACAGAGCCTTCCGCCTCGCTTCTTCCAGGTCAATGTATCGGGTCAATTGTCTGCCAGTGAACAGTGAGACGGGAATTTGCTTGACGAGGAGCTCAGAGACGACGCTGTTATCAGCTGAAAATTAGCTGGAAGACGACGCGCGAGTCGACGTAGAGAACGAAAAAAGAGAAAGAGAGAGAGAGAGTCTGAATTTGGAGATGTTCCCTCGCTACGACAACCTGACGACCGTGACATCGATTTCTCCTCCCTCATTGAGCATTCATTGGCCAACTGGTGGCAAAGGGTCGAAGGACAGCGGGAGGATCGTTTAGAAAATATGAGTCGGATGGCGCCGGTTACCTGTTACGCCGTTGCTCGATGGCTGGAAGATTTGCCGCGTGAGTGGCTGCAACAGCAGCAGCAGCAGCAACGGTGGCTGTGGCTGGGAAGTGTGTGTGTGTGTGTGTACGCTGGCTGTCCGCCGGCCGCGCGCCCGGCCTGGCCTGGCCGACACTCCGCGAGGAAAGCTGCTGCCTGCTGCTCGCGACCGTACGAAACTTGCGAAACACCAACGCGTGGAACGACGCGAGACGAACGCGACGAAGAGGCGAAGAAGACTGGGCAGCGACGACGAGTAAACGACGCCGGATGCAACCACCAAGCGACGTGAAACTGTCGGACGGACGCGACCGTTGGCGTCGCGACGCCGCTCTGACGGACGCCGGCGTCTCGTCGCCTCGACCCCGGCCGTACCAGGCCTCGCACCCTCTCCGGCCTCCCCTCCACACGCCGCAACTCCTCCCTCTGTGGCCGGTGACGCAGGCGTATCGCGACAACGCGACGTGGCGGTCGCAGGCTAGGCGCACTTTTACGCGCCCCGACAATCCACCCCCAACCCCCCCGCCAACGCTGAAACCGAAATTGATACCAACGTTGAACTGAAATTGCTGAAAACTCGAAACTCGAAACTCGAAACTCGCCACCGTCGAATCAATGTCTGTCTGAACGATAGAAACGTGCAGGCTACGCAAGACATCGCGCGCCCCGCCTCGTTCGCTGCTCCACGCCGCGATATCTACGCCGCCATTTCCAATCGGACGACAGATCGGGAATCACCCGGATCTCACCACGTGTTTGCCTCGCTCTGCACGCTGGTTTCCCTTTCGGCTTGTTGACAAATTGCGCAACTCGTTCGCCCCTCGCGGTGTGTGTACGCGCGAGTTTGACGACGTTTGGCGATGTTCCGTACCAGAATTCCGAAAACCGAATTAGTATCCATTTACGAATGCTAACCAACTTTGTCTTTGAAGGATTGCCCTTTTATTTACGCTATTGCGCTATTATTGTCTATATTATTATACGTTTCCTTTATTTAGTGTTAAACTTGCACGTTAATTGCGTGACGTTGTCGTCTCGATTGATTCCCTTTTTCGACTGACTGTCTCGAATCTTCCAAACGCTGTCGACTGTCTTTTTTTTCTTCGAGTGTATGTCAGTGTGCGTGCGTGTGTGTGAGATGTAAGTGAGGCGTGGATGATGGTGTGTCATAGTGCGTGAGACGGAACACGCGACTTCGCGCGACATGCGAAGCGTCAACAAACGAGGTGATCGACCGTTCCAGTCGACGATCTCTCGACGGTGAATGGTAAACGGCTATTCTTCTTTTTCTTTCTTTTCTTTCGCTTTCATCGACCATGCCAAACTTCAATCAGTCGTAAAATTCGAAAAAAGAAAGGAAATGCGACGCTTCGCAACGCGATCAAAGGCCGTGATTGCAGCCACGTGACACGGTAATCTGCGATTGCCTGTCGGATCGAGCCTAGCGCTGTCGCGTCCAAATTGCAGCCAGGATAGCCACCCATTTCGATATCAATTAGGTACAAGCCAGCACGCGCTTAGGCGCCGATTAAGTCTCAGTCCTATCGCGTTATGTTTGGATTAGGTTAGATTATCGATCAACTCGGGTTTCCATGTCACTTGGGTCTAAACAGATCCTCGATCCGGTGTGTCTGAATGAAATTAGTTTTGGTTTACATGCCATTTAACCGCAGCATCCGTGCAATCTCTCCCTCGCTCTCAACACCAGAGACGTCGAACACGAGAGATGCTCGAGTAAAGGCAACGTGAAACATTTCTTGAAATTCTATAAAGAAAGTTAGTCTTCTCTAGGTCCATATCGAAGAAATTAAAAATATGAGGCAAGAGTCGAGAGTGTTTTTGATACTTTTGTGTGTGTGTGTGTGTGTTCATAGATTTACGAGCGAATTGAACACACACATACACACACACACACAAAAATCCCCACAACCCTGCGTAATACACCATAAATCTGGTCGATTGTAATAAAGGGTGAGTTAAAACTGGCCAAGGCAGCGAGAGTTGCTCGCACCAAGGATACCCAAGGACCAACCTCGTCGTCGCGACGTTTCTCTTTCGATTAAATTCACTTCCTCCTCGTCGCTTACCCACTGCGTCTCGATGAAACTCTCACAATCGGTGAAATTTTACAACTATATCGTATCTTGTACGTCTTTTCCCGTGAGCCAAACAAGTTTTTCAAAAAAAAGTTTTTAGTGATTTTCTTGTATATCGTACAATTTCATTACCATCATTTTAAACGATCATTGCTTAGTATCTCCTTGTAATTTTTCACTTGTCAGTCTGATACCTCGTTACATTTAAAAAATTTTTTATAATTGTATCACTTTTGGTACCAACGGGTACTTTTTTTTCTTTCCTCCTTACCCGTGAAAAATGAAAACATAAACAATTAATATGATTCAGCCTTATGCGGATTTTTTTTTTCTTTTATCATTAAAGTTTTTGTTACGAACCTAAATACACACTCGACTTTACCCTACTTTCCTCTACATGTTCTCAACCACAGGGTAGAGAACTCCGTCCATCTTGCGTTTATCGTGTTATCAGTGAAATGGCAAGCAATGCATTCGTAATTCCAGGGTCTGTTGCCACGATCAGCGAAGAACAGTTCAACCTGTTACTTTTACTCGCTCAGGCGAGTTATTAGTCTCTCGCACGAGTTTGTCGACACGAGGCTATTTTCTCCGACACGATTCTCGAACACGCAGGTACCACGCGCGGCAGAATTTCGAAGAGAGCTTATTGGAGAATATTTCACTCCTTTTAGCGAAGCTAAAAGATGCCAAGTCCTAGCGAGAAATACTTGTTGCAGATACAACGTTTTTTTTTAACAGCAACTATAACGCACGTGTAACAGCTTGTTGCAATATTCCACGAATCAGATGGTTCAATTCCTTGCGCTGGCAACTGGTTCGCGGACCATAACGAGTGACCGAACCGTACATAATGATTTGTCGCTTTGACCGTCGATGTTATCACCGGATAGGAATTATTCAGACGTAATAAATTTATTATTTGTTTTGCCTATTTTGTTTCACTTAAATATATAATTTTATTTATTATAACATGTTGTAATATGTTATAACATAACCTATGTTGTGCCTAATATAACCTATATTCTAGTCAAATACATTGACATTTAGTGTGTTTATTGTTAAATTATATTACAGATTAAAGCTGTATTAACTTTTAAATGAAATAAAATTTTCTACAGTGTCAGAAAACGACATTACTTGTAGGTATCCTTAAACAGTTGCGCAAGCAACTGATTGCGGACCATAACGAGTGACCAAATAACCGTATACGATAATTCGTCGCTTTCTTTTTGAACTCGTCGGTATATTATCACCGGATAGAAATTATTGAGACGTAATAAATTTATGATTTATTTTGCCTATTTTGTTTCACTTAAATATATAATTTTACTTATTGTAACGTGTTATGCTATAATATATAATATGTTATAACATAACCTATATTGCGCCTAATATAACCTATATTCTAGTTAAATTATTTGTACACACATATTTCGTTTTACTTGTATTTACTTAAAACTGAGAAAATGTTGCAATTTGGGACAAAAAATTTTCAACGTGAGTGGCACGTCATTTCAACGCAAGAGATTACTGAGGAAATGTCGAGCATTTATAATCCTTTGTAATTTATAAACCTTTACCGAAAGGTTCTCCTTCGCGTCGACTACTCTGCCTCCGGCGTAGCTCGACCCACGATCATTTCCCGGCAACTGGTTTTCCCACCCACGGCCCGTTCGTTCGCATCTTCTCGATGCCCACGAACACGAAGGAAGCAACGACACGTCGTCGGTTGCACTAGCGAGAAGAAACCTTTCCAACCTTTTTCTCCCACCTTTCTCTCTCTCTCTCTCTCTCTCTCTCTCTCTCCTGGAAATACAAAGAAAAAGTGCACAGGACAAAAAAGAAGCAGCGTAACCACGTAAACCCGGCGAGTTTGATTAAAATCAGATTTGCTCGCGCGCTAAAAGGGGATGAAAGGGGCTTTCACGGGGAGCACGTAGCGGATAAACTCGAGCAAACCCGAACAGACCCAATTTCCAGTCAAGAGACAGCGGAATACTTTCACGCGAGTGGCGAGGCGGTGGAGTGGCGAGGCTTGCGGCTCGAAAAGGAGGGATTCTGAGGGAAAGAAAGCGTCGATGGCTAAACAAAGAGCGCACGGAGAGCCGTACCAAGCCAAGGGATGAAGGTTAATACCTCCTGTGGTAGCACGGTGTTGTCTTCATCGCGGGATTTGTCGGTGTCGTCGCGTGGAAGTTACACGACATCTGCACGCGCCCGTTCCTCCTCGAGTCCAATTCTTCCAAAAGTGACAATCTTCGACACTGTGGGCGGCATTTCGATCCGAACCCCCTCAATTATGAACGCCGGACAGACGCCGGAGTAATCGCATATTAACCACTTGCGCTGCCAATTGATTGCGGACCATAACGAGCGACCGAATATACAATAATTCGTCGCTTTTCTTTTAAACTCGTCGGTATGACGTCAACGTTTATTGACAAGTAATAAATTTATCATTTGTTTTGCCTGGATTGTATTTCAATTTCACACTTGAAATTAATATATTGAAAGTATTTTCTCAGTATTGGGTATATATATTTTACCTTAATACGAACAGTAATATTTAGAAACGTTCAGAATCTCTTCTCCCTAGACATCACATTTTTGAACACAGTTCTATTGAACGTCTTAATCGCTTGCGCTGGCAACTGATTGCGGACCATAACGAGTGACATTCTTTTTGAATTCATCGGTATGTCACTAGACAGAAATTAATAAGAAGTAATAGGTTTGTTTTGCCCGAGTTATGCTTAAATATACTCAATACTGAGAAAGTATTGCAATTTTGGAACAAAAAATTCTCGACGTGGCACGTTATTCCAGCGTAAAAAGTTGAGATTGACCGCTTGCGCTGACAACTGATTGCGGACCGTAACGAGTGACCAAACCGTGTACGATAATTCGTCGCTTTCTTTCTGATACTCGTCGGTACGATATCACCGGACAGAAATGATTGAGAAGGAGTAATCAATTTATTATTTGTTTTACTTAAATATATAATTTTACTTATTATAACATTTTATGCTATAATATATAATATGTTGTAACATAACCTATGTTATGCCTAATACAACCTATATTCCAGTTAAATACATTGACATTTACTATGTTTATTGTTAAATTATATCGCAGATTCAAGCTGTATTAACTTTAAAATGAAATAAAATTTTCTACAGTGACAGAAAACGACATTGCTTATAGGTATCCCTAACCAGTTGCGCTGACAACTAATTGCGGACCATAACGAGCGACCAAATAACCGTATATATAATAATTCGTCGGTTTCTTTTTGAGCTCGTCGGTACGATCGAAATTATTGAGACGTAATAAATTTATTATTCGTTTCGCCTATTTTGTTTTACTTGAATACACTTAAAACTGTGGAAATATTGCAATTTTATTGGGACAAAGAATTCTCGACGTGCGTGGCACGTCATTTCAGCGCAAGAGGTTAAATACGTGTTCGAGTAGGAGGCTCGTTGTCTCGAGGCCTCGAGGTTTAATCGAATTTTTATGCTGGATCGAAACTTTGCTGGACCGGAGGTGTCGTCGTGGCGTTGAAAGATCTTTCAGTTGGCTGAGGGGAACCGAAGCTGCCGATCAGCCAGTTTAAAAGTAATGGAACTATCGGAAATAAGGTAAGGATGGTAAACGATGGAAATGAATCAGCACTGCGGCAGGTAGCGCGGGTGCCAACAGGCGCGTTCGTTGAAAACAAAAGGGCGAAATTTTCCCGGTTCTCCGGTCCAGTCTTTGTCTTTGTCTTTGTCTTTGTTTCATCGAGAGACGAAAGGAATCGAGTTGGCACGCTCTGCTCCCCTCGACCGATATCAAACCTCGTCAGATCTCCGATTTATCCGCGCGGAAAGCGACTGAAGCGATTGAAGCGATTGAAGCGATTGAAGCGTTTGAAGATCGCGAGTCGTCCTTTCACCGATCGCCTAATTAACTGCCGCGCCGTGCACGCGCTCCATCCGTCTGTATTTCGCTTAATTAACCGCCTCCGTTCCACCGAGCCTTTATCCTTTTATATCCCGTTGCACTTTGTATCTTGCGCTTCCTACCCTGTTAATTATTTATCGTACAAACGAGCCAATTTAAACGAACGACGCGATGATTAATTATGGCGTTGAGGAAAGTAAGCTGGCGAGGTGGCGAGGCGGAAGCACGACGCGAGATCGGGAAGCAACGTCAACTTTTCTTTTCTTCGTCGTTCGTTCGCTCTCTCGCTCGCTCGCTCGTTCCGGTTTAATCCACTTTCCTCCTTCTTGTGTCGAGCTTTTAATCAATACCGGCGAATCGAGTCGAATCGAATCGGTCCGCGCTTTGTCCACGCCTCTGAAAAAGAACAACGAGATTCGATCTTGAAAGTGGCCTGGCGAGTTCCGATCTCGAATTCGAGAGGAAGAGGATGTACGAAAGAACGCCGAGCGCCACGGCTGTGTGTGTGTCGTCTTACAATTATCCCTTTCTCGAGGAGAACAAACAACACGTGTACATTGAATTTTCCAATTTGAACAAAAACTGTAACGATAGCCTGAATACCAGTCGATACTTGGTTACTTTGTAACCTGGAAACTCAGAGTCTCTGGCGATCCTACCGAACTATAGTTCGTCGAAATTGTCGCGCGTTTGTTTTCTCGAGTTCGTGACATCGACGTGTTCCACGTTTCTCTATCGATCGTACTTGAAGGGCTAGATCGAACGCGTGCAATCGAGTCTCTCTCTCTCTCTCTCTCTCTCTCACGAAGAAGCACTTTAAGCTAAGTGTCCACTGGAGAGTAAAACTGTCGCGAGTTGCTCTCGAGAGTATTTCTCGCAAGTGGATACCGCTTCTGAGAGTTACTGTCCAGGAGCATCGTTGAATTGTTTGACAGTCGACGTGTCTGCTCGCAAATGGACACAATATTACACTGTTCTCGGAGAGTTGCTCTCAGAATTCGAAATCCTGAGTACTCTCGTGCGAACAGAATAATGAACAATAAAAAAAAGTGTGGTCAAAAAGTGAAATTATTACACTAACTTCTTTCGATTTATTAATTATTATATAATAATTTAAATATTAAATAAATGTTGCATAATATAATAATATCATATAATATAATTATTATATAATATCATGTGATATTTAACTATATTAGATATTATACAATAGTTTAAATTATTGAACTCTTCTCTTCATGTTGATTTTCCTTTTTCCTTGAAGTATCGTTGGCGACTGAAAGCTTCTCTCAAATGGACACAACGCCTGACGATACTCTCGAGAGAACTATCGCGAAAAATTCTTCAAATGGACATGTACCTTTACGCGGCAATCTAGTTGACCACGGAGTGGTTCTCTGTCTCGATCGAACGGATAGTTGACATAGTTTAGGATTAACCAGGACCCTCCCAAGGGAGACGGAGATTAGAGGGCGGAGATTGGCGCCGCTAATCTGTTTTCGCTAAGGTGGCTCGCTTAAAATTCCTCCTCCCGGCAAGTTGCTCGAGAAGTTGCAACAAGTACGGCGACGAGCAGTTGCGACCAGTAATTTACTTAACCGCTGATAAACAGCCGCCGTTTCCTTAACGGCTCGCTGTTATCGTTACGAGTACGTGCACGCTCCGTCTCCTCAAGAATCGCGCGATGTTTCGGTTACGGTCACAGAAACTTTCTCTCTGAGAGTAAAAATCGACGTCGACGGAAGCAGAATCTCCACTTTTCCCCCGAGTCCCCTTCCTTTTCGCCCGCCGTCCACTCTGTCGCGTTTGTTCCGCCACGGAAAATTGGAGAGCTCGAAAATTTGATCGAAATTCCGATGCATCGTCGCGGCAACGTCTAACTACACGTGTATACGGTTATGAATATCCGAGATAACAGAGGCCTGGACCGACCACGTAGCGCGTCTCTCGTCTGCATTATCTCTCTCCGATTCGCGGACGGAAGTGTGAAAGAACGTACGTACGTACGTGTGATTTGTTCGAGTCGAGTTGTTATACAGAGAGTGAGAATGGGTTCGTAGCTTGTACGGCTTTGATCTTTCGCCGAATTCGAAAACGGACGAATCGAGTCGAGGAAACTCGAGGTACGCTGAAGCGAAATACGCGTAAACGCTTATTATAATATTGCTCGCGCCAAACCGTGACCGGCGTCTGTCGATGTGTTTGATATATATATATATATATATCGCACGTACGTACATACGTGTATCTATAGATACAGATACCGTAGCAGTTCCATTCAACGAAGCTTATTGCCGTCGTTACGTCGTATGAATATTGCATGGACAGGCACGTCGTAGCAGGCGCTATCTCGAGCAGCGCAGGCTCCTTTCGTGTCCATTCACGACCCGATCCCGGTATCCTGATCTATCGGTATCGCCGAAATGATTCGCCACCGTGGCCACCGTGGAAGCGCGTTGCCCAGAATCGATTAACTCGGAGAGAGCTCGAGCCGAGAGGACGAAGCCGAGTCGATTAACGTTTAGATTTTAAAGCGAAATTTAAAAAATTTTTACAATTTTTTTTTTTTTTTTTTTGCTGGCTTTTATCGACAGAATCGATTCTGCCAACCCTGTTATTTGTTTTCTCGAACCTCCAATTTCGAAGTTTTGCGCGTGACACGCCCGACTAATTTCGTGAATAATCTGAATAAACTTGTGAAACATATCGATCGGTCCAGCAATAAATGTAAAAGCAATCGTAATGCGACGAAGAATCTGATGATAGCGTCTCGCGACGACTCCAAAACGGACCGTACAATCAGCATTTATCCTATTTTGTCAAGAGCGTTCGCTGTATGTATGTTGCATAATGTTGATACAGTAAACACTTTGTAACTATGTAACGTTGTACGACTAAATCTCTAACAAAGGAAACATACCAGAGTACGAGTCACCGATTTTGATAAAATTTGGCATAAATGTAGTTTTCTAAAAAATATATGATCCGGTATTTTTCTTTTTATCGCCAATCGTTGATGTTGAAGGGGTGAAAACTACTTTCAAAGTGCAGAATACATATTTTGTCAAATATCTCGGAAAATATTGAAGATATCGTTTTCGTGGAAATTAGTGTTTTTTTAGTAATGTGTACCATTTTGCAAAAAATCCTTTTGTTTAAATAATATATGTAATTACTGTATTGTTTCTTAATTTTTCCAAGTAAATGTTAACAAATTTTCTTGAACATTTGTTTATGAAAATTACATGTACAAATATAAATTACGGATAAAATGGAATCTTGATTTTTGTATTATAAGTAAATTCGTTATTTGTAAATCTTTCTTGCAAGTTAATAGCGTGTTCAAGATAAATCAAGATGTTTTCAAAATAATTAAATCCAATTTGACAACTGTCCGTAGAAATAGGTATGTAAAAAGAAATCTAACCTAAATCTATAAGCATTAATCAACATGGCCGATAATTTAACTCAGCACGATAACGTGCCCACTTTAAACCAAAGTTGGCCAACTGGCGGCCCTTGCCCCCACTTTTCCAATTGCTAGCGCTATCCCCTCCACTGCGTTGAGAGTGCCGCGGCTACAACTCTACTCGCGTTAGATACTCATGTGCATACATACGAATTTTTTTTTTTTTTTTTTTTTTTTTAGTTAGTAGAGTTAAAGAAAGATAGAAAAAGTATTACAGTAGAGTTAAAGAAAGATAGAAAAAGTAATACGGCAGAGTTAAAGAAAGACAGAAAAAGTATTACGGCAGAATTAAAGAAAGATAGAAAAAGTATTACAGTAGAATTAAAGAAAGATAGAAAAAGTATTACAGCAGAGTTAAAGGAAGATAGAAAAAGTATTACAGTAGAGTTGAAAAAAGTAGAGTTAAAGAAAGATAGAAAAAGTATTATAGTAGAGTTGAAAAAAGACAGAAAAAGTATTACAGCAGAGTTGAAAAAAGACAGAAAAAGTATTACAGCAGAGTTAAAGAAAGATAAAAAAGGTATTATAGTAGAGTTCAAGAAAGACAGAAAAAGTATTATAGTAGAGTTCAAGAAAGACAGAAAAAGTATTACAGCAGAGTTAAAGAAAGATAGAAAAAGTGTTACAGTAGAGTTAAAGAAAGACAGAAAAAGTATTACAGTTTGTATGAATCGCTGTGAGACCATGCTTATCTGAGTACTCATTAACTTAACGACTCGTTCGACTCGTTGGAGTCAACTGACGAGTGCTCACACGATTCTGATCGACTGGTCATTCGATCGATCTGCACTAACAATAAACAGAAAAAGTATCTGGTAAAATCTCGGGAGAACCTTTCAAGAGACGAGTCGCATTTAGGAGGGAAGAATACTCAGAGAAGCGATAGAAACGTCATCGACGGTAATTTATTTCGTCCGAGTAAAGTCGAAAGTTTAAAATTCCAGTTAACCGGATTTCACGGGCAAGTGACGTTAATTGCCGCGCAACCGTTTCCGGCCCGTGTAGGAAAATCCAAGCGGAGCTGATTAGCCGCGCAATGTCACGTTCCTGGCTGGGCAGGTTTATCGGGTCGCCCCCTCCCCCCCCCCCCGGAGGCGTTTTAATCGGTGAAACCCTCTCACTGAAGCTGTTTCGAGGTTTTCGAGCAAAGGTAGAAACGTTTCAACAGGTACACGTCTTTCGTCGATCGAAAGACAACGGAACAGTTGCAGATCCGACTGCTTCGAAAGAACCGACTCGATTTCAAATTTCCAGCGTACGCGCGAACCAACTAATCTTTAACTAATTATCATAACAATAGTAGACTCGAGGAGAATCCAGCTGGTAGCCATTACGAAACGATGCGTGCCCAAGTGTTTGCAAATTTTTTTAAAAAGTTTCAGCAAGCAGGTATTGAAATACGAATCTTTCCACTACGAATTAACAGAAATCAGTCAATGTCCATTTCTGTACTACACGTTTCCATAGAAACGTGTACTTTGACACAATTTGATCGACAAGCTCTCTCGTTACGTAGCACGCCAGCTTTCACCGCGAAGCGAACCGACAGAAACGAACAGAAACGAATGTAACGCCTAACCTAAACCTCTAGATTTCGTGAAACCTGCGTTAGAGTCGGTTTGCTTGCCGATTCACCGATGCCAAACTACATACGTTGCGAGATGCATCGTGAGACCTCGAGAGAAATCGATGCACGCTTCAACGTATGTGTATTAAACGTTCGATGAAAGATCAAACGGTGTCTTCTTCAATATCCCGATAAACGTGATCCCACAGCTGCTATACCAACGAAGACGCCTTGCCTACTTTCCCAGCCAGATACGCACGTCCCATCGTTCTTCATCCTCTTCTTCATCCCTCCCTCTTCGTCGTTGTTGAATCTCGCAATTTCGTCTCGTCCGAAAGGACCTCGAACGCGGTGGATACTACATACTTTGCCAGGCAAATGTTTGAAGGAGAATCTTGGGACGACAGAGCCTCGGTGAACGATCCAAATCCTTCGTGCAAATCGATCGACAGCAGATTGATCGAGAAGATGACGTAGAAGCATTACACAAGACGCGACACAGGTTTTGCACTGTTTCGCAGACGACGTTTCAAATTCTGGTGAATTTCTGGATGAATGAAAAATTTTTATTTCATTGGGAATCTTCACTTGACTTTTTTTCTACAACTCGAGAGCTTGAGAAATTCTCAAGTAGAGAAACTTGACCCGTAGAAAGGTGAATGAACGTTTACGGTTAATTTCTGGCGTTAGGAAAAAGGAAATACAGTCTGCAACAGGATTTTATTTTAAGATAGCATAACCTGTGAGAGATGCTATCGTTCTGCTCGTTTTGGAAGCTGGACTTTTGGAAACTGTGGACCAGTTGGGAAAATTGCAAGATATTTCACTTTTCTTTTCTTTTTTTTTTTGACAGCTGCGTCATCACGTACCAACGTTATGAACGTTGACTATGATAAAATCAACGTCGCGGAAAACGCCAGAGCTCGAGTCGTAGCACTCGTACTCGTACTTGCGACGACATCTTCGATTAAACTTGTGCCGTCGGTGCCGAGTAACGGGAGAAACGGTGGCTTTAAGGGACTGAGGCGCGCGCGCGCGCCATTTGCATTATTTAAATGGCAAGACGGATATCCGGCCCAACCGGCGCGCTTCCCAGCGTGGCCATTTGTTTCGCGAGAACGGGCTAGAAAACGTCGTGTCGTTAAAATGGTCCGCGTTAAATAAAGCAAATCCCGGCCGAAGTAGGACGAGCACTCGAATCTCCGAGACGACGAACGAAAGAGAAACAATTTATCAGTGTGATGACTGCAGTGTAGCTTTATCCATTGACCATTTCAAACACTGTCATACCGAACGAAACAATCAACAAGTCTACATTGCCCTCGTTATTCCAATAAATATATACACGATAATATTGTACTTTTCTTTCTACTTTTTATTACGTGGAATATACCCACAAATTACTGAAATACCAAGTTTTTCCTTTTTACTTTTCTAAAGTTTTCCACTTAAATATAACGAAAGAAATGTTTATATCAAATTATATAAAAGATTATATATTTATAGAAATATTTATATAAATTATATTAGAAAGAAATATTTATATTTTTATTAAATATGATAAATTGGTGGCGAGGACGTTGTTACTCGTTCTTTCTTACGATGCAAATGTGGGTTGGAACATGGCTTTGCTCTTTGAAGGAATACTCTTTCAAAATAGATTCGCTCGAAAAAGTCAACAAAATTTGCATTTTCCTCGTTTCTCGACGATACAATATATGGTATCCTTTCCGACGATTATTGACATTCACTCACGAAACGAGGAAAACTTTTAGTCCAACCACGTTCCCTCAATCAAACCGATGGCCAATGAGTTGCCAGCGGACCTTCAGCTACTGAATTCATCCTGTTTTCCCACTTTCTGCGGTACATCGACACCGCGTTGACCGAAACCACGAGCAAAGGATTACCCTCATATCTCGCTGAGAGAAACTTTGAACGTAACTTCGAACGGTACGAACAAGTTTGTCCGAGATTATCGCGCGATTCAGCCAGTCGGTGTTCCATTGAAGAGGAAATAACTATTCTTTCTCGTTGAGCTTCTCCCGACGATTCGATCGTTACTCTCTCACTCTCCACTCTGTTACTCGATTCGTTGATATTTCGAGGAAAACCAAGTTTAGCGCAACCGCCGCGTGATTATGTCGCGCGTGCCCGTGGCAACGTTTACTCGCTTTATTTATTGCGTAAACAGATCGCGACAATTGCTACGAACGACCAAGCAACGAGAACATCACGTTCTGATCAATTATTACGACGCATCGTACTCGATTTACCCTGCTCTCAAACTTTTGCAAACTTTTTCCCGTTTGACTGTATCGACTATCTAACGTTGAATCGAAGGCTATGAAAGACCATTTCATGCGCTTTACGCGTCTCGAACGTTCGATTTAACCGTTTCATTTGTAATCCAAATGTCAATCTTAACGCCATATCGACGGGAGGGTCACAACGTCGACTTCCTATCGCTAAGATGGGAACAAAATATGCATGCCAATTTTTTACAAATACAAATTAACCTTAATAGAAAAATTAACATCTTCCAATAGAAACACTTTAAAATTTAATAGAAAAATCTTTCACAGAGAAATTAACATCTTTTTAGTTCAAACTAGCAAAAGTGAAAAATTTTATTTAAATTTTACAAAAAGAGTTAAACTTTACGAAAAATGAAACATACGTCACAAATATAAACAAAGAAACAAGAATAATGAGCTATGCAAGTAATTGGAAAAATAATCAAGCGAGAAATGATTGTTTAAAAAAATGATATGTATTTGATAATTGAAAATTTGTCATCAATGAAATCAAAATACTCGAGTGAAAAGGAAGAACAATCAACGAAAATCAAAATAATTTGTCAGTGCGCGTTATCACGGGACAAAAATTTGTCTTGACTTTTAAGAGGACTCGTTCCTCAAACATTTGATCCGTTAATGAACAAAATTTCGGGACATCTGTTAAAGTTGCAAACGAGAATAGTCTCTCTACCGACGACAAATGGATTATTTTTGAAATAACTTTAAAAAGTGATTTAAAAATAACGTTATTCGAAAATTTTTCAAAACACCCAGGCTGGGTAGGTTTTCATTAGAAATGCGTTCAAAGCTAACTTTTAAATTCCTGAAACTCGAATCCGAAACGTTGTCACGTTGCAAGGGTATAATTAAAAAATTACAATTACAATTTAACAAAATTTTTATTCATAAACAACTTACTGATGTACTATAGTTGACATTGTGAGTGGATTATAGCATAAAATAATACCAAAGTATAATTACATTTGATTTGTCGCGCTCTCATACTCTCTCTTTCCAATCACACTGCGGTTTCTTTCCTCCGCACACAGTCTCACACACACACATCTCATTCATTCACGCATATAAAGCTCTCACTCTCAAACATACCGAAATTAATCTTGCAGTAAAAAATTTAGCGTCCGTTGCAACAGAAATTAATGAAATCTCATTAGTACTATATGTTGCAGCGAACGCTATATCGTACAATTATTACAGAATATTATATAATTACGAAACATCATACAATTATAAACCATCTTAAAACAAAAGACAACACATACACATATACACATCCTCGTAGCGAAATTCTACAAATTCAATGTCATTATCTTCTTCTTTGTCTTCTTCCCTCGTTCGGACGACATCTTCTTCGATATTTTATCCATCTTTGTCACAGTTTTCCATACTTGCTGCTCTTGAGACTGTGTACTTGTTCGTCCATCGGAATCCGAAGCTATAATAGAGTCTCGATGTTCGATGATGTATTCCACGAACTCTATCGCCTCGAAACCGAGGAAGTCGGCCAATTCACTTTCAGAGTTTGCACTTTTCAACGTGTCAATGATTCTACGTTTAAATATCTGACGAGAAATTGTTGGCGCCTGATTTTTATAATACTCGTCCACCTTTTCCTCGTATTCTTCATTCAGAAATCTCGGTCCAGTCGTGGCACCAACCGGCTCCATTCCTTCAGTTTTGAATTTTAATGAAGAATCCACAATTTCTCTGGTATTCTCTGCCGGCTTCGTCCTTCCACTGTCCGACACTCTTTCTTTGTAATCAAATTTCAAACCGATCAAACTAACAGTTTCATAATCGGTCAGTTTAATGTTGTTTGCCGGTTTGTTGGCAGTTTCGTTAAATTTTCTTCGAATTGCTGCAATCGCCTTGAACATTATTTGGGCATCCGAAAATATTAAACTATCAGCCCTTTCTTGCAGCACTATAAATTTTTCTACCGTCAACGCGTTCTCCTCGATTAGTTTTTCGAACGCAAACATCAGAAACTCGTCGACCATTTTGTACGAACACGGTCCGAGTCCCCTGCTGGCAATCTCACGTAGTTCGTCAACATGAAACAACATGCACTTGGGAATTTTTTTGCACACGTCTGTCCAACTATATTCCATGTTCAGCGTATTGCATTGTTCTTTTTCTCTCTTGATCTCATCTCCCAAATCAATGTTCCTTGTAGTGTCGTTTCTTCCAGCTGTTCGTTGATACTTTGGCAATCGTTTTCTACGAACCATGTTTTCTTGAGAAATGTTCGACTAAAATTAATATAAATATTAATTTTACAATATTCGCGAGACGGTTTGCGATTGTTCCTCCAATACTTGTAGCTTCAGTTGCCACCAAAGACCAAAATACTCGTTACGCTCTTAGATTACTCGTAACGAAACTTGGTTCACTTCTGAAAAACTGAATGTGGATGCCTCTGTCGCCATACATATATAGTATGTTCCCTTTCCTATTTGCACCCTCTCCCTGACCAGAGTAATTTAGGACTTACACCTGGCTATGTGCTTCGAACAAGAAACCTTCTTACAAAATAAAATTAAGTTTGATGTGCGAGAATTTTCACATTACGACGTCGTTACGTTGTGTACTTCAGAAATTATAACTAAAACTTTGCAGCCAAGTATTGCAGTCGTCATAAAATTTTTGAAATCAATAGAATGGCTTTACGAAATGGAAATTCCTGCAAAATTGTAATGTGTAATCTTTTAGTTACATCGTCGCAAGCTAACGACGTCGTTAAGCTTCGAATCTCAAAATTCTCGAACCTACAATTCCATTTTATTTTCTTGCTTCGAGAAGCGAAATTAACAGAAATTAACATAAATTTGCAATTGACAGTTGAAAATAAATTAGAGTAATGTTTTTATATAAATTTTTAATGTTGAACGAAACATGTACAAAAATGTATAATCGAGATTCTGACATCCGAACGCTTTTCTGGATCTAATTTACTTCTCTCTTCTTTTTTTATTGACTACAATGCTGAAAAATATTTTAAGATGTACGAGTGATGGTAATGTAGTGAGATATATTTTGCTACATTCTTTAGACATTTCATGCTGTCGTTTCAGAATTACGATCGACTCTAACGTACCTTAATTATGTATGTCGTTAAAAACAAAAACCGATCATTCGCGAAGCATCTCAACATTCGAGATTCTAAATTACTCGCGCTGCAAACGATTTTTTTTTTTCATTGATTTTGTTCCGTTTTTTTGTCTAAATTTCGAGAGTCTTGAATGAAAGCACAAGGTCTCGAATTCTCGGGACTTTTTTGAACGTCGAGGGTCTCTCGACGTCTCGAATACAGTCATACACTTGAACGTTCAACGATAATGTAAAATGTTTAAATCCAAAGAATCTATCAAAAAACTATCTCGTTGCTCTGAAAGACTTTTCAGTACCCTGTAGTTGACGAAAAAAAAGAAGAAAGATTTCGGACGTTGCTATTCATAAACAAGAATCTGAATCAGATATATTTTTGTACATTGTTCCGTCTTCGTTAATAAGTGGCCAATAAAAATTTATACAGATTCAGTTCTTCGAACAGTTCCTCTTACAAAGCATCAATTTTCGAGAGATAATATCATTATAAATAAAAATAATAAATTGGTAGCAATTGTACGAAACAAAATTAACATTTTAAATTTAAAAAAAATTATTGGGATTAATATAGTAACTTTAATATCGAAAATTAAAAATAATTATCGAAACAAAAGAATGGCACGAATAATGGTAATATAAATTTTAGAATCACATTGGGACCGCATATTCTAATGGGACCTTTTCCTTTTCTTAAATTCATACTCTAATTGCTGACAAATGAACAAAGGAGTATCATAAAATTAATATCCTGATTTTTACTATGTATCGAATTCGAGTTTCAAGAATGTAAATACCTCGAACGCATTAATGTCTATGAAAGGACTATGTTAGAAGAAAAGAATAAACATTAGCCTCTACATTAGAATAAACAAATGAAGGACATTAAAAGATCATTAAGCGTCAGGCTATTGAAAGATTTAGAAGCCTCTGTAAAATGATTACAAAGAGTATCGTTCGGTCGTCGAAAATAGCGATTCTACCTGCTTCGGAATAGTTTCAATTGTTCCCCTCATTTATCTTTTTTACCTGCGATAATTTTGTTGCAACAGGATAATGCGTCAGAACATGCGCAGCGGACAAACACCGAATCCGTTATATACCTACATTTCATTCCATGATCAAACGATAACATACTGCCGATCGTGACAGTGAAATTACCCACCGTTAACAACCCGGCCGTGGATTGACTAATCCTCGAGAGTGAGAGAAAGAAAAAGAGACAGAGAAAATACAATCTCCCCTTAGATAACGGTGGCAAACGACGACTAACGAAACCTTCGAAGGGCGGGAAAAATCCACGATGTGTCTATTAACCTCTCGCGCTGGCAACTGGTTAATTGCGGACCGTAACGAGTGACCAAACCGTATACAGTAATTCGTACGATACCGCTGGAAAGAAATTATTGAATGGTAATGAATTTACCATTCGTTTTGCCTGGGCGTTACACTTAAATATACTTGAAACTGAGAAAACGTTGCAATTTTGGGGCAAAAAAAATTCTCGACGTGCGTGGCACGTTATTCCAGCGCGAGAGGTTAATGGTACGTTGACAGATCGTTTGGTCGATTAAAGGTCGATTTCAAGCCACGCAAATAATAATTGGGAAAGTAATAAGTCGAAGAACTGATTGTTTGAGAAAACTAAACTATTCGTTTGAGAATTGAAAGTAACATTCAAGACAAGTACCAATGAAACACCAAAATGCTCAAATGAAAAAAAGAAAAAAACAACAAATAATCAATGAAAATCGAAATAATTTATTCTAGTGTTGTCGCGGCAGGAATTTTGTCCTGGCATTTAATAGGACTCGATCCTCAAACATTTGGTCTGTTAACGAACAAAATTTCGGAATCTTTATTAAAGTTGCTAATGAGAACAGTGTCTCGACTGACGACGAAGATTAGGAGGAAACTGTTACATTTTACAAACACATGTTTTATTAATGTATGGCAATGGAACACACCTAAATTTTGTCTATTGTCATCAAAAAATCAGTTATTTCTATCAAAGTCAAACAACGAATAAAGATTTTGAGACAAATATTAAATGATTTACGTCGAGAAGTAACAAATAAATCGTTTAATTGGAGAAAAATTAATTCAATTTTTATACAAACTACACGATAATATAATTTCATTATTTTCCAAATAGACTATTATTGACATAACTTTAGAAAGTAATTTAAAAATAATGTTGCTTGAAAATATTTCAAAACGGGTGGATTTTGATTAAAATTAAGTTCGAAAAGCGAATCTGAAACCGTGTTACATGGTAAGGGTATAATTAAAAGATTAAAATTACAATTTAACAAAATTTTTATTCATAAACAACTTACTGATGTACTATAGTTAACATTGTGAGTGGATTATAGCATAAAATAATACCAAAGTATAGTTACATTTGATTTCTCGCGGTGTCATACTCTCTCTTTCCAATCACACTGCGGTTTCTTTCCTGACTTCCTCCGGCCACAGTCACACACACACACACACACACACACACATGTCATTCATTCACGCATATAAAGCTCTCATTCCCAAACATACCGAAATTAATCTTACAATAAAAAATTTAGCGTCCGTTGCAACAGAAATCAATGAAATTTCATTAGTACTATATGTTGCAGCGAACGCTATAACATACAATTATTACAATATTATATAATTACTAAATATCATACAATTCATAAACAGTCTTAAAACAAAAGACAGCACGACACATATACATGTACATATCCTCGTAGCGAAATTCTATCAATTCAATGTCATCATCTTCTTGTACCTCTTCCTCTCTCGTTCGAACAATATCTTGTTCGATATTTTATCCATCTTTGTCACAGTTTTCCATAGTTGCTGCTCTTGAGACTGTGTACTTGTTCGTCCATCGGAATGCGTAGCTATAATAGATTCTCGATGTTCGATGATGTATTCCACGAACTCTATCGCCTCGAAACCGAGGAAGTCGGCCAATTCGCTTTCGGAGTTTGCACTTTGCAACGTGTCAATGATTGTACGTTTAAATTTCTGACGAGAAATTCTTGGCGCCTGATTTTTATAATACTCGTCCACCTTTTCCTCGTATTCTTCATTCAGAAATCTCAGTCCAGTCGTCGCACCAACCGGCTCCATTTCTTCAGTTTTGAATTCTAATGAAGAATTCACAATTTCTCTGGTATTTTCTGCCGGCTTCTTCGTCCTTTCACTGTCCGACACTCTTTCTTTGTAATTAAATTTCAAACCGATCAAACTAGCAGTTTCATAATCGGTCAGTTTAATGTTGTTTGCCGGTTTGTTGGCAGTTTCGTTAAATTTTCTTCGAATTGCTACAATCGCCTTGAACATTAATTGGGCATCCGAAAATATTAAATTATCAGCCCTTTCTTGCAGCACTAGAAATTTTTCCACCGTCAACGCGTTCTCCTCGATTAGTTCTTCGAACGCAAACATCAGAAACTCGTCGACCATTTTGTACGAACACGGTCCGAGTCCTTTGCTGGCAATCTCACGTAGTTCGTCAGCATGAAACAACACGCACTTGGGAATTTTTTTGCACACGTCTGGCCAACTATATTTGATGTTTAGCGTATTGCTCTGTTCTTTTTCTCTCTTGATCTCATCTCCAAAATCCACTTTTCTGGTGTTTTTCCCACTTCCAGCTGTTCGTTGATATTTTGGCAATCGTCTTTTACCGACCATTTTTTCTTGAGAAATGTTCGACTAAAATTAATATAAATATTAATTTTACAATATTCGCGAGACGGTTTGCGATTGTTCCTCCAATCCTTGTAGCTTCAGTTGCCACCAAAGACCAAAATACTCATTATGCTCTTAGATTACTCGCAACGAAACTTGGTTCACTTGAGAAAAACTGAATGTGGATGTTTGTGTCGCCATACATATATAGTATGGTCCCTTTCTTATTTGCACCCTCTCCTTGACCAGAGTAATTTAGGACTTATACCTGGCTATGTGCTTCGAACAAGAAACCTTCTTACAAAATAAAATTAAGTTTGATGTGCGAGAATTTTCACATTACGACGTCGTTACGTTGTGTACTTCAGAAATTATAACTAAAACTTTGCAGCCAAGTATTGCAGTCGTCATAAAATTTTTGAAATCAATAGGATGGCTTTACGAAATGGAAATTCCTGCAAAATTGTAATGTGTAATCTTTTAGTTACATTCGTAGCAAGCTAACGACGTCGTTAAGCTTCGAATCTGAAAATTCTCGAACCTTCAAATTGATTTTATTTTCTTGCTTCGAGAATTGAAATTAACAGAAATTTACATAATTCTGCAATTGACAGTTGAAAATAAATTTTGTAATAATGCTTTCATATAAATTTTTAACGGTTCGCGGTTGAATGAAACAACGTACAGAAGTGTCTAATCGAGATTCTGACATCCGAACGCTTTTCTGGATTTAATTAACTTCTCTCTTCTTTTTTTATTGACTACACTGCTGAAAAATATTTCAAGATATACAAGTGATGATGGTGTAGCGAAATATTTTTTTGCTACATTTTGTAGCAAATTACCTCGAACTCATTAACGTCTATGAAAAGACTATGTTAGAAGAAAAGTATAAACATTAGCCTCTATATTAGAATAAAAAAATGGAGGACATTAAAAGATCATTAAGCGCAGGCTGTTAAAAGATTTACAAGCTTCTATAAAATGATTACAAAGAGTATCGTTCGATCGTTGAAAAGAGCGATTCTACTTGCTTGGGAATCGTTTCAATTGTTTTCCCCCTTTATTCTCAACGGTACAAACTCGGACAAACACCCAGGCCGTTTTATACCTAAATTTCATTCCATGATTAAGCGATAATATACTGCCGACCGTGACAGTGAAATTATTCACCGTTAATAATCCAATAGATTACTAATACTCGGCAAGTGCTCGAGAGAGAACAGAATTTCTTCTTCCGTTAGTTTGCACATGTTTCGTAAATGTTGTTTCCAAGTTTATATTCCACATTTTTGGACAATGGTATGTTTTTAAAATTTTCAAGTGACAGCAATAATTAGGCTTATCTCATCACTTCTGGATACAGTAAAATCTCAACTGCAACTGGGGCGAAATATAGCGGTTGCTGCTCCACGACATTCATATGACGCGAAATGGCGTCATCCGTAGATAAGGTGTTAATATTCGATTCGTTTAACGATCGATCGTCGAACTAAGTTAAGAAACAAACTCTCGCCAACTCTCGCTAAGAAACAATCACTTTCCCGTTCCTCATCTCTCGCGATCTTCGAACGTTCCACTTGGTAACATTGTCGGGCAATTAATCATTGATTACCTCCGAGAATTCGAGCCTACCGAGTCGCTCGAGCACACCGAGTGCAGATCTAGTCGCGCGTTAAGGCAAACTTGGAACGCAAACTTTTGCAGCGAATCGTCAAATATTAGCCGGCTCGTGCAAACCGAGAGAGAGGCTAAACCCTTTCCAAGAGTCGCGATCAGACGACGCCAGTCAACGAGGTCGAAATCGAGAGAGGTGAAAATCTCGCGGACGAAACAATCGACTCGTTTGAAGCTCGTCGCGTTACCCCTACCTCGAAAATTCTCACGGGAACGTTCGCGTTTCATCAAAGCTCGAACTGCACCTGCCGCCATTTCCCCCTGAAATATCATCAGCCATCCGCTCGTTTCTCCTCGTTGGTCCGCGTTTTGTTTTCTTTTTTCTTTTTTCTTTTTTTTTTTTCTTTTTTTTTTTTTGCCTTTTTCCCACCAGGAGAAAAAACAATCATTCTGTCGCAATTACGAGCGCTTTAAGCGCCAATTTATACCCTCGACGCGCAACCGATCGACCGACCGTCTCGCCCCCTCCCCCCAACCCCACCCCGTTAATCCGCCGAAATTTTTCACCGTTTCACCTGGATGAAAGGAATTCCATCGAGGAAACGGGATTTTCACGCATTCGCGGGGATCGACTGCGAGATTTGATTACGGCGTGACCCCCGTCGGGGTCGAGGTATTCGACGCAAACTCGGAATAAATCTGTCGATGTGTCGATCGAGTCTGGATTCAGGCCCTGAATTTCAGGGGGTAAAATCTAGTAAATTCGTTATAATACGAAATGAATATGGAATAGTTAATATTGTACTAAATAATAAAAACAATAAACATAAAATTATTATTTTATTAAAAAAATAAACTTCAATTATTAAATCTTTAGAATAAAATCCAACTAAAAAAGGAAATCCACATAGTATTATTAAAGAAAATATAAAAATAATTCTTTTTATTGGATAAATATAAAATATTCCTTTATAAAATCGAAAATTTTGAATTCCATTTATATAATGAATAAATCTTCCTACACATATAAATATTATAGATTTAAAATAATCCGGCTTAAAAGAATCAATTTCTTTGTTCCTACATTTTCTCAAAGTACATGCTATCGAAAATGTCTGTGTAAAGGGATTTGTTCGAATTCGTAAAATTGGCAAAGTTACAGATGTGTTTAAAGGAAACGGTGTACTGCTCGCGACGTAAGTACGAACGTTTCTGTACAACGACTAACAAAAAACTTTAAATGAGTTTTTCTCGAAAAATATTTTATTTCGTAATATTATTATTTATTGTTATATCATTATTATTTTATAACGTTCTATTTTTTGTACTGCTCGATTGATTGTAAGCGTGAATAGTTTTGTACAACGGGTAACAAGAACTTGAAATGTGTTTTTCTCAAATCCATATTTTTTTAACTGGCTGACTGGACATCTCACGTTCTAGTTGACCGATTGATTTGAAATTTTAGAGGAAATCTTCACCGGATGTACCTTTATCGTATAAACCACGGATTTCAAAATCTGATGTTCCTTCCTATTTTTTCTTCTTTTTTTTTTTTTTTTTTTTTACCACCCAAAAGGAAAATCGATATTTAAACTTCGAAATGCTGTCGTTTTTTAAATTTTCGAAATTTCGCCGTGTCCGTGGTTCACGCGATAGCCACATTTGTACTAATTAAGATGCATTTTGGTGTTTCAGTTTCAAACAACCAGGTGAGCCGTGAATCACGTCAGCCATTCGAGCCCGTTTTCAAAAAACTTTCATCGAGTTTCGTTGAAAAGAAATTGTAAATACCCTTCGAGTGTGAATAGATCTGTGTGACGAAAACTGCATAGCAAAATGTATCGTGGTTTTCTCAGAAAAAAATCCGAAAAGAGTCGATTTTTTCAAGCCGGATTTTCAGAGAACATATCTCCAAACAACAGAGACACACACGCTTCGGTGAAGATATCGAATTGCTAAAACTCGAGAACCATCGGGTTTATTTCCCGTTCCCAAGTGTATTTTCGTTTCAAACAAAAATTACCCAGCCAAGTGGTCCGAATGTTTCTTTGCGCGCCAATGAAAATATCAGACGACATCTGAAATGCCGATAAAAAGGGATAAATTTTCGCTTCAGTTCGAAACGTTGGTACGCGATGCTTTACCTCCGCGCTATTTTAAACAAAATAATGGAAACACACCAATGGAACGATATAGAAAGGAGGAACGGTAAATCGATGGCGCTGTTTGTTCCTTTTCCACGAGAAACGAGAAGGAACAATTCGAAAATTTGGTCAGTCGTTGATTCGTTCAGGTAAATAGATTTCCCCCACGGATTTCAGATCTGACCGTAACGATTATTACAGGTCTTCTCCTGTGTAATTAACTCAACAACCGTCGAGAAACACGAGAACAAACGGTCCCTTCAAGTCGATTTGTTCAAGTCATAAATATCAAGTTGGATTTGCCGCTGCGACGGTCACTTTTCATTTGTGCTACCTTCGCACTGTCCCTTTTGAAGGGACACGGTACTTAAAACCAGCCAACAACTTTTTCTTTTATGACACATGCCTACTGCGGAAGCTAATAACTTCGTAACAAAAGAATTTCAGGAAGAAGAAATTTCTAAAGACAGTCCTTAGTCAATCGACACCCATTGGAATAATTCACACGACCTGAACTTCTTGGTAGAGGATGTTATTTTTAAATTGAAACTATGTATACGTTATTATATTTATATTATATTTAATATATTATATATAAATTATCATATTTATATTATATTTAAATAAGACACGTCTTAAACGTATTTACAAAAATCAATCTCTTGGCAGAAATATGCACGTGGTCGGACTATGCGTTGAAGAAGTTCTGAGGGAACGAGTGAAGTGTTTTATTTCACTTTTTTTGTAGATAAAGAATTAGGGGACCTGGGTCCACTGCATCTTATACCCTCTTCGACACTAGAGTTCTGTCTGAGAACAGTTCTAACATAACGATATACCTTCCAGTGAAATAAAGTAAAAGTAAAATCATAAAGTGCAGTAAATCATTTCTTTTACCCATAATTCCCAATATTATATAGAAATTATTATATATTGTATTTATATTATATTTAATATATTATGTATAATTTATACTGCATGTTTAACATATTATGTATAATTTATATTGTATTATATTTATATTATATTTAATATATCACGTATAATTTATATTATATTATATTTATATTGTATGTACATGTTATAACTCTTGTATATTATATCTGTTCTAGCAAACCCGCAATGCGCGTTGATGGTTGCTTTAAATTTAAAATTACATATAAATTATTATGTGTTATATTTAATATATTACGTGTAATTTATATTGTATTATATTTGTATTGCATGTACATGTTATAACTCTTGTATATTATTTCTGTTCTAGCAAACCCGCAATGCGCGTTGATGGTTGCTTTAAATTTAAAATTACATATAAATTATTATGTGTTATATTTAATATATTACGTATAATTTATATTGCATTATATTTGTATTGCATGTACATGTTATAACTCTTGTATATTATTTCTGTTCTAGCAAACCCGCAATGCGCGTTGATGGTTGCTTTAAATTTAAAATTACATATAAATTATTATGTGTTATATTTAATATATTACGTATAATTTATATTGCATTATATTTGTATTGCATGTACATGTTATAACTCTTGTATATTATTTCTGTTCTAGCAAACCCGCAATGCGCGTTGATGGTTGCTTTAAATTTAAAATTACATATAAATTATTATGTGTTATATTTAATATATTACGTATAATTTATATTGCATTATATTTGTATTGCATGTACATGTTATAACTCTTGTATATTATTTCTGTTCTAGCAAACCCGCAATGCGCGTTGATGGTTGCTTTAAATTTAAAATTACATATAAATTATTATGTGTTATATTTAATATATTACGTATAATTTATATTGCATTATATTTGTATTGCATGTACATGTTATAACTCTTGTATATTATTTCTGTTCTAGCAAACCCGCAATGCGCGTTGATGGTTGCTTTAAATTTAAAATTACATATAAATTATTATGTGTTATATTTAATATATTACGTGTAATTTATATTGTATTATATTTGTATTGCATGTATATGTTATAACTCTTGTATATTATATCTGTTCTAGCAAACCCGCAATGCGCGTTTATGGTTGCTTTAAATTTAAACGACATCACACGTTGGATACAAGATATAATCAAGAAAGTCTCGTGTCAATTACCACTTGAATATTTATTTCATTCGAAGTGATGCTTTCTCGTGAATAAATTGCTGATACGAAAAAAAGTTTGCCGATGGGAAAGGGTTTAATTCGGTTTCGGACAATTTCTCTTGTTTTATTTGCGACGGTGAGCGTAAAACACGGAACAGTCTTTCGCCTGTACTAACGATAAGCGGTATCAACCCGGCATAAACGAACCTTTCAAACCTGTTATCTGTTCTCGGGGATACGCTTTCGTGTGTGTGTTTTCTCGGTGAATGTGCCGCAGGCTCTAGAATTGCCCTAGCTTGTCTGTTACGTCGATTTAAACGAGATGCTTACGGCACGTGTATTTACAGTGATGAGCAAAGATGAACGTAAAACGCGAAAAAAGAAAAAAAAAAAAAAGAACAAATTACGTGCGGTGTCTTAGCTCCGTGTTTCCGTCAGTATTCTGACAGACGCAAACTCTATTCGGAATCAGTTTTATTCTTTTTTGCTCCGCGATTAATTTAAAATTATTAAATAAATGTTAATTAAAAGATTATCGATACCTTTTTAGATTGTTGTAATTTTGTAAAAAAGAAAAAAATCATACGGTGATCTTCTCGCTGTACGACACAGAAAAGAAAGTCTATTCTGACCAGCTTGAATTCGTTCTTCTTCCCCATCACTGTGATCCATCATGCAGCAAATGGAAAAGTGTTTTTTTTTCTTCAAAGGAAGTGTAAAAATTCACACGTACGTAAAAATAGTGAGAAATTTTATTTGCGACTGAATTCATCGTGATCTTAAAGGTTAAAGTTCGTCCTTTGAAAGAAAACTCGCTGTCTTTTTTCTTTCGACATTTCGTCCAACTTCGAACGATACTTTGAAAATTTTTTAAATTTCTGTCACGCTTAAAGTTCAGTAAAATGATAAAAAAAAAAATCGTACAGCGAGGTTTAAGGTTTGGTCGTGAAGAAAAAAAACTCGACTCTTCAAAACCACGACGGACCGAATTTTCACGATTTACGAAAATACAAAAATAGTCTTACTTTCCCACCTGCATCATGCAAACACTCGGGATAAACAGTGAATATAGATTGCTGTGTGAATTTCTTTTAAAAATACGTAACAGCGTCGACAACTTCTCGTCATTACACGTTCAGTGTGCATACCCTAATCTCAAACATTCCAGAATGCTAGAATATCAAGTTCCAACCATGCGTGTGGTATAACATTAGCCCGTGGGCCTTCTAAAGATCAACGAACCGCGAAACGTGCATTCTCGTTAAATATCGCCAGCTGCGACGTGACGCGAGACCCGCCAAGCCACTATCTTCAAAATCAATAACGCCTTTTAACATTTGTCGACAGAAGCTCGATCAACGATCAAAGTAAAAATAAAGCTCTCTGGAACTGAATCGTTTGAATCCTCCTTTCCTTTATTTCACAGTCTCGTGCTTCAGCTTTAACTGGGACGCGTTCAGCGTTGCACGAATTTTTTCGATCCGAATAAATCGATACGTTCGATTTCGAAGCTGGCTGATTAATCAGTCAGACTTAAGGGGTCTAGACAGTGTGGAATTTTCAAAAAATCGAATTTTCTCTTTTTTTTGTTTTGTTCTGTTTTAAATAGCAGTTTGATGTCTTGGAAATAAGATGCAAAAGGCCCTAGCCTTCAAAACGACTTATTTTGCAGGAATTATAATGATAAATCCGCCACGGATACAGAATAATTGAATTTGCATCACTATTTGCAACTTTCAGCAGTATTATAAAGTGTAACTCGTGCGATTCAAATGTTACTTTTGTTGAATCGAATATCAGGGGACTTGGATTCAATTTAGTTGTGAATTGTAAGAACTGCGAGCCGCGATATACAAGTAGAAAAAAGTAAGTAAAGAATACGTATGAAAAATGACGTTCTGAAATTTTTAAAATCGCGTTTTTCTCGAAACTAGGTATTTAGAAACGGTGCGCAAGATATCTCGGAATCTAATCAACCGATTACTCTGAAACTTGGTACGCATCTTTAGTGCAACACTTATTAGAGATTAACGATCGAACATTTCTTAATTTTTAAGAATTTCGAAAAATATAAACGAAAAAACGTAGAAACCTTTGGCATAAATTCGATACATCGAAAACAAACGGCTGCTAGTCTCATAATTCTCACAAAAATGAAAATGTTGGATCGTCAATCCACAGAGAATATTGTTTACTTTTGAACCTCTCTTGCCTTTATGTTGCAACTGTGTTGCATTCCGTTACAATTTTAAAGAGTTTATTCCTTGTTACAATCGTGGTCGTGTATGAAATAGAATGATATAGAATGATTTACAATGATTTAGAATGTCTTGGAATATGATGAATGTCTAATGCTCTTGAATATAATTTACAATGATTTAGAATGTCTTGGAATATGATGAATGTCTAATGCTCTTGAATATGATGTAGAATGATTTAGAATGATTAATGCTCTTGAATATGATGTAGAATGATTTAGAATGTTTAATGCTTTTAATGATATAGAATGTCTCTATAATGATTTAGAATAGTTTATGTCTCTAAAGCATATCCTTATATATGTTTGGTTATCATCGTCAAGTGGAAGGGGAAAAAGCATAGATGACCAACTATTGGATCTTGCCCTTGTGACCAACTATTCACAGTCCACTTTTATGCGGACTGTTGCTAGCTAGTTGTCAGTATTTGTATAGATCCAATATTGTCTGAGTTGGTCATCCAACAGATTTAGAATGTTTTATGCTCTTAATGATATAGAATGTCTCTATAACGATTTAGAATATTTTATGCTATGTCTCTAAAGCATATCTTTATATATGTTTGGTTATCATCGTCAAGTGGAAGGGGAAAAAAGCATAGATGACCAACTATTGGATCTTGCCCTTGTGACCAACTATTCACAGTCCACTTTTATGTGGACTGTTGCTAGCTAGTTGTCAGTATTTGTATAGATCCAATATTGTCTGAGTTGGTCATCCAACAGATTTAGAATGTTTTATGCTCTTAATGATATAGAATGTCTCTATAACGATTTAGAATATTTTATGCTATGTCTCTAAAGCATATCCTTATATATGTTTGGTTATCATCGTTAAGTGGAAGGGGAAAAAGCATAGATGACCAACTATTGGATCTTGCCCTTGTGACCAACTATTCACAGTCCACTTTTATGCGGACTGTTGCTAGCTAGTTGTCAGTATTTGTATAGATCCAATATTGTCTGAGTTGGTCATCCAACAGATTTAGAATGTTTTATGCTCTTAATGATATAGAATGTCTCTATAACGATTTAGAATATTTTATGCTATGTCTCTAAAGCATATCTTTATATATGTTTGGTTATCATCGTCAAGTGGAAGGGGAAAAAAGCATAGATGACCAACTATTGGATCTTGCTCTTATGACCAACTATTCACAGTCCACTTTTACGTGGACTGTTGCTAGCTCGTTGTCAATATTTGCATAGATTCAATATTGTCCGGGTTGGTCATCCAACAACTAATTCCTGTTTGGAATCATGCACACCGATAGGCAGTGTAAAAAAAAGTGATGTAAAAGGATGCCGTTAAAAAGCCAAATAACTTTTTAATGTTGCTTTTTTTATAGTTCACAATGTGTTGAAATAAACCACGAAAGCCCTCCAAATTATGCGTAATTTTTAAGCCCGTCACACTCTCCTGCCCCCTTAAAGAACAATTTTCACATCATCGATTCATCGATGCAACCACGCCGCGTGCGAAAGCCACATCGTTATTACCGAGGAATCTCTACAGTTCAATTTTTTTTCTTTCTTTTTTTTCGATATTCAAATTTGAAAATCGCCAGGCGCCGCGGGAAAAGCGGAACGCGCGAACACGCGAATATTAAAAATAGTTCAGAGGATCGAGGCCACGTTCTTTCTCATTGGCTCGGTCAAAAGAACCTGGTGAACAATTGGAAATCTACATGGACGCAAAAAATCGAAGAGAGAATCCATCGACGGGGCAAGTGAGAAGGAATGCTCACCTTTTGTTTCCGAGATCGATCGTTAGGGCACGCGCCGCCAAATTTCTTATCGATCGATTCGAATCTTATACAGAGATACATATCCGAGACACGTACGATCGAATTTACGCTGTGTCGATCAAAGATTAAATTTCGATGAAAAGGCTGCCTACGCTACAAAAGGGCGAATCAAACGTGAATCTCTTTCGTTTGTTTTGCAGACTGCACGCGTGATTCTGTTTGTATTCTGTGTGAATTATTCTTTGTAACGTTCAAACTTTCACGCAGAGGAGGAGAAGAAGCAAGCGAAACGTTGAAACAGGTCGCGATAAGTCGGAAGTTTAAAAATTAGAAGAAAATTAAAAAGCTGCGCGGAGAAAGAGACTGAGGAAGCGATGTACCTCGCGGTACAGAGAACAATTAAATCGTCTTTGCGTCTCTTTCGACAAAACAAATGGTACAGGGTAGAAAGAAAAATTCTACACCTTCTCCATATGGAATGGACCATTGTCAAGATTAATTTTGCGGCAGGTTCTTTACACTATAATTCTGTAGGAATCCCGGCTTGATATCGCAATTTGTAGGAATTTTGATAAAAGATGGTTGTTTACTTAATGTGAAATAAAGAAAATTCGTTTGATAATGATTATCAAGTGACGTTTTACGCTATTTTCTTAATTGCTAAACTCGCTAGACTCGCAACTCTCAACTCACTCTCTGACCTCTCGACACTCACTCCCTCCTTCCTCATCTGCACAAAATTCGTCATTCATACACACATACGCACAAACGCGTCCATACCCTTGATATCTTAAACGCTAGCCATAAACAATAATCCAAAGTCCCAGACCAAACTTTCTCTACAGCTTGTGGGACATCTGCAATTGTCGGGCATTGGAGAAAGTTCTGGGCCCTTTCCCACAATTTGCCCTATCCCGCAACTCTATCAGATCGAAGGTGTATCGTAGAATTCATCTACGATAGCCACGGACAAACTTTTCTTTCCACGCTGTGGCTAAACTCTCGCGATTAAATTTCTCGAAGAGCAGTTTCCTCTCGGATGCGTGAGAAATCGAGTTACAAGCAAACAAAGACACGGCGCAGTTTCTCTGCTCCTTATCGGAGAATTACAGAAGCGAGGGAGCAACTTTCTTTCGCATTTATTCCTTCAACCTGACTTCCGCGCCCGCGCGAAAAACCAAAAAATGGGTCAAACTTGCAGAAACGTTTCCGCAGGTGCAAACACCGTACCGCGTCGTACGTACAATTGGCAAAAGAAACGAAAATTCCTGGACTCGTTCTAAAGTCGAGTAGAAAAGAAAAAGGAAACGATACCCTCTCCAGATACCTTCTCCACAAATATTCCAACGAAGATCGAGATTGAACGATAATATTAATTGCCCGGCCGGGCTAAGTTTCGATCGAGGTTGCAGACCAATTACAGACCAGTCTTGTATGTCGATAAATTTTGACCTTGTCACTCGGGCAATTAAGCTGCAACCTCTTTTAGTCCTCGGGGGAAAAGAAATAACAATTTCCGATGGTCGAGAAAAAAGACAATAACAATTTGAAAACAGCCAGGGATCCTAAATAGCTCGTTCGTCTGCAATAAAATCCTACCGTCCGTCGTACGACGAAAATTCTTTCGTTGAAAAAATCGAGAAGCACACACACACACACATGCACACACGGCGTGCCTACGTAGGAAAAGGAAAGGTGGAGTAGTTTACGTTGGTAGCAGCTGCATAAATGGAAAAAAGGGCCAGCCAATTTCCTGCGCGCACTAACGAGAATATGATTGCTCGCTTTATGGCTGTATTTCGACCGTGCTTCTTCGTCGAAAAAAAGTAAAGCGAAAATTCACGACGCCACTTTCCTACACGATCAATTGCCTGGCCAGCTCCCACACACACACACACACACACACACACATATATATCGAAGGGATGCTTCTAAAACATAGTTACATACACGTAGTAGGTAAGGAAAGGTACGATTCAAGACACGTTCAATTTTCAATGGAATCGCAACCACGATGGCTCGCGAATTGTCACGCGCCATTAAAGATTCGCAGCAGCAACGTAGAAATTTAAGAAAAATGACTCATCAACGACGATACACACATAATCTCGGAGAAATGAAAAGTTTCGATAAAAATTCGATAAAAATATTTTTTAAGGAAAAATAAATAAATAAATTGAATATTAGACTAGGATTAGATACCCTATTATATTAACATAAAAAGTAATTTTATAATTAAATGTTGAATCATTAAAATAAAGTAATATGGCGGCCTTTTAATCTTTTTAAGGAAATTTATTGTTTAATTTGATGATCCACGATAAGAAATACTTAAATTTTATTTATGTATTGTTATTATAATTTATGAATAGAAATTATATAAATAAATATTTAATAAAATAATATTTTAAATCAAAATATAGTATATATTTAAGGATAAATGAATTATAAAATTATAAATTCACGAGGCATCTCTCAACCGAGTTGATCGTTCACGAATTTCCGAGGACGCGCGCGAAAGAGATCGAATCGCGCGGTAAAATAATTGTAAACGTGTCTCAGCTTCAACTACAGTTTCCACATCCAGCCGCATCGAACAAACCATGAAACAAATGCATTTAGGTACATTAAATTTACAGCGGCGTAATCGAGATGTATAAAGCTTTGCGCCAGTTTATCTAGCGTGTCTGACGAGTTACGTTGGCTGTTCCACTGCGTCGACCCTGAGGCCAATGCGATTCCCCCCGTTTCGGCTGACGCGCGCGTATTCCACTTGCTCAACAGCATCTCGTGTTTCATCTCGGTCTGACCGAACGTGCCCCGTTTCTACTAATCGCCGCAAATATCAGCATTTTCACCGCGCCAATTTTACGTAGATATTCAAAGTCGTCGATTCTTTCCATTCTCCTCCGCGAGAGAAAATTTTACCTGCCACGAGGAAAACCTTGATACTCAATATACAGGGTGAGGTGTAACGTGACGACGTCAAATAACTCGTAAAATATTTGTTGTACGAAAAAGTGTATCAGATAGAAGTTGCATGGCTTCCTCCAGGGGGACGTGTAGTACTGTAATCAGTTTTATGTTAGTTTGCTCTTTTATCGAGACACGAAGATCACCTTCAATTTTTTAAGTTAGTTAATATTTCTTACCGAATTCGGATTAAGCGTTGAATTCTGCATGAAAAAGCATCATACCAAATATAATAAAAATGCATAGTTACTGAGATATTGGCAAAAATATTTTTTTACATCGTATTAAGGAAAGACCGTTAATCTCAGTAACTACGTATTTTAGACCCTATTTGGTGTAATACTTTTTCGTGTAGAATTCAACGCTTAATCCGAATTCGGTAAGGAATATTAACTATTCCATTTAAAAAATTAAAAATTCTTTTATGTAGAATTCCACCCTTTCTCCGAAATATAATAGGGTCTAAAATACATAGTTACTGAGACATTAGCAAAAATATTTTTTTACATCGTATTAAGAAAAGACCATCAATCTCAGTAACTATGTATTTTAGACCCTATTTGGTGTAATACATTTTCATGTAGAATTCAACGCTTAATCCAAATTCGGTAAGAAATATTAACTATTCTATTTAAAAAATTAAAAATTTTTTTATATAGAATTCCACCCTTTGTCCGAAATATAATAGGGTCTAAAATACATAGTTACTGAGATATTAACAAAAATATTTTTTTACATTGTATTAAGAAAAGACCGTCAATCTCAGTAACTATGTATTTTAGACCCTATTTGGTGTAATACATTTTCATGTAGAATTCAACGCTTAATCCAAATTCGGTAAGAAATATTAACTATTCCGTTTAAAAAATTAAAAATTTTTTTATGTAAAATTCCACGCTTTGTCCGAATTCGGCAAGAGATATTAACTATTCCATTTAAAGGCACTGAAGGTGGCCTTGGTGCCTTGATAAAAGAAAGGCCAAACAACATAAAACTGACAACAATACTACATGTCACCCTGGAAGCCATGCAACCTCTGTCTGAACAATTTTTCGTACGACAAAAAATATTTTATGAGTTATTTGACGTCGTCACGTCACGACGTCAACACTCATAAGCCTGTATACGTGACGCTTAATAAATCGACAATCACGAACGCGTACTTTACGATTAAACGCTTCGTTGCCAGTTACGAAAACATTTCCCTACAGCCGCGGCCGGTACGTTCCCTTTAAAGCAAGCAGCTGAACCCCGTTTAATCACAGATCGCCCTGATTTGCGTTTAACACCGTCTATTTGTCATAGAGGCAAGCAGCCGTGATTTCGTAACGAGCCGATCACGCTGGACCACGCCGATTTCACGCGCCGCTGCCAAAGTAAATTCCCCGAGTCCAATATTTCCGTTTCGTTTCGTTTCGTTTCCTTTTCGTATCATTTAGTGAGGTATGTCCACGATGGTACTCGCGATACCTTTCCTCTACAAGCTTCGATAGCTTCGATAACTCGTTTCGAAACGAGCGTGCAAATATGGCGTGCAAAAAATGGTTCTCCTTACAAGGACAGATATAGCATACAAATTCGGCAAACTGATCGAAAGAACTTCAAACGAGGAAATAGACGTTACCCGACTCGCGTGACTCTGTGCAAATTTCCTACGAATGAGGAAGGAGAGAATGTAAACGAAAGTGGCGCAAACGTTTATCACCAGCAAGTGTATCACAGGCAGATATCAAAGAACGATAGTTGCTCAGCTGGTGGTTGATCGTAACGAGCCTCTTTTCCTCTCGAAAGAAGCACGCCAACGTGCCATTTCCAGGTGTTTGTCGATGTTTTCGAAAGAAATTGTCATTAATCGTTGATTAACTCGTCAAAATGCAGCCCCCGCGACGCGACATTCTCATCGAGAATTATCGTCACGGCCCGCGTTACAATTCGAGTGGCGATCTTAAGTCGAATCGTTTACTTCGCCGAAATCCAGCTTACAATCATCCCGGAGATTCCCGGATTAAATTAAAAAACATGGTAACGAGGCAAACTTCGTTGTCGACGCTGTCGAGTCCAAATGAAATTTAAACATGCCCATCTCGATCGTGCAACACCTCGTCTCTAGGGAGAACCACACGAGAAATGCTGCAAGTATTTCTCCACGTGTAGCAAAAGTTGACGATAAAACGAAATTAAAACCCCGTGGAAATGAACTCGGGTAAAAAAAAAAAAAAACAGTGGAAAATTAAATAAAACAACGTTGAGTGCATTCTGTCTAACAATTTTGCAATTATTTTTCGAATTTTCGCGTTGAAACGCCAATGAAGCAGCTAATACGGAGATTCGCCCCGCAATAAACGCTGGCGATCGAATTTCTGATTTTCCATACTCGAAAATACTCGTCGATTTCGTTATAACGACGTAATCACGGTGAGGCACATTTGTACCAAGTGCGGGCACCCGCGGAATTTTCAAATTGGCCCACCCTTTACCAGCGTAATCCTATTATCGAGCAACTACACTTCGCATACTACTCGCTGCTACGCAGCTATTCCTACACGCTCGTCCCTCTCGATATCGCGTTACACGGTTACGATCAAGCACAGCCCACGAGCTCCGCATTTTCCACGCTGCACAAATAACACTTCTGCACAATGTGAAACAGCAAGATTGCCGCTTCGAACAATTAGAGTTAGAGGATCCTTTGTTTCCACCATTCTATCATCTGCTCGGGCGGAACACGCTCTAATCGCCATTTACGTCCCCGCAATGATGCGTGTATCCAACAACACTCGGTGAAATTCATTGCGAATTTTATAGAAACGAATTTAGCTCGTTTCACGTTTAAATCATGGTGGGGATAATTGGGGAAATTTAAAATGAGGAGAGACAAATATAAGTCTAAATAAATGCATACACATACATAATACTATATATAGAAAGTTCATTTGTTTGCCCGACCTTACACCATACGTCTTCGATACGATTACATGCACGAGTTATCTTTTTTTTATCTTTTACGTGTTACCTAAGTAACTCTAAACGAGTTACCTAAGTTTTTCTCGTCAATCTTTTACGTCAGAAACGATAAACAATTTGATTTCTTTCCTAGAAAGTTGTTAATGATCGATGGAACTTTGATCCAGAGATTTGACGTCACCTGTTCTAAAGTACCAACCGTATCGAGAATCATATGATCAGGTGTTGAGAATTTGTCAGTAAACGTCGGTAGAAAAGTTACCGACATTTTTAATAACAGCAGTTTACCAACTGTGGGACACAAGTTCAAACGAGGGCAGTCTACAACGCTATTTACGTGAACCAATCT
Source organism: Tetragonisca angustula (assembly GCA_036937485.2). Taxonomy (NCBI): domain Eukaryota; kingdom Metazoa; phylum Arthropoda; class Insecta; order Hymenoptera; family Apidae; genus Tetragonisca; species Tetragonisca angustula. The sequence continues at coordinate 246,726 of JAWNGG020000214.1, forward strand.
CTTGAAACGAAAATTTTAATTCAATTGCCGCGCAGCTCAAAAGCTGCACCACGGACAAGGAATGTGATTAGACCTAACATGCAATACATTTTTTTTATGTCAGACCTCGTCTGTGACGGTGGGAACCTTAGAGCCCGTTACCATTCGGGTCACATCCTGCCGTATCGATTTAGGCAGATTTTGTATCGCAGCGCCACTATTTGTAGGAATTAAAATTAATTTAGTGAATTGAACGTCATGACATTTCGTCAATTGACTATTCTTAACAGACGACCAACGTCAATTTGATTTTTGATTATAATCTGTTATTGAATGTAAATCGCGAAGGGTTTAAGAGAAACTCCAATTTTTTTCAAGATTGATATTTCAAAACACCAACTGTCAAATCATATCGTGTCTATCTTATACTTGATCAATGAAAAAAATATATGGTTCCATTTATATTAAATTATTCATATTAAAAATTATCTATCAACAGCTTCAGAATTTTAATATACCAACAAGTGCAGAAACGTTTCACGCATTCGCTGTTTCATCACTATTCGAACGTTTTACTTGTAATTTTTCGATTCACCGTTCTTTAAATAGAGTGCGCTAAAAACCAATGATTTTTTACTATGTCGGTATTTCAGTACGTGACACGATCTTGCTATTCAATCTCATCTGTGTAAATACCAATTTATGCACTCATAATTAAATATTCGCAATCTTAATTAGGGAAATAGAGTACAACTCTAATGGAGATTACTGATAGTGTTTTTTATTAGATGGAACATCTCTATTAGACATAAAATTTTAATGATGATAATCAATTTAAAAACATAAAGTTTAACCTTGTCAAATTTTTTATATAATATAACGACTGAAATTAAATATACCATCAAATATAAAGTCACTTACATTCTTGGCCTGTGAAGCACCGCTTGCTCCTTTCCAGTGAATGAGAAGATGTAGACATTATAAAGAACCTTTAACAAAACATGTGAAATGTTAAATACTTTTATTTTAAAAATTAATAATATTTTAAGTAAAATACAAGGAATAAAATAAAAATTTATTACAGGATGACACAGATAAAAAATTATCATATTAACAACATAAAATATGTAGTTAGTTGATGTATTGAAAAATGTTCATCTTTGAACGTTCTTTGCTCGAGATTTGAATACGTTTCATTTAACGGATCAAATATGGCGCCCTCTTTCGTCAGTTACGTATTCAAATCTATCCATACCGTAACGGTTCTTTAAAACGAACCAGTAATTTATTTTGAGATAAATGTATAAAAGGAAATGTATAAAATAATAATCAAAATCAAATATTGTTCTGAAAGCTTATGACACAAATTATAATATGTACTGTAATACAAACTACTACGTAAATGTGACAACCAGAAAGATGATCAAACAGAAACAGATAATTTACTGATACATTGAATATTTTATAAATTACTGAATAAGAACGTACGTTAATTAAATGAAGTTGATGTGAGTACAAACAACAAAAAGGTAACAACAAACGTAATTAAACACGCACACTGATGATACATCTTTACGTCACGATTATCAACAATGAACTGAACTTTCCCCGCGCAACAGGATGGGGGGGGGGGGCGAAACTACGATTGCGGACAAATAATTTTGCTGATTTCCTGTATATAAATCAGAATGTTTCTAAAAACGAGTAAATCATATACTACATATATTTATTCGTTAATATTTATTCACACTATCCCGTGGTAATTTAATTTGCATGAAGTTGATTAAATTGACAAGTGTAAAATATAATCAAATATATTTTTTTTTTTTTATAACATTTAAGACAATATTTTTTAGTAAAAAATTTTAATTTTATATTATATCAATTTTACAAAACTTTCCATACTTCGTACGTAGGTGTTTGCTCATTATTTAGATACTTGATTGATACTAGACTGTTAGAACCTGAGAAATTTAATTTATTTGTGTGAGTAGATTAGCTTCATCATTTCGCCACAATGCGGCGCTAGTGTTTCAGTGTGCGTAAATCGATCAATTTTTCATTTGTAAAAAAAAAACTAATTGAGAGAATCTTGTTACAAGTTTTTGTAATTGTATCTCTAAAATTAAATTCTCAACTTTCTTCCTGCATTTCAAAAACAACACATGTAAGTCACGTTCTGATTCTTTTTCTTTGACCGTCACTTGTTTAATAGTCGTAATTGTAAATGGCCATATCGTACAATTACTCAAAAATTTGAATATTTTATAGACACGTAAAGACTTTGTTCAATTTTTCGCTTTACTGCTTTCCTTTTGTAAGCTAAACTGTAAGCTTTCGTAACTTCGTGTAAACTACGTAATTTTTCGTACTTTCGTAAAAGTTTCGTATTGACCAATATGAAAGCTTGATCCAAAACTCAGGGCAATATTTTTTTTATGTTTATCATGTGGAGAAAAATGCCCGAATTGTTTTTAAAAATACATTTTATGAATTTTTATATTTTTTATCAGATTTTGCAATTTCGATGTTTCCAACATTTTATAATTTACTGAGTAATAAAACAATGAAAAGATTAACTTTCACATAAAAAAAAAAAAATTGCTCTTAGAATATGGACTTCTTGAATCATCTTTAAAATTGAAGAGAAAAAATAAAGAAATCAAAAGTTCTTTGAGTCATACCATTAAAACCATTGTCTCTTCATTATTTCAATCTATCAAAGCTTCGTTATAATATAATTTGTTACACTTTATAAATAATACACACTTTTTTGTAGAAAATAAACGTAATGTTGAATTATGTTATAGGATACGATCTTATTTATTTGCCGTACGCTTGGCATTAAACTTACTGCATATATTTAATAAAATGTACAACTCTTAAGAGGTAAATCTTAATAAAAATCATACATCTCGAGAACCATGTACACTAAGACTCGGATAAAATGTCCTCCAATGTTTTGTCATCGTGCAGTGGCGAATGTCCTAATGTAGGATCACTTTCTAAAAATTCTCTAAGTTCTGATTCTAAGTCTGGAACCGCAGACGTCTCTGATGTGCTCAGTAAAGACGGAGGTGTCTGACTGTGCGTCATACCGATTTGTATCTGAATAGGCGGTTGATTCGTATTCACAATATTGATCGGTTGATTTTGTTGGCTGGTTGGACTGAGCAAGTTAGTGTTTTGAATTGGCGACGGATCCGGCAACAGGTTCGACGGAACTTGATTGCTGTTAGTTTGCGACAAGAGATTATTTTCCGCGACAATGGTTGGGTTATGCGTGATCGGTTCCACTTCCATAGGCTCTGGTCCTCCAAGAGGTGCTATGCCCATAGCTCTTCGCAAACCATCAACAGGAGCGATAGCTGAAGGAGGAAGCTTCTTCGCTATCTCTGTTAAATTATCCGTAATTTTGTCGGCTATCACCACTTCCACCTCCGATGGTTTAGGAACATTGGACAAGTGAGCAGGCGGTGGAGCCGAGAGCCGTTCGTGCTGCACTTGTTTCAAACGGCCTAACATTTGCGACGTATCGTCCAATCGACTCTGTAAAGCTGCGCGTTCCTCGTTCAGCTTCAATTCCTCTTCTGGAAAAGAAAACAAATAAGGTTAAGGCTGCTATTACAAGTAGTTGTTACTAGAGATACTTGAATTAATACTTTGAATATAATTACCCATATTTTCCAAGAAATGAACATCAATTCCTAATTCTGATAGCGTTTTCAATTGATCGATGTCAACTTTTACTCCGTCCATAGCTGGAATATTGCGATTAACATCTTGCATAGGTTTCTCTAACAAATGCTTTATCTTCTCTTCTTCCTCTTTGAGTCTTCGTTTTTCTTCGAGAAACTTCTTAGTCTTTCTGTGATCTCCTCCTGTCAGAATGTCCAACAGATCGTCGACCATAGTTAACGTATAATCACAGTCTTTAGCAAAGTCTAATATGGATTCTGCGTATTGTACAGCAGTTTCATCGCCGTATGTCTGATACACCAAGTCTGTTTCCTCCTTCGTGAGATTAGCGAATGTAGAATCGTAACTTGGGGCGTAAGAACCAAAGGCACCGTAATACAAAGGTTTTACTGGTTTCGACATGTTTCTCCTATCTTCTCGGAATCCTGCTAACGCTCCTGTACCGTGATTCAATTTACCTATAAGCTGCACCAACGAGACTGGTCTTTGATTAGTTCCGGGAATTACGCCGTCTCCCGGTACTATGATCTGCAAACTAGTAGTCCCATCTTTCTTTTGTCTAAGGAAACCCATTTTAGAATTCAACCTTTTCAACGTCAACTTATCCGACGCCGCTTTCGCGGCTCCTCGAGCTTGTTTTAAGATTTCCTCGGGCGTCATATCATCCGGAATGGCTTCAAATTTACCTAAATTTGCTAATCTCATTTTCCTCTGGTTCTCTTTTCTAAGTTCTTCTGCCTCTTCGTTACGTTCTTCCTGTTCCCGTTCCCGTTCGATTTGCTCCTCCGTTACTGGAACGTCTGGATTATTAAGATCTTCCGTACCTAATTCGAAACCAAGTTCTTCTTTCGATATGTCCTGCATGTAAGTTAATACAGGTCTTAGTTGGCGAAGCTTTTCTGGTGTAACCATTTTTAGGCCAACGGGCAATAATTTCTTTGCTGCTTTGTAATAAATCGTATCTGGATGATTGTACGTGGTAGCGTTATCACACATTAATTTGAAGTCTTCTACAAATTCATTTAAATTTTGATAGCTATTATCGTCTATTTTCTGCTTTATGGTACTGAAATCCATAGGATTAGTAATGATCTGAGAGTATCCAGGTGCAATGCTATCTGTAACTGGCCAAGCAAAGAATTGTTGTGGATCACGTTTCTCCATTGATCTAAGAAGATGTTCCAATAATCGTTGAAGAGGTGTACGCTCGGCAATTTTCCTAAGCACGCAAGTTCTAGGTTCCCGATGTGGCGAAAGAGAGCTAATATTATGGCTAGTGAGACCGACTCTGTGTTCTCCAGTAGACGGTGGTCTCGGTGGTAACAACTGATGATTAGGAATCTTTTTAGGGATTTCGGTTAAACTTTCATCAGCATCTCCAACCGATTCCTGGCTGGATTCCTCTCTTCTCCTCTTTTTATCCTTATGATGATGTTTATGTCTCTTATCCTTCTTTTTCTTCTTCTTTTTAAGTTTCTTGTGTCCCACATATCTGTCGTATTCAGATTCCTGCGTCACAGAACAATTGAGACCCAACTGTTGTTGGTAAACACCCAAATGTTGGGACAACATTGTTGCCTGACTTGGAGATTCGTATTCAGGTGTCCCACTAGTACCCCCAACCTTTAAAATTAATTTCAAGGTAGGGGGTTTATCCGTGGTTGTATAGTAGCCCTCTGTTAAAGAAAGAAAAAGAATATTATTTATAACAAATTAAATATAATCTTACGTGTAATATGCATGTTAAATATATATGAAGACATGAGAGCATTAAGCTGTAAATAACAACTAGTGCATGCAACAAAAATGTCTTGCAGAAAATTATACAAGGGTGCAGAATAAGAGCATACATAATAGCGTTGTAACAATAAATAAATAAATATGGTGGCAAATATTACATTGCATAATCTTGCAGAATTATAAAGAAGTAAGTGTAATTCTGAATTAATGAAAATCTACAGGGTATTAACAGAAAGGTAGAAGGAAATGTTGATGATGATGATGATGATGATGATGATGATGATAATGATTATAATTATGATTATGATTAAGATGATGATAATGATGGTGATGATGATGATAATAATATTTATAATAATAACAATAACAATAAAGATGATTTTATAACAAGACAATGACCTTGTTTTCACATTCAACAAACTGGAAGCGAGATGGAAGTAGCTTGACTTAAATTAAATAAACCTTGATAGAAGTATGCAATAAAATAATTACTATTGTATGAATCGGTTGAATCTGCAGGAATTATCAAGGTAGGGACAACTTTTGAAATTGAAAATACCTCGTAAAGCAAAAGCATATGGCCTCTCTGATGCCATAATACATAACAGCCAGGGTACTAAGTGATTGAAGTGCAACAATTTAACAGTATCTCAGGAAAATACCCACGAGCTTTTATAGCAGAGGCAGTAAAAAATTTATCTCGTGAAAGTTCTTGTTGCACTTCAACTGATTTTAATAGACAAAAAAAAACTAAAAGGGTTTGGGATATCCGAGTAATTTTGGAAGCACAGCTAGTTTCGTGCAACCAGTCCATGTCCGTTGTTACACGTCACTTACTTCCACGTTGCACCTGTTGCTGTGGAACCTTCGTTTATACTTTTGAATCCACCTCACTTCTACTCCAACCTCACTCTCAGTTTGTCCGTGGTGAAAACGTAGTCAAAATTCCTGTGCATTATTAAACTATGAGTACAAAAAGGATTCCAATGAAAATGTTCAAGAACTTCAACCAAATAAGATCCTTGTACTCTTCCAAGCTCTATATCTCGACTACTACATTTTTATTTGTAGATAATCTTTTCATTTGAATCCTCGTGTGATTGATACAAATGTCGACACCATGGTATTACGTTCAGCGAGATATTCCAATAATGTGAAAATTGAGCAGTAATAACGAATGGAGAAACATTAAATCAAATAAAACGAAGAGAAAACGTAACACTTGAGAAAGCAGACACCCGGATTGCTGCGATATGTTGCTGAGAGCTGAGAAAAGAAGTTTCGGAATACCAAACGTAACGAAAACATCTGATAGCGTAACGACGAGCTGTCAACGCGAGCATGATTCGATTCACCGGGATAAAAACAAATACATATTGCATTGGTGCAGTAGTCGGAACGATTCGACGCGCATTGAGTATTTTGTTGCGAACACAGTGTACAGCATGATGATACTATCGAAAACGCGGGACACAACGCGGCGGCCTGCGATGCCAAGATAATATTAAGGGACAATTAAAAAGTAACCAGGAATGACGATAAGATGATCGAGATAAACCAGATTCAGCCCCGGTTCTCACCTTCGTGCCTTTCGCGCTTGTGCTTTTTATGCTTCTTCGAGCCCATGGTTTGCACGTCGGCCCACAGCCTGATAGAATATTCTAACGATAAATACAGTAAACACTACGTTGTAAACCAGTACGGAACGCGGTTTGCGAGAGTACCGCGCTCCGTTACGTACGTAGACAATACGACGGCAGCCATTGAAGACGTCACACAACTCCAAGCCGTTATGGTGGATACAGGTCTTTCGTTTTCCCCAACCCATCGTTTCGTTTACTTGCCAGCTGCACTGTCATGGCGGCGCGTCGTTCGAGGAAGCGCGCGTTACAAATCCAATCGAATATCAATTCATCACACACTTTCTACTCGCAGTGAAACATTGAAAAGTTGATTTCAACACTTCCCAACATACTCTACTTGCGATATCCAACAGGTATCAAATCTTTCTTCCATATCGACAAATTAATTACGAAAACTCTAATGACTACCTACCTGAACATCGTACCTGACACGTTTCGAAACATGTAAGCTGAAATACGTTCGAAATCATACGGTAGTTTAAATTTTAACCATTTGCTCGTTTACACCTGTCTCTAACTTTTATCGTATTTAAATTCAAATTTAAAACGTACGTATACCATTTTGAACAGCACACGCGTGCGCACGCACGCACGCACACACATGCCGCCATCAAAACTAAACTGATTAAAAAGAAAAAGCACTCGATGTCGAATCTACTTGATTGATTTCCTGCAACTAATTGCAAGAGAACAATGGAAATTGATGCAACGAGAAAACTCAGTCGTTTTATAGTAAATCGGATTTCACGGTCTGTACAATGACACTGAATACAGTATAATCACGCTGAGAAAGTCGTCCGTTTCAAGGATTAGAAATTACGTTTGTTAAAACAAAATCTTACGCTTTGTCTATACCTGCGTACGCAACGAAGCATTGTGTATGGAGCTTTACAGGCGAAAGGCGCTTCCTAACCTACAAAAGACGCTTGAAGTATGCAGTAGCACTTACCGTACACGGAGAAACAAAACACTCGACCGTATTCACAGGCACGCTTTGCTGTACAAGATTTCGTCTTACTAAACGAGCGTACACTACGCTGAGTTTTTATTGAAATATCCAGCAACTTACCGCGGCGTCGACGAACCCAGTCGCGATGCGATTAAAGGGGCAAACGATCAGCTGTTTCGGCAAAACCTCGAACAGAACAGAGAGAGAAAAAAAGAGCTTGTTTTCTCGGTGGCTTTTAGAAGGAAATTCACACACAACGCAGATGTGTCGTCCTCCCTGCGTTCTACCGTGCCTTGAACACTAAGATGCATTGACCAGTCAATTCCTGTTTGTGCCTCCCTTCGAATCTCTCATACTCGATCGGAATACACCGAACGTGGGCTTGTCGACCTTAAAAAAACAAGGACCGGAAAATTGCGACAGTCCTTATCGATTTTTCATTACTTTTACTATTTTTACGTTTTTTTAACTTTACTTCATATTTTTATTTGTCATAAAACGTCTACGTTGTTTGACTTTAACACTTTTCAGTATTTGTCGAGTTAAGGGTGCGACTGGACGTTCCAGTGAACAGTTAAGACACTTGAATTTGCTGCATGTTTGAAAATATGTCGACAACGAAATGCATATATATATACACACACATATGCACGCGCGCACGCACGCACACACACACGCACGCACGCACGCACACACACACACACACACACACACACACACACACACACACACACACACACACACACACACACACACACATAAATTGTCAAGCTGAACAAAAGCAACGATCGTGACAATGGATTTACATTACCAATGGAACACGAAAATACGCGAAAGCCAAGGACTTGACAGGTTCTGGCTTTAGCTTTAGCTTTTGCATTAAAGTGGCGTACTCCGCCAACGAGATCTTCATGCATTTGAAATGCTAATGCGATTTTCAACTAAAACGTTTTATGGACTATATCGGTACGATGCTGAATTCAAAGTTGTTAATATCCAAGTACTTGTTACGAGCTGCCTACATTTTACAACTTTAGATTTAGTCATAAATCGCGTGCTAATTACAGAGGAAAAGATTTGTAATTGCAGAAAAGAAGATGTAAACGCACATCTTTAACTACACTTGTACTTATTCGTACTGATCGTTATGAAGAAACGAGTTGGTAGCTTACACTAGCCAAAAAAGCAGAACGTTTGTTACACATCGACTATTGTATAATATTTTTTACTCAAACGAGCTTTTTTCCTACTGTCGATAGTGAAATGAATTCCCGAGACTTTGGATCGAGTTCTCGCGATATGCAAAACTTTTAAAACCTACATGACTGTTTAACGTCATTTTTGCCGTTTCAAAGAACTTTTATCGCAACGTCTGCCTATATAATTGTTGAAATATCGCTAAATTGAGATAATATTTCAATGGGCAATTAAATCGTACGACAGGAAAGAAGGCCAAATTACGTTCGATAAAAACTCAGCAATTTAAAATAAATAGATGCTTGCATTCTCGTAATTTGCCTTTGTTCGACAAGTGAAGATTGTCTGTACATTGTTCAACTTTGGCAAGAAGATGAAATGCAATATATTGCAATAACTAAGTGGAATTTTCTCGAAGGAAAGTTTTCTGTTTCCTGCTGCCACCTAGAACAGGATACAGGCAACCGATGAAGCTGTGCGATTATACACCACTCGTGGACGAAAATATAGCAATTCGCAGGTACACTGCGTTACAACTGTGTTATCACCGTGGCACAGCAACGTAACCCTGAAATACGGGATACACATGCGTGTAATATCATACATACATAGTATAACGCATTCACGCGACTCGTAGAATCATATACGCACATACATATGTACCTCTGAATAATCAGATTTTTGGCAAAATTGATACATCATGATCGCTTCTTCGACTATCGATCAGATAAAGAGAAATAATTGAAAATCACGCATTTAAGTATTCCGAGACGCACTTAAAGAGATTCTACGATAATCAATACTTTGGCGTCAACGTCCCTTTCAGTTTTCCTGCTGTGAAACCATGGCTGCGTATTCGTTTTACATTGTAAATATGCATGTAGAAAACACACGTAGGTGGCTCGTTTTCATCAAAGATGCTGATACAAGTTGCGAAAGGATACAAAATACTGGGGATTTTCTTTGACGAAGCGCAAAATTGGCGAGGGAGGATGGTAGTAGCACATCACGGTACAGTATATAGTTACGGTCCTGGAGAAAGTCGGTATGGAGTGTGGATGCATGCATACGCGTGTTCATGTATCGTCCACGGCAATAACTCCATGATTCATCGTTGCGCACACTTTGTTAAAAGTTTCGAGTATATCGCAATTAGTAGAACAAACTGTTTTCACAGTTTCAACTGTACGTTGCAGATTAATAATTTTGTTTGAAATTAGTTATGTTTCAATTAATTTAATTCCGGCAGTTTCCACCGAGGAAATGTAATTTAAGGAAAGACAATTTTGGAGCACAGCCAAGAAACGGGATTCCATTTTTATCACGTTTAAATGTTCTGAAAATACTCGGAAGACACCCAGCAGTTTTTCAAACATTTGTTAAGCTTATAGCAACTCAGATCGTACATACTCTTATTTTTACTATTTTTGCTTTTTATTTACTCTTGATCTGATCCGGATGGATCTTTAGCGAATATTGCTGCTTGCCGCTCTGGATATTGATTCAGACTACGTAATTATAGAACCAGTCGTGCTTCAAACTGTACACACGTATGTAAATTGATCGGGAACCTTTGTTTGCAAATCGTGCACGTGCAACTTTATTTAGAAATTTCGACAAGTCGACTTGATATTTGATAATTTGTAATTAAAATATCTGTATATGAGGTTCTTGGCGTAAAAAAGGATAGACGTTAAAGACTAAAGATCACATTGAAGACCAATTAACAGAAATTTCAGCAACAATCCATCTAGTTTGCCAGCGAAAAGAAGAAATTAACGTGTCAATATCTTTCAGGCTTTCAGTACCGTGGCAACGTTCCTCCTACCAATCGTTCGATAACAACCAATGGCGGATCACAGCGGGTAGTTTGACGATTGGTACAGCCCTGGTGAAATGCACGTACACGTGGGTGCCTTGGTCGTGGTCGTGGCGCCCATGCTCAACAGCCGTAGCCGGCAGAAGCGTGTATCGAAGGGTTCCACGATTCTCTTCATACACGCGTGCATCTACATACGTGTGAATACCGTGCACACACATGTATGAAACGTAGTCGATCAGACTAGAGTGACGAGTAGTATCAGTAGTATCAGTATCAGTATCCTAAACGCAGCAGGGTGGTCATTGCTCATGCGGAACTAGCAAAAGGACAACGACAAAAAATACACGTAGAGAGAGAGAGAGAGAGATACATGTGGGCCTGTTGCAGCAATTGAGAGATACCGTGGAGAAGAGGTTGGCGATCTGTGTTATCACTTTATCGCACGGAACACGCGTCGCACGCTTGCCTGGATTTCGGCAACAAGCGAGCGAACGAAACGTGCGAGGCACGAGACGGAAGGCACGACTCCAGAGCGTGCACACATATACATACAAACATGCATACGTACATAGAGGTAGGCGCGATAAAGGCACGCGATAGAGAACACACGACACCACGCTTCGGTGTGTAGTTTCTGTTTCTTTCCCGCTTACGATCATTCGTAGTTGCTACGTTCTCCCTTCCCTTCGTTCTCGCTCTTTCATTGTCTCTCTTGCGTGCTCTCTGTCTGACCGTCTGTTTGTGCCTCGTGGTGTGTTGTCGATGGTACACAGTCACAGTACGGCCAGCAGAAGCCTGTAACATAGCACCGGCGAATGGAGAACGCGTTCGCCAATCGTTGTAAACGAAAGTGCGGGTGTTCCGTCGTTAAGCAGCATCCCCTCAGTTAACTTATCGGCGCGGTTCGCGTTAATCGAGAACAAACGGTGTGCGCGTCGAGCAACCGAGGCTCCAGCAAGGTGTTGTGTCTGGTGGTGGTTGTGTTGATCGAGGATAGCAAAGAATGGAGCGGTTTCGAGTCACACCGGCCAATAATACGTCGCAGTATGCGCCACAGCAGCAACCATCGCTCGACTATGGTAAGTGGTTGTTTCTATTCTTTTCTTTTTTCTTTCTTCTTTTTCTATATACACGCGATCAAGAAGTTAAACGTACGTACAAACGAGCGCGAGAGTGCAGCCTTTAAATTTACGATTACGCTGACGCACACGCGTCGCGTTATTCGACGGAAATTTCTGCAGATCTGTACACGCGTAAATGTAAATCGGCTATATCTGCTCGAGACGTGTAATTTACACTCTCTCCTCTCTCCTCCAGCAGATTCCGTAGATCTTACAAGATCACGTTAAGTAACTACAAGCTTGCACGAAAGAGCGAACGTTTTCTATTTTAACGGGATTAGAAATATATCTGTTAAAACGTTGAGCAGAGCTCCACTCTATTAAAGGTTTACGCGTCAAGGTCGATCGATCTTCGCGGAGGGTCACCGCCAGAAATTTCCGAGTAAAACGATTATTTAACGAGAACGGTCTTCCTCTCCCTTGTTTTTCATCGAAGCCTCCGTCGAGAGGAAAGAAAGTCCGACAGATTACACCTGCCTACGTACCTGCACATTGCTCTTTTACAATTACACCTCGTAGATTACGTGGAATTATACTCCAGTTTGAAAGAAACAGTGGCTCCAGCAAAAAGAAAAAAAAAAAAAAAAAAAAAAAACAGAGAAAAAGACAGGAATGCGTTGAATTTAGCGCTTGTATACGTACGTACTTGTTATCACTCGCGTTGATCTAGAGAATAGTCGAGCAAATATGAAGTAACTCGATTATCGACCGTAACAACAAGTTACGCATTCACGCAACGCAGCGCCGATACCAATATCGGTTTTGGAGTGAAACGAGTCTGTTTCAACGTCGGGTATCGGTCGTGGTAGGCGTTACACCGACTGGACAATGGACAAAGCTGAGTTTCAATTCTAAATGCATATATGCATGTACATAGTGGCACGGCGTGGCGTAACGTTACCGATTTCCAAACGTTTTTTCACGCTAACTGGACTGACCTTTGCGGCTTCGTTCCGTTTACTTCGGTCGGACGGTCTACCTAATCGTCCAGCGTTGTTCAGCTTTCGCGGAATCGCGATTCGGTCGCGTGTCATCCAGATCCAGCGTATCGATCGATCAGCCGCTTTAATAACTCTGCGCGACCACTCGTTTTCGTGAGTCAGCACGCTTCACTCGAGACCGATCGTCTCGTTGGAGCCAGCAACGAGAGAAAGATCCAAGCAGCGCCTGGACCTTGGCGGTTTAGGTGCACACGCGCCTCGTCTATTTTCGTTTCGGACGTTTGGCCAGAGGCGTGGTCGTCTCGAATAGTCGATATCCAGGATCGCGGTGGATTTGCATAAGAAATTGGACGTTTGGCCGAGTCGCCGAGCTAAAAAGGGGATGGTTTTTCGTGACTCGTTTATCCTTGGTTCGAGACGGCCACGCGCTCAACCATACTATCCCACGTACACACACGTGTGTCCGTAGATCGAGTTCTCTCGCACGCGTTTCTTTCGCGAGAATGTTTCTGTTTTTTTTTCTTTTCTTTTCTTCTTTCGTTGTCGAGAAGACTGGCGTCGCGTCGCGTCGATGAACTGCGGAAGGACGACGGAAATACACGTAGCTGGCTATTGTCGAGCGATATCCAGAGCGGCGGCTCCGAAAATAAAATATCGACGTAGCGCCGCAATTGTCAAGGTTGGCCACCTTGGTTTTTCTACCCGAGTAAAAGACCAGTAAAAGTGGCGAGATTTGCTTATCGAGTGTGTGCCTCACAGTGTCTCTCAGCACCGGTCTCTAGACCCGGTAGAGAAAGAAGAGAAAGAAGAGAAAGAAGAGAAAGAAGAGAAAGAAGAGAAAGAAGGAAACCCTAACGAGGAGCGTTACATAAACGTGATCGCTCCGATTCGATTTCGAATCGCCGCGCTGCGCGGCGTAACTTGTTTAATATAGCTCGCCTCGTGTCTCCAGACAAATTACCGTTGCGTAATCCCCCGTAAACTGTGCCGTGATAACGAGAGCAGTTGTGTAATTGTTAATCTCGTTCCTTTAGCGCAAACGTTCCTCCGGATCCTCGAGGTAATTAAAGCAGTATCTCGCTTAATAAATCACGCTCAACAGCTTGCCATTCGGAGTCTCGTCAGCTGGATATGCCGTGACTACCGTTGTTGGATATCCACTCTGTGTGTCTAACGAGTCGAGTCTGTTAAAACATTATTAGTATGTGACTATCAGATACGCCGCCGGTACGCCACCATCTTCTTCTTTTCTCCATCGACGACACACGAGACGGAGGCAGAGACGATTCTTTCCCCTTCGACGATCGTCGCATGAGAACCGCTCGTAGTCCTTCTTCGCCAGTCGAAGGTTCAAGTTGGTCGGACGAGAAACCCAACGGTTTGGGGCGGGGTAAAAGGGGCAGCTGCATCCCTGCTACAAAAGCCGAGGCAGCAAGGGGTCGATAATCATGCAACTCCACTCTACACGTTGTATTTCGCCGCACACAGTCGTTCGCGACCCGTGCACGTGGTCGATTTGCGCACCTATCTCTCTCTCTCTCTCTCTCTCTCTCTCTCCCTCGATCAGCCAACTTCCCCTTTCTTTTTTTCTCTTTCCTTTCGTTCCGTGAGGCACGTTACCGATCAGTCCCATGGTGTGGGAGAATGACCACGTATGACCACCAAACGCGCGACATAGTTCCCGCCCGCGGCGTCCAACAAATGCGTTCGCATTTGTCCAAATTGTCGTACGTATTTCATCGTATCGATAGAGCGAACTGTTTTCCCCCCCTCTGCTCGTAGATTTACCAAGTAGAGACGTACGAACGTTGACGTCCTTTTCTCCTAGACGCGAACGTGTCTACCTCTTTTTTTTTTTTTTTTTTTGGAACCGAGTCGTGCAGTTAATTTCAAGGCGGGCTACTTGGCACGAGATCGAGCACAAATCGCAGTTTGCTACCTTTCAAACTTGCAGTTGCAAGAACTCCAATCGAATTAAATCGAATCGAATCGAATCGAATCGAGGGAGAGACGTGTATCTGTACGATGTACGTGCAAACTGTAGATTATAAAAATACCAGGATGTTCATCATCATTTTTCTGCGTTTTGTTCTCTTGGTAGCCATGTATCTACGTCGCGTCGTGTTTTAGGTAAATAGAAACAGTTTCGATATGTCGCGTCTTTCGTCGAGGTGTCGTCGCGCGATGAAACGTGGCGCCCTCGGCCACAAAAGAAACTAGAGCGCGTGGCTTTGTGACCAAGGAGTAGAAACCCTTTTTCTAACTCTGCTCGTTACCGGTCTACCTAATTTAAACACTCTTGTCCGAATCCCCATTCGAAAACGATTCTCTTCTGTTATAAACTCCTGCTCTTTCATTCGTAATGAACAGGAACAGGTTTAATCGAACGACTGGCACTTCTTTTTCGGGGCAAATCGATCAACGTCGCGTTGACGATGATGTTGATTCAACGCTCTCAAAGTTCATTAACCTCGTCTCCTTAACCGGACACACGTTCAATCACGCGTGTAATTGCGAATCGAAAGCGATGCCCCAACATGCGATGCCCCAAAGGACAAAACGGCTTTTCAGCCGCGTGTTTCACAATAATCGATTAATTGCAAGTTTGCTCGTGAATCGAGTCGAGTCGATGCGGTTCGATTAGAACGCGACGCCGTCTATTTGCCGCAGTCCTCCAACCTCTGGAATTTACCGCTTAACAATTAAGCCTTCGTTCAACTTGCGTTGCCACTTGGTTGCACCAAAACTTGCATATTTCTCTGCTCCATATCGCGCTCCGTGTAACGCTTTCATCTCCAGTTTACACCAACGTTGGATTACACTTTATCGTACGAGGACGAGCTTAAAGCAGAAATACCCCTGCGTTACGAAGCATCAGCGAAATAGATATCTTTTGGACGAGAGAAGCTTTAATCCTTTGCACTCGACTGTCCCCCGCAAGGAGACAATCACACTTAAATTTAGCTGAAATTATAAAATTTTTTTTGTACAATATAGTACGATACAACGACGCGAGAAGAATAATAATAATAAAGAGTAACTTTTTACTGATCCTTACGAAAGTTTACAAAATGGCGAAGAAAATTTTTCAAGAGACTGAAGTTATGACTGCTTTAAACAAGGTCGCATATCAAAGAGATACACAGTCGACAAAATTTCGTGCTGAAATTTACAACAGGATGATCATTTCCAACGCCGTGTCGTTTTACTTGAAGTGATAATTCACTCACGTATTTCGTAAATAAATTGCAAGAAATATTCCCGAGGGCAAAGAGTTAATTCAACTTGCGTTGGCATTTCGTTCTCCAAACTTGCATGTTTTTCTCCCACATCCCGCTACGTGTAACGTTGTTCTCATGTCCATTTTACATCAAGGTTGGATTACTCTTTATCGTACAGGACGAGCTTAGAGCAGAAATATACTCGTGTCGCGAAGCACCAATGAAATGGACGTGGTTTCGCAAGGGAGAAAAGTAACGCGACGGATATACAATGGGGTGCAAAATTGAGTCAGTAACAAAAATTTTTGAGAAAAATATTTTTCATTGTCAAATAAAGTATAAAAACGTGAAAATAAACTATCTGATTCTTTATAGTTTTAGGGAACTGAAGCTATCTTTTAACTTTTAAGATTGGGTTTCTTCCTGGCTGAAAAGATTAAAAAACGTAGAATCAATTTTGCACCAGAATTTTTTCATTGTCAGATTTACAAGCTTTATCGTACCTTAATATTTTGTCCACAAGCCATTTGCTTAGATAATAGCTCTGATACGTCTTGGCACACTTTGAAACAGTCTCGAGCAGAAATCAGGTGGCATTTGATTCCACTGTTCTATAACGCGAGCATGTAGTTCCACTACTGAGCTAAGAGGAGATTTGTATGCGTCTAGGATTTTCTTTTTTTCAATATACCCCATAGATTCTCGATGGGGTTTAGGTCGGGACTTCGTGCAGGCCAATCTAGATTAGATTAAAAGCCCGAGTAGTCAGCTAATTAGTTACGCTTTTCGGGTCTGGATCACGTTGAAAAATGATTTCTTCTACAGCGAAGGGCATATCTTGCATACAATTTGGCAAATGTTCCTTTAAAATGCCTTTATACATATATTGATTCATACTCCTTTCAATTTTGTGCAGTGGGCCAACACCATCTCCCGTCATACACCCCCACAACATATATATACGCATATGCATACATACGCGTACATATGCAGCCACGAAGAAACCTAATCTTAAAAGTTAAAAAATAACTTCAGTTTCCTGAAACTATAAAGAATCAGATAGTCAAGTTTATTTTCATGTTTTTCTACTTTGTTTGTTTAACAATGAAAAATATTTTCCTCAAAAGTTTTTATTATTGACTCAATTTTGCACCCCACTGTAGCTGGACAGGTTAGATTCCAGGCGATCGCGACACATTTTGCTCTTGATCGTCCCATCGACCATCGAGGTGCGTTTTTACGACTTTCTTCTTCGAGCAGATGGAGCAGACGATGCCTCGAGGCATTGCGCCGGTCTCGCACGCGATTAACAGCCGCTTCTCGGAAAGAAAGAACGGCGAGAAGAAGAGACGTCGCGTCGCGGCGGTGAAAGAAGAGGAGGAAGAAGAAGAAGAAGAAGAAGAAGAAGAAGAAGAAGGGTGGTGAGAGGGGAGAGGAAGTGAACTAGCAACTAGAAGAAAGCCCTCCGCTACGTCTGCACAAATGAGACACGTTTTAACAGACCTTTCGCTTTCAGATCGCAGGTGGCATTGTGCATCCACGTGCGTTCGCGTTTGTCCGCGATGTATTATTCACAGAGCGCGGTATACACAGGTTTTTGCAACTACGTGTACGACGCGCCGTATTATGGAGACGTTCAGACATTTCGCCAGCCGTGGCAGCGTGCCAGAGGCCAGAGCTCACAGAGAAAATTCCGACCATCGTCCAGTCCACCGTCCATGTGTTTATCAACAGTGAATTATGCCAACGTGGAGCGGCCGAGGCGAACTCGTGATCTCGCCTTTCCAGCGTACCTTCTAACCTGACCAACCTTTATCCAATCGTGGAAACGCTGTTTTCAAACTATTTTCAACCTCTCTTCCGAATCCAGTTCCCCGTTTCGTCCGTCGTTCGTTTCTCTCCGCAGTCCGGAGTACTTGGGGAAAACTGTGCAACGCCATTGTCAGCTTGCAAATTCCACGGAGGATTCTCTTGGGTTTTAATTCATCGCTGGTCCCTTGCCAGCCCACTCCCCGGTTAACCAGGCCGGCAGGGGGAAGCCAAAGTTTTCCACGTGATCGTACCTATTAGCAAACTCGAGGACAAAGGCGAGACAATTGAAAATTACAGTTGTGTAGTTGGATCGCGACTCGCTTCGATCGAAATCTACTTTTCATCAGCGTTTAGCGATGCTAGCGAGTGACTCGTTTGCCCGATATCGTCGAAACGAAGGAGAGAATTTTGTCAAGTCATCAATTTCATTCAGTTCTGCATTGACCGTACACGCGAGAGAACGTTTTCCTTTATACTTTCCACAGAGACATCCTGTTAGCTAATTATCGCAAAGAGTTTAACATTTTCTCGTTGCCCTGCAGTAAAATGACGGACTTTATACCTGGGAATCATACTCGTAATTGCGTTTCATTTCTTTCACGCGGGATTTAGCGCAACAGAAACAAGGGAAGAGGAAAATTTGCGATACCTATGGAGAACCATAAGTGTCGAAGGTCAACAGATGTCGGCTGAACGACCAGTTAAATTTGACGATGACGCTTTCAAATCTCTAGTGGAGTCTGAAGTACACAAGGTTAAGTGTATAGAAATGATCAAGGTTTGGGTCCATCTGGCTCAACTGCGCCAGCCTACGTGAAATCGGCAGGGAGACATAGACCCAAGGAATATGAGTTTAAACCAAGGCCATCCAAGGGCAACGAAGATCTTCGACGAACAGTTTGCAGTTCATTGTTCGTCAGATTGCGTACAGATCCATTTCTACCCAGGACGAGAAATGGATCTTCTCCGACAACCCAAGGCGTTCCAGGCAATGGCTGTCTTTAAACTTTAGACACCAAAATCTTTAGAGCCTAAACCCCGAGAAGAGGACGTAGTATCGTTTTATCGTGTGTCTGGTGAGGTCGTAGTGGAAATGTGGAGGGTCACTGCGGACTTGTATTGCCAACAATCACAACGACTGCATTCCAGACTGTTGTTGGATGATCAACCCAGACGATATTGGATCTATGCAAATACTGACAACGAGCTAGCAACAGTCTGTATAAAAGTGGACTGTGAATAGTTGGTCATAAGGGCAAGATCCAGTACTTGATCATCTGTGCTCCTTCCCCTTGCACTTGACGATGATAACCAAATATATATAAGGACATGGTTTAGAATAGAATACTAGAGACAGACTAGAACACTACAGTAGAGTACAGAATACCATAGCATAGCTCAGCATCGTTCTATATCATCCTAAATCATTCTATATCGTTAAGAGCTTAGCTTAGCATAATCCATTCTATATCGTTCTACTTTATACGCAACCACGATCGTAACAAGGAATAAACTCTACGAAATTGTAAGCGCGTTGACTCCATTACACGGAATCCAACACTGTTGGGAAGTTTTAGGCAGATGAAAAGTGTGACGCTCCGACGAACGTAAAATAATTGATTACTTACTAATTGGGTTTTTCAAAGTTATCAGTTGGCAGAGGCAACCTGCTTCCCGACAAACCTCCTCCATTCGCGGAACCTCCGTTCCCATTCGGAGAGAATTCTCAAGCGTTTACGCGACGTATTGAGACCTCGAAGTAACTCTGGTTTTCTAAAGATCAGAAGCGTAACAGCGCCGGCGGGTCGCGTTATTTTCCTTTGGAAATGCCATATATCCGGCGCGGCGCAGCGTTCGTTTATTTAGTCGCACAGTGGATCATTTCGAGGAATTCCGACGTTGGCAAGTTGACGAGCACTTTCTTTGTTACTCTCGCAGCTTCCACTACTCTCCTCGGATCTTTCCGTCGGGGAAATTGGTCGAAAAACTTGGGGCAGACTTTGGGCTCTCGACGATCGTGGTGTGTCGGTCTTGTTCTTGCTCGGATTTGGGTTAGGTTTCTTTCACCAGAGACGGCCGCGAGAAATTTCACGGAACGTCGTCCCTTTATCCCGCCAGATAGCGTCGACCTTCTCGGTTTATTTAAAGAAACACCGCGTTTCGCGACGTATATATTTTCTTTTCTTTTCTAACAACCTTCCTTCCGCTTTATCTCGCCGTTTTCCCACCCTCTGATTCGGCAAACTGCTTTCGTCAAGCCGCAAAAGCTCACGCTTTCGACTCGATCGCGAGTCGAACGTGCTTATCGATCGTCGGGTGAATCGGCAACCTCCAAATATCTGCGAGTGCCGCACACTTGACACCAATCTCTTCTCCTCTCACATTTCCCCCCTTTCACAGTTCCTCTTTCACTTCTCTTCCGCTCCCTGCCACACGCTTTCCCTCCCACCCCGTTTCTGCTCACACGCTCGTTCCTCTATACTACCGGCTGCGTTCTATTTTTGCCCAACTTGTGTTACTATTCCCTTCGCGCTGCACACATCGTGATCATTGTTTGGCGCGGGCGACTCGACACACACGACACGACACGACACGACACGTGTGTGGAAGTTTCTGCTCGCACGTGGCTCCGCTTCTCTCTTTCTCGAGAGCTCCCGCGCCACTATCATCTCGTATTTAACAGTTTATCATCTCGATAAACTCGTGGATACGCGGAGAAACGAGAACGATATTTCATCTAGCTCCGTGTAAAACGGCGTCACGATAGTTTAGTTCTCGTAAAATCGACCACAGCTGCTGGCTTTCTCCACTTGTTCGCTCGTATCGGTTCGCTCTCCCCCTTCGATATATTTCCGAGCTTTACGTCGGCAGATTTCGAGGAAAGCGGGAGATCGCCGCCGGTCTTGTTTCGGATATGGAAAGTAATCGGATTGGGAAAATTCGGACAAGTTCGTGCCGATTTTTAACGAACGTTCAAAGACAGTATCTTTACGCGTCTAAATACAGGGTGTTTCGTGACTTTTGGGACCCACTTCCGGAGTCGCTTCCGATTGTACGCCTAAAAATAATGAAAAGAAGTCATATAAATATACGTCCTATCTGCCTTCGTTTATGAGATATAACGAATTTTCTGTTTTAATTACTTTTGCAAAAGACGCTCGAAACGACCATCTTGCATTTGAAGACAAGCCTGCACGCGTCTTGTCATTCATCTGGTTACTCTCTCTATCGTTCCTGGTGTCTCTCGAATTTGTCGGAAGCCTTGCTCTATTCTATCTCGTAGTATCTCAGCATTTTCAATCGATGTCGCGTGTACGATAGATTTTAAATGTCCCCGCAAATGAAAATCTAATGGATTCGAATCCGGAGAACGAGCAGGCCATGCAAATAGGACCTCCACGACCAATCCATTTATTTGCAAAGTGTCGATTTAAAAATTGCCTAGCCAATCGGCTAAAACGCGGCGGAGCTCCATCGTGCATAAACCGCATACAAAGTCTAACATCGACTGGAACTTTCTCTGATATTTCGTGTGAACGCGTGCTGAAAAAATCAACGTACCCTTGACAAACAAAGATCCAGTTAAAATTTTATCAATTATTCCTGTACGTTTAAACTAAATTTGGTGTTGATGTCTCGAATGCACGACAACACGTGGGTTTTCTTCGTCCCAATTACGATTATTATGAAAATTGAATATACCATCCCTGGTAAAACTAGCTTACTAGAGTTTGCTCTGTTTATAAAATTCATTGTATCTCGTGAACGAAGACAGATAGGACGTATATTTATATGACTTTTTTTCATTATTTTTATGCGTACAATCAGCTCCCGAAGTGAGTCCCTCAAGTTACGAAGCACCCTGTATATTTATTCGTTCAATTATACAGGGTGGATCGCCACATATTGCCACGTAGATTTTACGTCATTATTAATACGAAGCGTAGCGAAAAATGTTTCAGATAAAGTCGAATGGTTTCGAGAGGGGCACATTTTGATGATAATGGTTTTCTTGTAGGTGGACGTGTAGAGGACATACGAAGCTCATTAACGTTTTTCTTCGATTCGAATGGAATCATATATTTTTTATCGCGTCAGTTGATGCACCTCTACGTTCTTTGCAAAAAAGTATTAACCTATTTACGTTAAAAAGTCGTTGGTTTGGGAGACATTTCAATTTCAATGTTGCTAGGAAGTAAGGTGTAACGCTGAGCCTCCGACTCACAATGGCCCACTGAGAGTGCAGTGAAATAACACCAGATACATTACACAATGCGAGTGAATTATTAATCCATCGATTCAGAAAATGTCGCGATGTACATGGTCGTCGCGTTGAATCATTCCTGTAAAGTAAAGTCATTGGAACATTGAAAAAGGGATCGTGATTTCTGTTCGGCGATATCGTCAGCCGACGAGTTCGAAAACTCACGGTCGCTCGTTATGGTCCGCGAACCCAGTTGCCAGCGCAAGGGGCGAATCAATTTATTTCGAAAACGGCTCTTTTCCTAAAGATACGATTGGAACGTGCCCTTTGACATGTACACAAAAGCAAGTTATATAGTGCAATATTGCCATCTAGTCAATGTCCAGGCATAAACTTAAACTTTCCGGACAACCCGGGATATATCGTGCAACGTGTGTGCTCTAGTCGGTGCTGTTTCTCTCGGAGAATTCGTGACGTATCCCCGGGAATGAACGTCAATTGACACTACGGACACTAGCGGGCTACTCGGTGGAACGAATCTTTTTTCCCACAGCTATCTGCTTCGTGAAACACGCAGCCGCTGGCTGCGTTACGTCGGCTCGTTCGCCTCCAAGGACCGACGGAGCGAACCAACTTGGAGTCTTCGTATTCGATGTTGCTGGCAACCTGCATGCCCGACTTGCTCCTCCTGGATCTCTTTTGGCGATAACGACGATCGTTATTATCGCGAGTAACCTGATTCGGTTCGCACGGTGAAACGAAGAAGACGCGAGGTAACGAGAGCGACGATAACCAAAGAAATTTTTCATCGGAAGCAACGCGATATCGTCGTATTTAGTCTCGAAGTATTCTCGAAGACGGAAACGGTGAAGAGGTTGGACTGGAATGTGGCCGCGGAATGTCGCAAAAGAGGGGTCGCAAACTCTGGAAACACCGTGCCCGTTGATCCCTGACTTTTCAATTAATCGTTCTGCTCTTGACCACCCGCGCAACCGTGGAAAAGGCGGCACGCTTTGAGGCTGCGACCTCGATTGTATTTCCACGCGGGCGAACGAACGTGGGAAAACGCGAATAGTCCTCGTAGAACGCGCCTTGTCGCCCCTCTGCGTTTCGAGTTTCAGCTCGATCGTCCACCGGAAACACGCACGTAAGAAAAAGCAGAAAGTAAAAGTTTTCTCGCTCAGAGAGAGAGAGAGAGAGAGAGAGAGAGGAACTTTTGTTCAAATTTCGAAATTCCTTTGAGTGTACGTTTGCAGGGCCATCATTTCCAGAAAGACTGCCCTCGTACACGAAGATTTAAGCAGAAGAGTTAGTTACAGAGTCGCGTGCGTTCTCGCGTTTATCATTTAGCGAGAAAATTTCTCGGGCTTGCGTAAGACGATTGTGAACAGGACGACGATATGCCTGCGTGTGTGCGTGTGTGTGTGTGTGTGTGTGTGGCGTGGTACATGCGTGGCATGCAGTGGGCAAGGGGGAGGAGAGGCGTACGCGCGTACGCAACACCCAAGCGTTAACAATTATTTTATTATTGGCCCAATTACGCCGTTATTGTTTTCACACAGGCGCGACGCGTCACTCGAAGCGGTTTGCGGCGGCTTCTGCAATCGTTCTGCAGGGTGATTCAACCGGCTGGATTTTTACATTCCTCCGAGCGTTCGTTCGGTCGCAAACACGGCCACACGTTACGCGTCTGTCGTCGTGAGAAAAAATTTCCACCGACTGCACGTCGTCTCGTATCCTCTCGCCAATCTTCAAACGATGGGATCGTCTGTCATTCGTGTCTGTCGTTGCGTTCATTTCTCTTTTCCAGTCGTCAGTCGTCTGTTTCCCATTTTTCCCTTCCTGCCAAGTCACCTGCTGGTGCACTTATGCGCATAACCCTTGGGGTTCGAAGGACCACTCTTCCACTGACGTGGATGGAAACGAACGAATGGATGATGGATCTTGCCTTGATTCTTGCTTGAATCAAGAGTGTTGAAACAATGACTGATGTCGGTGTTTCCTCTTTCAAGTACGCGAGGATTGAATACGTACGTACGTGGCAAGATGGACTGCGACTAAAGTAGTGAGTGACTTTACTTAACTGAACTGAACTGAACTGATGAACCAACCGATCTGACCTGTCGAATTCCTTCTGTTTCTTCTGCAGTGCCTGCAGGGCTTCTGCTCCTCCATTTAAGTGTTCTTTGATCAGTTGTGTATCGTTGTTTGTTTGGTTTGTTAATTTTGTTGCAAGTGTCGCGGAGTTTACAGGAGAAGTTTCGAAAAGCTTGCTGTACCTTCAACTTTTATCGTTGATGTTTGTTTGCTACCGCGTGTTTCGGTAGCCTGATCTCGATCTCAAGTGATATTTCTTCAATTGCTGTGATTGCGATTCGTACATGGCCGCTTAGACTTGGCGTGTCCGTATATAATTATCGGCTCGATACAAGTGTTTGTACAATATAATTTCAATACGTTTGCTATTGTTGAAGGATATATTTCTTCGAGGACAGAATAGGCAAGGTGAAAAAACTCCTAGAAATATTCTAAATATTTTATAGCCCCGTGTAAGGTCCAAGGCCGACTCTCCATCGTGTCCTCGCCGATCACGTGAAAATTGAAAATTGAAAACCTCGTCGAGAGCTGTCCGTCATTTTCCGCGTTTCGAAGCTTCTCCGTAATTCGTCGTTCCATCGAGTGCTCCATTCCGAGATTACAGGTAAAGCAAACTTGGAAATTCTGACGGCGGCAGCAGCAAGTCGGTGCGTCTACGATATTGCTTCCGTGTCCAAAAGCAATTTCGGCTCTAACTCCAGCCCACGGGTTGGTTGCCAGTTGCTTTTCCGTCGCGGCAGACGCGCGTAGCGAAATGTCTCTCGCGACCTCTCATTTTCCCCGAGTAATATTACGCGCGAGATTCTGCTCGCCATTTCGCCGCTCCAACAACTTGCGCCTTTTCCCCGTTTCGACGAAAAATTCGCCAACTAGCGTTCGCTTTCGAACGAATTCGATGTCCACGAGATCAAACGAGAGAGAGAGAGAGAGAGAGAGAGAGAGGAGGGAGGGGGGAATAGGTCGAACGCGCTCTCCCTCTCATTTTCGTGAGTGCACATCAAGATTCGGAAGGTGGAAAAAAGAAAACAGGTCTGCGACCCATTTTCTCCGTTTTAAATACCCGCCACAGCCAGCCTGAAACACGTACACACGTTTACGCCGCGGTTTCAATATTCATTAGAATTCACCCAACGTTTCGTACCGCTTTGCCAGCGTTACACTGCGCTGCTCTTCTTGTCTCTCCCCCGCGAAAGACACCTGACTCTCTCTCTCACTCTCTCTCTCTCTCTCTTTCTCTCTCGAAGACGAACCTAGGCCAGGCCCAATTCGATTACCGTTTTTCCGCACCGCGTCCGCGTTGCCCTGATTCCGCAAGCTACCGATCCCTGTTCTTCGATTCCAACCACGAGGAATTTCTACTCTCGCCTTGTTGTTGTCCGTTACCTTTGATTTTCCCGTCTTCCTGTCTGGTTACAGCGCTTTTACTCGCTCTCGGTTCGTTCGTTCGTCGAGTCAGGAGTCGAGTTGGAACCGCGAGGCGCGGATCCCGAGAAAATCCGAAAAACGAGGATTTTTCGAGTAATGATAAATATGGCTGTACAGTAGCATGGTGTCATTCGAACACACTTGGACGACGCTACCGTTCCAGAGGCTTGGTAGACAGCGTCACGTGGCACAGCATTTTAACGTCAGTTTAACGCCAGTTTATCCGCGTCACGATGGAAACGGTGTTCGAACTGACGCGCTCGAGGCTTTCCAACGCGACGACACGTTCCGGGATCATTCGAGACATCGCGAGATCGATGCCAGAAGCGTCAGCACCGATCGGCAAACGAGCCTATAATTTCGCGAATCAAAGGACGTCGCGTCTTTTTATTTTTCGCGTCAACTCGCTTCGTTGCTCCGATACTCGGCTGCAAACGATCGCACGAAACCGTGATGATTGCATTCGCGAACGCGAATTGAAAACAGCCGTCCATCCTTCGATCCGCTCGTTCGCCACGCTTTTCCTTCTCTCTGTTACACTCGCGTCTCTTCTCTATCGCGCGACACGTCCTGTAATCTTGGAGACGAAGCACGGCGACCTCCTTGACGCGATCGAATCTGGGACACGTTCTCCTCTCTTCTTCCTTCATTTTCGCCACGCGCGACAACACCTCCCGACTTCCGTTTCAAAGTTGGACAGAAGGACGTCACCCTGTTGTCACGGGACTATCACCACGGTATCACTTTGAAGAATGTTAATACTTTAGAGTTAAACTCTAATATTTTAAATATAATACCGACGCGTACAATCACGTATGATTATAACGACGAAGGGGCACGAACGAAAGAAGTAAACTTGGCGAGAAGGCGAACGAGAATGCTTTATTCATCGTTTGGTTTGGGGTATATATAGCTTTACATTTGTTGGTTGTTTGGGTGAACCTTGACTGAACTTGGAGATATGGGCGATTGCTGACTCTTGAGCTTCTGAGTCAGTTTGGATTTGGATGATGGGACTATCTGCTGGTTTCTCGGTTTTGTTCTTCGAGTCACTGACGGACCTTGACTGAATTGGAATGATAAGGCCGTCTTCACACTGTCACGCGCGACGATTTGGACGAGCGTTTTCAAATCGATTCGAGGCTCCACGAGTCGAGGAGTAACGACGTTGCTTTTACGTCGCGATACTCGCCGTTGCACTCGTATCGTCTTGTATTTACCGCGACAAGCCTCGATAAGCTCTGATGTTTAACCCTTTGACTACTGAACCTCAGCGTCCTGTGCCGGGGTTATTTTGACCCACACGGATGTTCCACCAATACATATTTAGAGTTGTCCGAGTGACATGTAGGAGTATAAGGAACAAATAATAGCCGCACGAATAATAAAGTTATATATATTTACTATACATTTGTGTGTCATTCACTGTCAGGAACGTCTCGTGCCGATTGGGCAAAAGAAGACAAAGAAAGATTGCTCGTTGGCAATGAAGACCATGCGTCAACAAATAGAAACAACGGGAGAAAGTAATAAAAAGAACAAAAATAATAACAATAAAAACAGTAAATTAGTAATAAAAATAGTAAAATATTATAAAGTGGTGCTAAAAACTAAAATCTAAACAGTAAGTACAAAGATAATATAAAATGTTAAATACTAAATACTAAAATACTAAAACAGTAATAAAAATCCTAAAATATAAAATAAATGTATGAAATAAAAAATTGCTTCGATTTGCTGCACACGTCTTTCTTCCTCACAACGTTACCAGAAACTGATGTTTTTTTCGTCTTTAGTCGTTTTGTCACTTTGGCAATTTGGCATGATGCGTTAGTGCGATCGCTAACACAACCAGCTCCAATCACTAACACAAGCAACTCCCAGCACAAGTCAAAACTGTGACCCCAGGCACAGTAGGCGGAGGGTTAACTAACGTTACGCTCGCCTAGACTTTCGTCGAGAAAATCGCGTTCAAATTGGCCATCGAATAAATCGGTGATGTGTACGTCGGTTACGTGTACGTCTACGAGCACAGGGCGACCAAAGTGGCGAAAGTTGACGAGGAATTGGAACTCTCGTCAACGACGCTCTCCGTCCTCGGATGCAACGCCACCGATTCTTCCGGTGATTTTCACACACCACCAGAAAGTATTTCCTCGGCCATCTCCGACGAGATTTGCCAGATAGAAAATATCCAATCTCAAAATATCAAATCCCCTGCAGGCTCGTCTCGAGATGAAATCTCTTCCTCGAGATTTCAGAGAAAATTTGCTTTTCGTTTCGATTCACGCAATTTGTTTACACATTCGCGCGGAAAGGAAAAGAGAGAGAGAGAGAGAGAGAGAGAAGAGAATGGAAGGACTTTGGACGATCTGGACGGTGAGACGTCGAGTACTAGGCGCGTCAGCGAAGAAGGGGAAGGAAGAATCGTGCAAAGATCTTTCAGTTGGCTGGCCTACGTGCCGGTTTAGAGGCTATCGGAAGCGTTGTTACGCGTTGCATAATATATATATAGTATTTTGTGGAGGGTCGTTTAAGATGGGGGTCGGGGGTGCAGACGTTTCGCGCCTGTTTCATCCCTCTGTCGGCAGGATTTCATCGACCAATCGGTGCCGGGGTGGAGAGCTTAAGCCGCACCACGGCGTCAGCAGCTCTCTTCTCTTTCGCGAAGGCCTTCCTCTGTTTCACCTACATTTACGCCTCTTGTCTCTACCCTTTTTTTTCTTTTTTTTTTTTTTTTTTTTTTTTTTTACCTCATCTATACATATATATATATATATATATATACATACATACGATTCAGAGACTTTTCCAAGGCCTCGGTGCCGCGCTACCGATCAAAATCACCGATACGTGACTTGGACCGATACGTCGTCCGCACCTTCCTCCAAATTTTTTCCCTTTCCTTTCCTTTCTTTTCTTTTCTTTTCCTTTCCTTTCTTTTATTCTCCTTTTTTCTTTTTGTTTCTTTTCCAATTGTTTCGTCCGAGTATGGCCCAGTTTGCCCACACTCGAACAATTGCATTTTCCATTCAACTAACCAAGGATGAATTTTCGTTCCAGATCCAGCTTTGAATGGAACCCAATTGGAGCACCAACATCTCGTTCCCAGATCCGCCGGCGAATGTAAGTCGATTAAATTGTTCCTTCTGACTAAAATATTGTTCGGTTCTTCCAATGTGTGTGAATTTCCTTGCATTCTTCTTAAATTACGCTGCCAAACGATAACCAAACGCCTGACCAAATTCTCCAAATCCTCCGAGCGAGATCAAAATTTCCAACTTCTCTCCTTTTCGTACCGTATATAATATGTAATACACGCACGATGTGTGTAGAAAAGTACAAACGAGAGAGGTTCTCTCTCGTTTTCATCGATCCTTTGGTTCAGTTTACTCCGCAAGATGTTATTTTCGTCCCCATTCATCCCCATATCCCTCCGCCTCGCCCTTTTCTCAAACTTGCGTCATATTTTCTCGCACGGAGGACAAACTACTCGCAAATACCGCGCGGTACGTAGTCGACGTTTGATCTATGCTCGACTGCTCGACTGGAGGATCTATTTCCACGTGACTTTTGCATTCCTTCTTCGTACATATACGAGACAACTTGCTCGCCTTTTCCACCCTTTTCTCCCGCGACCGTCATTGTCGGCACACGAGTTAAAAAGAAATTCCTCCTCCTCCTCCTCCTCCTCCTCCTTCTCAGGGTGCGTGAAGAGCAACGGGAGCAACCGATCGATGAGAGAACAGAGGGACTCGTTGTCAGAGGGGTGCTGCTCTATCCACCGTCTATGCGCGATCGTTAGCCTTCGAGGCTAGCCGCGTCTTTTCTCCGAACTGTTTCGTTGCGCGGCTGGCGTCTACGCGTCTAGGTCAACGCGACGATTTCCAGAGATTACGCTTCCCTTCTCTATCTATGTCCAACCCAGAATTATCTTTCCCCGTATATTTTCCCGCCGTTGCAGCGCAACGAGGTCGCAAGCCAAACTCGACCACGTTTGGAAAAATAGGCAATCTGCATACGTTTGGCCGAGCATTGCAACACGAAACGACCTCTCACCGAATGAAACACGCTCGTCTCTCGCAAACGGCGGCCAACGCGCAGAGACAGGATTGCAAAAAAGGATTAACGGAGACAGTCGTGACGCAACTGTGTCTCGCGTATTGCAATATCTCGCCGCTCGGCGCTTTTTCGGCGTTCCCTCGGTTCCTGAACGATAACAGGGGGCCAAAGGGGGTTAAAGAAGGAGAGGAGGAACGCGACGCGACGCGACGCGAGCTGCAGCAGCCGTTTCTGACCCGAATCGGGACGATTGTTGCTCGCGAGCGAGCGATAAATTCGCCGGTTATATGGGGCGCCGCGGCAGCCTGCTGGGTTCACCAGGCGGGCGGTGGTTCTAGGAGGGCGAGGACCGGCTCCACAGGGAATGTCCCCTCGACCCAATTCCCGGCTCGGCTCCGCTCCGCTCCGCTCCACTCTGCTCCACTCCACTCCACTCCACTCCACTCCACTCCACTCCACTACACTACACTACACTACACTACACTACACTACACTACACTACACTCCGCGCAACGCGACGCAGCACTTTCTGCCGCTCGCCGATCGCGACTACGCACTCTCGATAACGCGTCCACTGATCCTTTCTTAAGCCTTTTGCTAGATTGTCGTCAGATTGTGAAACAGAGCTCAAACTTACTGTTCAACGAGTCACCGCGGAATACGAATAAAGTAATATTGGTTCAGTTGTAGTCTAGTGCAATTCGGTGTTTTGATTATTCGACTACGGCAGACAGTGACAATAATCGAATTGCACTAAACTGTAGCCGAACCGATATTATTTATTTATTCGTATTCGTCTCCCTTCTTTTCACACACTACGCGTCTTGCACATCTTTTTCGTTTATCATCGCACCTTTTCATTATTTTCGTACGAAATTTCATAAATGGAATAACGTATTGTAAAATAATCACGGCTAACGGAAGATGTAATTGTCAAATTGGGATTCACTTACGTCTGATGAACGAACTCAGAGGTTTGTTACAATTATTGTCGATAACATTTGCTGAGCGTCTTTGGTTTCACTCTCAGCCGCTCGCGGATCGCGACTACGCATTCTCGATAACGCGTCCACTGATCCTTTCTTAAGCCTTTTGCTAGATTGTCGTCAGATTGTGAAACAGAGCTCAAACCTACTGTTCAACGAGTCACCGCGGAATACGAATAAAGTAATATTGGTTCAGTTGTAGTCTAGTGCAATTCGGTGTTTTGATTATTCGACTACGGCAGACAGTGACAATAATCGAATTGCACTAAACTGTAGCCGAACCGATATTATTTATTTATTCGTATTCCGTGTTGAATCGTTTGTTGAAAATTTCACAATGGCTTTGAGCTATAAGCTGTTTCACAATCTGATAATAATCGAGCAACAGTCTAATAATCCCTAATAATCTAATAATCTTGTGGTAATAATCAATTCGAAACATGGGTCAATACGTAATCCTGCATCACGCTCCTTGCATTCGCAATGCGTCTCCCTTCTTTTCACACACTACGCGTCTTGCACATCTTTTTCGTTTATCATCGCACCTTTTCATTATTTACGAAATTTCATAAATGGAATAGCGTATTGTAAAACAATCACGGCTAACGAAAGATGTGATTGTTAAATTCACAACTGAGAGATTTGTTACAATTATTATCGATAACAATTGCTGGGCGTCTTTGGTTTGATTCGAGCTATGCGAGATAAATGCCTATAGGCGCTTTTTCGTTCCAGCGAACCGAAGTGAGTCGAGCGCCTATTGGTGCGCCAACAATGGACAAAACGTCGAGCCTTGGAAATCCTTTTTAAACTGCACAAATAGGCAGCTGTTACTTTATCTACTTTTATTTACAGATACGTACTTGCGCATATGTTGGATGACCAACCCAGACAATATTGGATCTATGCTAATAATGACAACGAGCTAGCAACAGTCCACGTAAAAGTGGACTGTGAATAGTTAGTCATAAGGGCAAGATCCAATACTTGGTCATCCATGCTCCTTCCCCTTCCACTTGACGATGATAACCAAATATATATAAGGACATGTTTTACAGTAGAGAGTTAGAATACTACAGAATACTACAGTAAAGTTAGACAGATAGAATACTACAGTAAAATTAAACAGAATAGAATATTACAGTAGATAGAGACAGACTAGAAGATCACAGAACATTCTATGTCATTCTATATCATCCTACATCATACACGACCACGAACAAGGAATAAACTCTTCAAAATTATAAGCGTGTTGACTCCATTACACGGAATCCAACACATAATTGTACGTGGAAGGACGCGCTATCGCGTCGCGTTGGCACTATCCGACGAATGTATTTCTTCAAAATTCCTTCAACGGTTAATGTCGATTTTCTTCTTCTTCGAGATTTTCGTTGCCAAGCGAGAACAGAATTTCGACCGATCGTACGTAGGTTTACCTCGTTCGACGAACGAGAACAGACACACGCAAAAACACAATTGCAACACGGGGCGCTTTAAAGCGGACCATTGGCCCAAATTTCGTCTCCTCTCTCACCCCCCCCCGCCCCTCTCGAAAGTTTTCGGTAGAATTTAGTTTCCAGCTGGAATTTAGTCTGCCTGCGACTAAAGAACGTCGCAATTATTCATCCGATCGTCGTGGGTAACTTTGATAATCTTCGCTAACAAAGTTGCTGACAATTAATCCTCGAGTATCTGTCCAGCCGGCGAGTCTCTGTTTCGTCGCGTCTCCCCTGAATAAATTTCCATCGAGCGGGACCGAATGGGTGGGCAAACGGGGAACGGGCGCAGAGACGTTTCTGCCCGATCTGTCGTTCGAGGGAAGTTTGTCCAACAGATTCTGCTCGGCAAACGATCAATCCCCTCCGACTATTTAGTTGTCGTTCGATCACGTCGTAACATCGCGTCGCCAGTAATCGAGTTTACAGGCTTGGTATCGGCGCTATTGTTCGTCGCGTCGCCGATATCTTCGATTTTCAACGCGTAATTTATATAGTTGCGTGAATACTGATTACCCCCTCCCTGGCCTCTACCTGATTACCGTCGGTAACGCCGTTAAAATAGAAAGCCGGAATTATCGGAATTATCGATCGGCCAGGCGCAACGGGGGGGCTACACGCGTACACGTTCAGATTAGTTGCTGGATAACACGGCGAGAACGTTTCGCGAACAATTCTCCCTTTACCCTCTGTCGTAGACTCGATAATTTCCTATAAATAATTTGTTGGGTGATTTTCCTTTCCCTCCTCCCCCCGCCCCGCCCTCGTTACCTGTGGCATCACCTCGTTGGCATAGTTTCGCCGGGCAAACGTGGTCGATTAACTCTCTCGGCGACGGTGACGAAACATGGGCAACAGCAGCGCACAAAGAAATGCGTGTAATGGTGCACGAATGGTGAATAGAAAAAAAGAGTCCTGGGTAGATAATACTCGTCGAAACGCGAGAAAAAGGAACTGGATCGGAAAAATTCATAGTTTCAGGGTTATAAACGATTTTTTGTTCGATCCCTTTCTTCTATTCATCCTGCGTGATAGTATGTTACAATACCCTAGGAGACACTAATACACACGTATATAAAGAATTTATTTATTCAAACTAAATGTATATCATATTAAAGTATATTACAGTGTAATTATAATTATAATAATTTAATATAATATATATGTGTCTAATACGCAATAATTTATACATATATATATATTGTATTAAATTATTATATATATAATATGTTCATTCTCTCTCTCTCTCTCTTTCTCTTTATATATATATTCATAGTGCACGGAAAATCTTTTTTGGTTAATTTCCTAGGAATTAATATACACTTATATAAAGAATTTATTTATTCAGACTAAATGTATATCATATTAAAGTATATTACAGTATAATTATAATTATAATAATTTAATATAATATATGTGTGCCTAATATGCAATAATTTATACACATATATATTGTATTAAATTATTATATATATAATATATTCATTCTCTCCCTCTCTCTTTCTCTTTATATATATATTCATAGTGTACGAAAATCTTTTTTGGTTAATTTGCTAGGAATTAATATACACTTATATAAAGAATTTATTTATTCAGACTAAATGTATATCATATTAAAATATATTACAGTATAATTATAATTATAATAATTTAATATAATATATATGTGTCTAATATGCAATAATTTATACATATATATATATTGTATTAAATTATTATATATATAATATATTCATTCTCTCTCTCTCTCTCTCTTTCTCTTTATATATATATTCATAGTGCACGGAAAATCTTTTTTGGTTAATTTCCTAGGAATTAATATACACTTATATAAAGAATTTATTTATTCAGACTAAATGTATATCATATTAAAGTATATTACAGTATAATTATAATTATAATAATTTAATATAATATATATGTGTCTAATATGCAATAATTTATACATATATATATATTGTATTAAATTATTATATATATAATATATTCATTCTCTCTCTCTCTCTCTCTTTCTCTTTATATATATATTCATAGTGCACGGAAAATCTTTTTTGGTTAATTTCCTAGGAATTAATATACACTTATATAAAGAATTTATTTATTCAGACTAAATGTATATCATATTAAAGTATATTACAGTATAATTATAATTATAATAATTTAATATAATATATGTGTGCCTAATATGCAATAATTTATACATATATATATTGTATTAAATTATTATATATATAATATATTCATTCTCTCTCTCTTTCTCTCTCTCTTTATATATATATATATATTCAAAAGTGCATTTTTTGATTTGATCACTCGTTGATCGATTGGTCGGCGAACGTCGCCATCTGAAGGAAACGCTCGTTCCCGCGATATTTCACAGTCGCGTATGTAGACGAAGCGTTTCCTCGTCGCAGAATCTGGCGAAATTGCCGGAAAATGGGAAAATCCGTCGCTCCGCACTTGGAGCCTTCAAACGACTCATTTTCCAAGTTTTTAGCAGAAAACGGACGTTTTACGCCGTGCTTCCAATCTCCTTCTGATCTCGGCTTTAAAATTTAAGGATCGTTTCGCGCAAGCCGGCAAGCCAGCCATCTCGATTCGCCTCGACACTTTCCGCAAATTTACCCTAATTTTCTCCCCCTCGAACGGTAATTACCATTTCAGATTCGCCGAGACAACGTAGTTTCGCACAATTTTGCAACCCCTCCTTACGCTTCTTGTCGATTCGTAACTCGCTCGTATACTCGATGAATCTTCGAAATTTTCACGCTTCGAAATTTTTATCTTAATTAATGGAACAATATTACGCCATAGTTTGGTCACGTGTCGGAGCTCTTATTTTAAGGAAACAATGGTACCCGGTTTCACCCTATGTTCCCCTGTATCAACCGCGCGGGGGAAAATTACGATGAAAATTTCATTTGTACAGTTGTCGCGTAATCTTAGAGCCTCGTAGCACGTTCCCCGTATTTCTTGCGACCTGCGTCCTGTATATTCATATCGTACAATTTTCATATCGTCAAGACTGCAATAATTCATTACACGTGCACGTGCATATATGTTATGGTATGGCGGCCAGCAGCTCGTGCAATTTTAATAATCCACGGCGATCGAAGGACGTCGCTGGAGATACAACGACGCGTGAAGAAGGAGGAAGAGAAGGAGGAAAAATGTTGGGCGTGACTTTTTTTTAGCATCGTCGAGTGTTAACGTACGTTCGTGTATTTCCATACGTGCGAAAGGGGCGGAAAAATTCTGTCCGTCAGCAAACAGCGGACGAATTGTGGGAGAGCACGTTAGCAGTCGTAGTAGATTGCCACAGTGACGAGCGTGCCACCGTTCGAAATTTGATTAGGTTAATTCGATAACGGGCTTATTTCGGTGGCGGGGCCTTGGGTGGCCGGGTCGTCCAGTTGGACGAAGCCATCGTTCCGCCTCGGAATTAAACAGCCCGGCTGAAACACGAATCTGCGGCCCAGTCTACGCCGATATAAACGACTTAGTCGAGCGGGGGAATGCGGAATGCATCCGGTGGAATCCTATTGATTACTTTGGTTTCACTCGTCGCCCCGACCAACGGCAACGTCTATCGATCGAGCGTCTGCTGCCGAGCCGGACTTCGCTCTTGGAATCTCGATTCGATTCCGACTTTCCGCAGGAATTCCCCGACACCGTTTCTCTCGGCTCACACCGGAATACATTTGTCTTTTCGATAACGTTTCAATCCGGCCGCGCTTCGACTTTCTTTTGAGAGAGAGAGAGAGAGAGAGAGACGAATGACCGACAAAGGACGAAGATGCTGCGAGGGATCGGAAGCAAAGGGTCGTCTGAAAAAGTGAGGAAAAGAAAAAGAAAGAAAAGAAATTGAAAAATCAAGTGGAAACTATGAAAAACGGAATGTACAACTCGCCAGGTCCAATTTGGCATCCACGGCTATCAATAACATCGCGATAACGATATCACCACGCGGCCGCCGTAATTCGATTGTCGTCTCGGACTCGGCTGCCCCGCTTTAAACGCGGCGTAATTAGATTCTACTTGGCACGATTCGCCTCTTATTTGCGCGGACAGTTTCGGAGAGGGATAGTGTTTGCAATTGTGTGTTTGGACTCGCGATCCCCCGTTCTCCATCGCGCTTATCCACGAGAACCAAACAAACGATACGAACGTGCACGCACGGCCCACGATCCACCGTGGAAACGATGAATTTCGATCGAGGCGGGCAAAGTTCCGCGCGCGAACGATCGATCGATCGATAAGTCGTGGCCCGTAACGAGCTCACTCACATATCGACTCGCGGCAAGTGTCAGGGCCACCTTTTGGATCATTAAGTCTAAAACTGTGCATCGTGCGAACGCTGTGTTGGACGAGTTTGTCTAAATGATCACAACGATAATAATAATAATAATAATTATAACGATAATGACAATGACAAGTAATGACGATCCGTCGTTTGTGAAACGTTCAACTTGTCGTCGACTTGGTCGTGAGTTTGCCGCGACGTAACGTAAGCGGTAGTATCCTATCATACTCGACTATTCTTTCGCAAATTCATCATTCGCTGCGTGAACACTCTGCGCTCTGCCAATTCCGCGTCCAACGTTCCCGGTGACTGTTTCTGCAGCCCAAACTAAAACAGAGTACGGACAAAACGCGCGAACAGAGTCTTTTTCCACGAAAAAGATTCTTGCAATTCTGTTACTTACGTACTTGCGCGACACACATGTTCCTTCTTTTTCTTGGCCATTCAGGAATATTTCGTTTCTTCGTTGTTTTGTTGGAAACCGATGAAACGAGCATTCATCCATCTTTCGCACTTCAGATTTAGAAAAATCCATTTCCAGTAATCGATAATGCGTTTCATTTTCTGATTTTCTTCCAACTTTCGTACCATCGTTCATCTTCCAATTTTCATTTCCCTCCGTTTTCCTTTACCTCTTGCCGTCGCGTACTTCTTCCGCTTACGAATACACGATCGCAGCGTGAAAATGAAAACGGCGAAAAAACGTTTAAAAATACCTAAAAAAAAAAAAAAATAGCTAAACAAAATCATCGATCAAGGAGTAGAAAAATTGCAATTCGCATACGATTTTACGCTTCAGAGTCATTTGTCCCTCTCGACAACTGCATATTTCATTTCGAGTGTTTCTCGTTCTACTCGACGATAGCAAATACTTACGAAAGTAAGATGTTTCGTGTTTTCGAATGTCGAATTTTACGAATTTTACGAATTTTACGAATTTTACGGATTTAACGAAACGAAAGCATTTACGCGTGACGAAACTAGACTCGAAGCGTACGACCTTTACGGCCGTGATTAATCAGATTTAATCGAGCCAGATGGCCCTCTTTTCTCCACTGTCGTAGCCATCTATTCGATATTTGTCATCTATTCAATAAAGAAAAAAAAAAAAAAAAAAAATAGTAATTACGATACGAGTGTACAGGTGCTCTCTCGAAACTATAAACTCTGCATCTGGTTCGGCAATTGCACGCGTTTCTCGACGTTAAAAGTTTGGAGGAGCAGCTGGTTAGCCTGTCCTATTAATTTCCACGATAATCGGCCGCGCATTGTGTTATCGAGTTTTCATCAAGTAACCACCGCGAAGGCCGACGAGATTAAACTCGTTAGTAGCCCGTTAATAGAGACATGGCGGGATTCATCTGGTCGAGATGTTCGTGCGGCAAGATGCGCGACCTTGAACCGACCTCGATATAATGTTATTTCTAAACTCCGAGCCACTGTCTTGCACCCGTTGCCTCCCCAATTTCGTCCCTCCGAAAGGTCTCGATAATTCCGAAAGGTCGACCGATTCCCGCGATTTTCGAAAATCTTTCGATCGACTTCCCTCTTTGAGGAAACGGAGACTTTCTCGCGCTTGTCTCGCAATCGGCAAGGAACGTTTGCTTGTAACACGGAAGAAAATTCGACGAGTCTTTCCCGCGAATGTTCATCCGCAAGTTTCGCCAATTTCGAAAACAGAAACAGAAAGAGAAAGAGAAAGAATTGTCCAGAGAATTTCCTCAGAATCTCGTACGCTCATGTACGTATATATGTGCGTACGTACGTTACGAAATTAAAAGAAATTACGAAATTACACTGTACGGAATTAAATTATTCTCCATGACAGACTTAGTGTCTTGTAACTTTATCCAAGTGAAATTGTTAAAATTAACAATTTGTTGAAACATTCGTTTAATTTGCGGAAATGCTAATGAAGTAACCTTCAATTTGTTAACCTTTAGTTTGCAGCAGATGTAGTGAAAAACCTCTGTACCGGTAATTTTGTAAGGTGTTTTACAATTTTATCCACTAGTGTATGCGCGTGTGTATATGTATGCTATAATTTTAGCTCCATTTGAAAGAAACGCGAGTGTCTCGATGACGACGACGATAAAACCGATAACGCGAAATCAAGCGTGTCGCGGCTGTTTCGATTTCAAACAAAGAATTCGTCGCAACGATCCGACACTCGTCACGGTTTCTCTTTCGTGGGAATGGAATCGGGGAAAGGATCCCAAAGCGAACCTCTCGAAATGACGATGGCCAAGTTCATCGTTCATCGCGACCTTAATTCCGGGCGACTACGTTCTCGCGAACGCAGGCCTCGATCGATTAACTGGAGCGTGGCACGCAATTTCTATCCTAGACCTTCGTGCCTGACGTTTCCCTATCGAGCTGTCCATCGCATCGCCGCGATAATTGCTCGGATAACACACTCGTCATCTCTATACAATGTACGTACAGCACGTATGTGAACATTGTACGTTGTACATTGTTCGCCGTAATACCGTAACGTTCGAGCCAAGAATCGATTCAGCCGAATCGAGCGATTCGGTTAGTCCAACTACCGGTGCCGCGTGTACTACTCGTCGATCGATGCAAGTAATCGTACGTCTGTAAACAGATCGAGGCGGTACTCTGGTATAATCCGGCTTGAAAAAATCGACTCTTTCGGGATTTTCTTCTGAGGAAACCACGAATACATGTTGGTATGCAGTTTTCGTCACACAGATCTATTCACACTCGAAGGGTATTTACAATTTCTTTTCAACGAAACTCGATGAAAGTTTTTTGAAAACGGGCTCGAATGGCTGACGTGATTCACGGCCCACCTGGTTGTTTGAAACTGAAACACCAAAATGCATCTTAATTAGTACAAATGTGGCTATCGCGTGAACCACGGACACGGCGAAATTTCGAAAATTTAAAAAACGACAGCATTTCGAAGTTTAAATATCGATTTTCCTTTTGGGTGGTAAAAAAAAAAAAAAAAAACAGAGAAGAAAAAATAGGAAGGAACATCAGATTTTGAAACCCGCGGTTTATACGATAAAGGTACATCCGGTGAACATCTCCTCCAAAATTTCAAGTCAATCGATCAACTAGAACGTGAGATGTCCAGTCAGCCAGTTTAAAAAATATGAATTTGAGAAAAACACATTTCAAGTTCTTGTTACCCGTTGTACAAAACTATTCACGCTTACAATCAATCGAGCAGTACAAAAAATAGAACGTTATAAAATAACAATGATATAACAATAAATAATAATATTACGAAATAAGATATTTTTCGAGAAAAACTCATTTAAAATTTTTTGTTAGTCGTTCGTACTTACGTCGCGAACAGTACACCGTTTCCTTTAAACACATCTGTAACTTTGCCAATTTTACAAATTCGAACAAATCCTTTTACACAGACATTTTCGAAAGCATGTACTTTGAGGAAATGTAGGAAAAAAGAAATTGATTCTTTTAAGCCGGATTAGCAGAATACCACCCCCGTTAAGAAGAAAGCGATGATCCTATCGGTGATGGGAGTTGGAGGGTGTGGCGGAATCACCCTGACCGACAACGTCTTGACGTGACGTCGTGCACAGGCCCTGAACTGGATCGAGGTTCATTGTCTGTGACCTTACCTCGCCTGCTACCTCGCCTGTACAGCCTTATTCATAAATGCAGGCTTCTCGATTGTTAACTGGCGCCAGCCATGCAATCTATCGCTCGTACACCCTTTTCACCCCTTCCCCAACTCTCCAACACTTGGGGCTTGCACGAACGTACATACGCTTACGGCGAAAACAGTTACAACAACAACAACAACAACAATATTACCACGTTGGATATTACCACGAGCTGGGTTGCTCGTGCTTCTTCGAGAAATCGCCTCTCTTCCTTTTTTCCTTCGTTTTTCCTATCTCCCGCGGTCTCTTCACCGGATCGAATCGATTCTTGGGATATATTTCGTGATATACGTTGTTGAAGGGCAAAGTCGTGTAGGAATCCCGACTTGAGACCGCAATTTGTAGGAATTTTGTTAAAAGATGGTTGTCTATTCGAGGTTAAATAAAAGAAAGTTTGTTTAATGATGATTATCAAGTGACGTTTTACGCTATTTTCTTAATTGCTAAACTCGCTAGACTCGCAACTCTCATCTCACTCTCTGACGTCTCGACACTCACTCCCTTCTTCCTCATCTGCACAAAATTCATACACACATACGCACAAACGCGTCCATACCCTTGATGTCTTAAACGCTAGCCATAAACAGTAATCCAAAGTCCCAGACCAAACTTTCTCTACAGCTTATGGTACATCTGCAATTGTCGGGCATTGGAGAAAGTTCTAGGCCCTTTCTCACAATTTGCCCATCCCACAGTAGTATGTACTGCTTTACAACGCAATTTATTTCTTTCTGTACACGACCGTCTTTTACGCCAGCTAAAACTTTGACCAAAGACAAAAAGACCAACGTATAATAACCGACTGTCTCATCGATGATGGCGTGCTTGTCTCCTTTCCACCTATGTATTTCTAGAATAGATTACTAGAAATCCATTTCGTCTCAGACTTTTCTCATCAGAAACAGAAAATTTCGACTCTTTTCTCGTCGTCGTCGTCGCCGCCGCGATGGCAATCTCCGATGGTATTGCCAGTAAGAATTTGGGAATTTGCCAACAATATTTTCCCCGGTTCGTTGTAAACCGACGCGTGAAATACGTCCGGAGACGTAAGCAAGACGCATGTGAGCACTTACTTGCTCACTTACGTGGATACACCTATAATCTCGGCAGTATATATTGGCCAGGGTTTATCGTCGCAGCTCGATACTCCTCGTTATCTGTAAACCTGCCGACCGGAGGATTGTAATTCATTTCGTCGAACGATTTCGAGCGACGTCACAGGGCTTGCGACCGAGAGGCAGCGTTAATCGCCGTAATTGAATTCGCGAAGCACGCCGTTGCTTTCACAGCCAAGTTTATTAAACGAGAGAACGAGAGTTCACGGAGTTTTATTTCCCGAGGAAGAAACGACGGAACCAGCAGCCAATTCGCTACTTTTCTCTTCAATTTTACTTAAATCCCTCTTCCATCGTCTGCCGCTGTGTTGATTACCGTCGATCACTCGAAACGGACAAAATACTGTACAGAATCGCATGTGACGAGAGCGATCGGCAAAAGCAAATGCTAAAAGCTCTGACTAATGGAAGATCGTTTATCTGCACTTTTCAAATCAAACAGAAACGAACCATCTCTCTCTCTCTCTCTCTCTTGCTTGGTTTGTAAACGTTCCAAATATTCTCTTCACGACATGCGTCTGTATTTCAATGTTGGATTCCGTGTAATGGAGTCAACACGCCTGCAATTTAGAAGAGTTTATTCTCTTCTTACAGTCGTGCTCGTGTATGAAATAGAATGACATAGAGTGATTTACAATACTTAATGCTCTTGAATATGATGTAGAATAAATTATGCTAATTATAAGCTAAAAAACTATAAGCTCTTAACGATATAGAATGATTTAGAATGATATAGAATGTTTTATGCTAAGCTCAGC
Organism: Tetragonisca angustula; assembly: GCA_036937485.2. Taxonomy (NCBI): domain Eukaryota; kingdom Metazoa; phylum Arthropoda; class Insecta; order Hymenoptera; family Apidae; genus Tetragonisca; species Tetragonisca angustula. Next base: position 288,961 of record JAWNGG020000214.1, read on the forward strand.
TATGCTATACTATGCTATTCTGTAATATGGTATGTAGTATTCTATCCTGTCTCTGCTGTAGTATTCTAAAGCATGTCCTTATATATGTTTGGTTATCATCGTCAAGTGGAAGGGGAAAAAGCATAGATGACCAACTATTGGATCTTGCCCTTGTGACCAACTATTCACAGTCCACTTTTACGTTGCTTTAGTGTTGCTAGCTCGTTGTCAGTATTTGCACAGATTCAATATTGTCCGGGTTGGTCATCCAACAGATTTAGGATGTTTTATGCTCTTAATGATATAGAATGTCTCTATAATGATTTAGAATGTTTTATGCTATGCCTCTAAAGCATGTCCTTATATATGTTTGGTTATCATCGTCAAGTGGAAGGGGAAAAACCATAGATGACCAACTATTGGATCTTGCCCTTACGACCAACTATTCACAGTCCACTTTTACGTGGACTGTTGCTAGCTCGTTGTCAATATTTGCACAGATTCAATATTGTCCGGGTTGGTCATCCAATATCAAAGGGAAAGACAACGCACTGTATATTCGAGGGTAGAATTTTCGATAGAAAAATCAACGTCCCCGCCAATGAGAAGCTGAGAATCAAAAAGATCTGGCAAATAGTATGGCGAATAGAGCAAAGTTTCGCATCCCAACTCATTCAACTTTTGGAGGGTAATTTCTGCAACGTTTGGCCGCGCGTTACCACGCGTTCAGTTTCAGGCGAGATACCCATTCATCCAGCTTCTTTGCTTTTCCCAACTGCTTCAAATGGTCAAGGGGATTGTCGAATGGCTAACATTTAGCTTTCCATTTTAAGCTCTCGAATCGTTGCGCGTGGTTCTACATTAAATCAAGTATTCGGTTGGTCGTTGTCAAGCGAGTCGTTCTTCGTCTTCAAAGCTCTCGTCACCGCGACGTAATTTATTTATCGAACCACCGTTGTACGTGTCTTGACAATGACTCGAGCCAAATGCATCGTCGATGTTTGATCCGCAGTTTCTGCTTCTTTCCAGCACCTGTTTCTTTGAATTCGTAAAGAAATATCTCATCTGCTTTTTATCCAATGCCATTTCAATGGCTAGAAATGGAGCTAAATTGTCTTTGACATACAGGAGTGATTGATTCTAAAATACAGGCCAGAATTCTTCGAAACTATATACAATACGAACGCGATAAACAGGAGCAGCAATCTGCAAAGAAGAAGACGAGGGAAAGTTACAACACATAAACAACATGAAAAGAGCGATTATTTGTCGACCAACAAGGTGTGTAGATACTGCGTATTTTCAACAGTAACAGTCGATCCAGCTCTGCGTCCACCTCTGCGAGAAGGTGTAGAGCGTGCTTTCGTTGAGACGAGCAACTGTGGTAAGTTTAATTGGACCGAATTCAGTTGTTTCTTAACGGCGCGTGCCGCGAAAAGGCGAGTGCCGCCATTGTGTGTCGCGGTCTCCTCTTCGTAAACTGTAACAACGAGAATAATGGACGATGTAGCATGTAGAAGCGATGTATCGCCAACGAGTAGTCGGACTGTTATTCCAGATATTCCAGCAAAATAATAACACCATACAGAATTCCTTGGAATGTATACTATTTACGTATTACGTACAGCGAGAAACGAAAGTACTCGAACAGCAGGATAGAAAATAATTGATTATACAAAAATTGTATAATAAATTGCAATTTATTGAAAAAAAAATTGTTTTTATACTATTGTATACATTTGCTAAATGTATGCAAAGTTGGAGAAAAATTAAACAAATAAGTAAACAAATTACATAACATTTTTCACGGATAAGTACGTGTAAGGCATAACAAAAGTTCGAATGCAATTTTAATAGTAATTGTTGGATGACCAACCCGGACAATATTGAATCTGTGCAAATACTGACAACGAACTAGCAACAGTCCACGTAAAAGTGGACTGTGAATAGTTGGTCATAAGGGCAAGATCCAATAATTGGTCATCTATGCTTTTTCCCCTTCCACTTGACGATGATAACCAAACATATATAAGGATATGCTTTAGAGACATAGCATAAAATATTCTAAATCGTTATAGAGACATTCTATATCACTAAGAGCATAAAACATTCTAAATTTGTTGGATGACCAACCCAGACAATATTGGATCTATACAAATACTGACAACGAGCTAGCAACAGTCCACGTAAAAGTGGACTGTGAATAGTTGGTCATAAGGGCAAGATCCAATAATTGGTCATCTATGCTTTTTCCCCTTCCACTTGACGATGATAACCAAACATATTTAAGGATATGCTTTAGAGACATAGCATAAAATATTCTAAATCGTTATAGAGACATTCTATATCACTAAGAGCATAAAACATTCTAAATTTGTTGGATGACCAACCCAGACAATATTGGATCTATACAAATACTGACAACGAGCTAGCAACAGTCCTCGTAAAAGTGGACTGTGAATAGTTGGTCATAAGGGCAAGATCCAATAATTGGTCATCTATGCTTTTTCCCCTTCCACTTGACGATGATAACCAAACATATATAAGGATATGCTTTAGAGACATAGCATAAAATATTCTAAATCATTATAGAGACATTCTATATCACTAAGAGCATAAAACATTCTAAATTTGTTGGATGACCAACCCAGACAATATTGGATCTATACAAATACTGACAACGAGCTAGCAACAGTCCACGTAAAAGTGGACTGTGAATAGTTGGTCATAAGGGCAAGATCCAATAATTGGTCATCTATACTTTTTCCTCTTCCACTTGACGATGATAACCAAACATATGTAAGGATATGCTTTAGAGACATAGCATAAAATATTCTAAATCGTTGTAGAGACATTCTATATCATTAAAAGCATTAAACATTGTAAATCATTCTACATCATATTCAAGAACATTAGAGACGTTCATCATATTCCAAGACATTCTAAATCATTGTAAATCATTCTATATCATTCTATTTTATAGACGACCACGACTGAAAGGGAATAAACTCTTCTAAATTATAAGCCTGTTGACTCCATTGACACGGAATCCAACGATAGTATAAAAACAATTTGTTTCAATAATTTGTGCAATTTATTGTACAATTTTTGTATAATCAATTATTTTCTGTCACGGCGTTCGAATACTTTCCTCGCTCACTGTATGCACACACTACGTCGTTTGGAAAGAGAGTGGAAAGAACGAAAGGCGACGTTGGTTCCTTTCGGCAAGGATAGTCGTACCTCCGACATATTCCTTTCTTTCTCCTGTGCTACCAGCTTTTACCGTCGCTCGTTCCCATTGTATTCGTTAGGAATACGAGAATCGAGAGTGTTTGTTACAAATAACGTGTATTTCGCGTACTTTGCTCACTCCTCGTTTCGTCGTTTTCCTCTCCCGTGGTTACCGCGAACGGAAGATGAATCTTGCATCTTGCCATTTATCATCGTCCTCCGCCGACGAGACCGAAACGCCGGACAAAAACCAGTCGTTTGTTATTCATACGTAGTCGAGGATTTCGCTTCTCTACCTTTTCAACGAGTTACTCGAGTATCTCGAGTAGCTCCGGGTTACGAGGCGTCAAAGCCGATGTTTTGCCTTTGGATAATTTGTCACTCCAGTGCAAAGTTGCTCGCGAAACTGGCGCAAAACTGGCGCGAGTCTAGATACGATTCCAACAGCTCCCTCTCTCTCTCTCTCTCTCTCTCTTTCTCTCTCTCGTTCTATGCCCAGTCTTTCTGTCTCGCGTGAGATATCGAACGTGAGACGTGCATCGCGTTGGACGCAACGATTGCAAAATTCTCGAAAGCGATCCGAGACGGGGAAACGGGAGAAGAGACGAGAGACAGGATGGCTACGAGAGACTGGGATAGTAGCGCGAAATGGAGCGTGTAGCTCGAGCGATCTCCAAGCTGTATCTCAAAATTGCAGCCCGCGTAAGAGGATTCCGCGACAAAGGGATCCGCCGTGCGGCCACCCGAATATCAAAATATACAGCGCGAATAGAGAAAGGGGTTTGTAACTTCTGTGGTACATGGTATTATACAGGATGGGCAGGAATTCGTAGTACGACCGAGCAGGGGGTGAGTGTACGTCAAAAAAATAAGGAAAAAAATTTGGTGCAACATTATTTTATCTGGGGCTCGGCTTTCGAGAAAATCGACTTTAAAGTCTCCGTTCGAGATAGCGTTCACAGACATTATTTACTGCGTGTTTCTACTGATAATTAATTTTTTATTCCTTGTTACTACTTTCTATCGCAATACTACGATACGGTACACTGTTACAAGTTGCTACATTGTTGTAAATGTCCTCCTCGTTGCTGCGTACGCAAGTTTGCTCGACGAATCAATGACATCTGAACAGAATGTAAGCTGACGTCGCTTTTTTTAATTTCTCGAATTCCTCCATAATCTTTCGCTTCAAGTATGTAATGTTTGAAATATTGTCTTTGAAGAGTAGTTAAGCATTATTCGCAAAATATATTTATGTCAAACTACAGACAATATATCAGCAATCATGTTATTCATATATTCGTCGAAGCACGCTGAAGAAACACGTGGAGCGTCCGTCCATGTTGCACGTACGTTGTTCGTGTTCTGTTAAAACAAAAGATCATCGTCCGCGATCATCGATCACGACATCCTACGAACGCTTATTCCGCTGCATATTAATAGATGGCGACGCTCACGTCTTTATACAAATGAATTTCTCAATAGTCTTTGTAAACTCGTTCTTCGTTACGCCCCCATAAAAATGAATCTAGAGGCGTGAGATCCTTGGTGGCCTTGCCATCGCGGCCGATCCAACACCAATACGTTTGATTTGAAAAATTTTTCACCTCTCTCGTGTAACGTGGCGGTGCAAAATCGTCACGTTGGAAAATCATACTCCTTGTAATAGCCGAGGGTCTACGTCCTCTGACAAGGGAGGCAATTCATTGCGTAGAAACTCAAAGATGAACAAACTTTGTAAAGCCGATTTTCTCGAAAATCGAGTTCCAGATGAAAGAGAATGTTATTCCAAATTTTTTTTCTTATTTTTTTGACGTAGAATCATCCCCTGCTTGGTCGTACCACGAATTCCATCCTGTATACAGCCGAAACGAGGAAAAAAATGTCCTACTAAACGTGGGTCAAAGGTCTTCAAAGTGGTTCAAAGTCACAAACGATTTTTCGTCATTTTCGATTGAAATGCACACGTCAGGGAAAATCTTTGATCGAGTACGTAATAAACTTTGTACGAAAACCTTTGCAGAAAATCTGTTACAATGAGAAAAAGAAGAAAGGGTAACATCACTTACATACTAGCTCTCAAAGCAAAGAAATTCGTTTCTGCGGTCGACTTGTCTCGCTTTTCTTTCTTTTCCTTTTTGTTCTGTCCCCGGAGCGCCGTAACGAGCGTAACGACGAAACGGCGGGAGAAGAGGGGAGAAAGCAAGTCGTTTGTCCCTCGAGTGTCGTTGAATTATCGTCGATGATAAACGCCGTATTTTTCAAAGTCGATGGGATTGGACGTTCAATTTCCGGGAACGGTCGGAGGTATCGCGTACGTACGTACGGCTGGGTTAAAAGCATAAAATTTAGGGTGTGACCCGTTCCGTCCGATCGATCATCTCGAGTTTGGCGAGTTGGGAGCAGTGCCACCCTGTCTGGCCGCGATTACGCGATCGATCCTCGCCGCGATCCTTCCCTCCTGTAGCTGCGACACGTGTCACGTTCGCCCCGAAACGTGGGTCGACAAACGTCGTCGATTCCCCAAACACGGGAGAACAGGCCAATAAATTCGTCCGTACGGGCGTCGACGAAAGGAAAGAAGAAATTTCGTCGTTCCGAAACGCAAACTTTGCGCCTCCAGTGGCAAACGAGCCCGACTTTTGGCCGTAGCAAGCTTTGCTCGTCTCTCGTCCCTCGTATCATCGATTATCTCCATCGACACGCTCGATTCATAGGCCTGCCAACGTTCGACAACGTTCGACAACGTTTGCTTCAACCAACAATTTTTCGCGAAAATGCGAAATCTCGCTGGACTCGCCTCGTCGACAACTTCTTTTCGATTTTCGAGATCGATCATGGAAAAACGACGAACACGATCGTTTGAACGTTTAACACTACCAAACTGTTAGTGGATCGGACTGATAAACACACTAGTTGGAGATAGATTTAATTGAAATTACAAAATACATACATTTAACTCTCATACTCTGCTACACTCAAGTCTCGCATCCATCCAACTCTCGACTGGGCATCTTCCCGATCACATTTGTTTTTTCATCACCATGCTCGCGCTCAGCTGTTCTCGCATACATCTCTCTCATTCGTTCTTTCTTCTGCCCTGGAGTATCTCAAACACTCAGATCACACCACACCACTCTTATACTCTCACTCTCGCCACACTCATCCTTCCATACAAACATCATGTATTTTCACTCATCTATGGCAACCACTACCACACAAACTACCAAACTGGCCGAAACGCTTAATTTATAATTTTCTATGGAAATTTCACACATTTAGCAGCGAGTGTATTTTATACTCGAGTGACTATGATAAAATATATATCAATAGACGCTTGTATCCTTTATATTGAGTTATTAACTTTTCCTTGCGCTTGAATTTCTTTGCTATAAATATTACACCTTTTTCGTCGGTAGTCCTAGCGTTAATTATCGAGCAGTGGGAATCGTAGTTTGGGAATACGCGTGGAGGATGATGTCGGGTCGATTGCGCGAAAGTATGCGAGATGTGATCGTTATGCAAGGCCAGCTCTGTTTGTGTTGATAATAAATTGAAGTTAAAGTAAAATTTTTAGGTAATGTGCCACATTGTCCACCTACGACAAGACGGTTCGATGATTGTCCTGCACACTATGCAGTGCAAGTGCGGCAGTGACTAAATCAGCGTCGTTCACGAGGATGGATAGATCGAGGCGAATTCCTTGACTTTCGAGATTGCCAGACCTCACGCCACTCGATTTTCACTCGTAGTATTCAAAGTTGACCGTTTGTCCTCGACAAAATTTTTTTTGCACGTCTCATCTACCAGCGATTTACCTAACTTTTAACGTTGGAATGTAATAATCGTTCAAGCGGTATTTAATACAAAGTTTCGAGCTTTCGTTCGCATCTTTCCAACATATTTATATCTAAAGTAATCGTCAACGTGCGCAAGCGTGAAGAATTTATGTAACAATTTTGACGTCTGTTAAAAATTGAATTTATTACATTTCGAATTTCTCGTTGACTTGTTAGATTCAATTTTTGACTGCATTCATTAAAAAAAAAAATGAAATTAACGCAGATAAATAATATATATACATATATATAAAATAATGGATAAATATCGTCAACTCTCGCTTCGAATTTTCGTTACAGTTCCTGAACGAAGGATTTTTGATACGTACGTTTGTACACGCGATACATTGTTGTCTTACTTCCACTCGTGGAATCTACTGGCAAAGTAGATTAGGCCGGAGGAGGCTCACAGTATTTGAAATACTCTGTACATTCTCCGAGGTGATGTTTGTTTGTCGAGCGTCGGTGGACAGTGGTGGCTGGCTTTCTCTCGAAATACACCTTCGACCAAATGACGTCACGGCAAGCGTAATTTGCATCCGTCCGATCTCGTAAGATTGAGAACAGAGGGAACCAGACGAGACGTTTCTACAGGCAAACTTGAATCAAAAAAAGTTGCTCGAATCGATCGATCGGTCGACAATTTTTCCACCTCCCTTCGTTGCATTCACTCGTGGAAATATTCACGATCGCGAGCAGCGTTTCCTCGTAAAATTTCGCTCGGAGGGCAGCGAAATAAAATGGACGCGATAATCGATTCGACGTAGAACGGAGGCACGATCGCTCAACGATCGTCGATGAAAATGACCAATTGGGCTCTGCCGATTCCCGCTCGAACCGTATCGTTTTTTCTTTTTTTTCTCTTTTCTTTTAGAGTGGAGGGGGAGGGGCTTATCTTAATTACTCGGCGGAGGCTTGATCGATCCGGTCCGATATTACGATCGCCTCGTGCCAATGCAATAAAACGCCACCGCGTATTCTCGTTCCGATCGAATCTGGCTTTTTTACCTCTCGAAACGCCACGAGATCTTACCCCTATTGGCCGTGTTCCATCCACGTTGGACGTTTCGAGGATTAGAATTCCGAAAGAGGGAGAAAAAAGTGCCTGGGATGGTTTAATCGCGCGAGGCAAATGCGGAAAGAAATTGAACGACTCGGCGAGATCGGTTGGCCAACCGATTTTCGAATGCGACGGTGTTTCTTCGACATTTCGAGTGCGTCGCGCAGTCGATCAACTTGCAAATTTACATGCCTCGCGTCTCTAGAAATTATTACAGATAGGTAATAAAAAAACGTCGATACAACTGGATACTATTGACGAATAACACGCAGCTCTAATTATCTCTGTCGGGTTACACACTATTCTGCGAAATATTTCTCGGAGAGACGCGAGCAATTTTTGCGGATGGAATTTTTCGTACGAGCGGTCTCAAAGGAGGAAACGCAGAGGCGTGTTTAAATGGGAGGAGAAACACAAGCGGAGGTGCTGGTTCGCGTTCGTCCTGGTGGAAACGGCGAAGATACAGCGTGGAAATCAGCAGCGCGAATCAGCAAGGACGCGCTTAATGCGTTTGCTATTCGAGACAGTCGTACCGTTACGTTCCCTGGACAGCGAGGACGCTCGAAATCGTGCGTCAGCTGGACGTTCGTTGGAAAGGTGCAGCTAGCCGCGAAATGTTTGTACATTTTGCTGAGGCGGGTGGCTCTGAAAAGAACTGTTCGAAGCAACGACCAAAGCGTTTCATATTTCCCCATTTGCTAGCAATCGGCTGTACTTGCTGCCAGCTTTGTTTCTCTGTCACATTTCACCAGCTTGATTGCCTCGCTCGTTTGCACTTTCGTTTCCACTTTCGTACGCGACTCGTCTGTTTTGATTCTGAAAAGCAGATCGCTGAAAGAAAGTCACCATGAAATTGTCTGGAGAGGAATGTACTTGGAAGATGGTGCGTGTATCGCTTCGTTTACCGGCGTGGAATTGCCTCGAGCAGGAAAAGGAGAAATCAGTGAACAGAGTTCGATGAAAGTTTAATCGTTTTACAACCGCCCTCTGTGTCGAGCCTCTCATCAAACTTTCATCGACGTTCATCCCTATCGGGATCGTGCAGTTGCCATTTCAGTAAAAAGTAGGACGTAACTATAGTCGTGGGTAGACGGGCGGCGGCAGGGCTCTCTGAATTATTGATGGAAATCGTTCCCTTCGTTCTCGGCCAATTAGAACGATTGGAAATTTCGGTGGAACGGCGTCGCGTTCTTTCAAACAGGGAACGACCGACTACCACCTTGCCCCACACGTGCAAAGACAAACTTTCTCTTTGAGGAAAAGATATCGGAATACGCAGCAACGTGCGTCGCGCAGAGAGTAAAGCAGAGACGGGAACAGTGGTTGGACGAATAGCGTGGCGAAAACCCGAGAAAACTGCAGCGGCATCGTCGGTAGAGAAAAGGTAGAGACGCGTGGTAAAGCTGAGAGGTCAGACATAAATCGTGGAGCGAACGAGAGAAGTCAGAGAATGGAGAAACGCACACGGTTGGACTGTTTGTTCGAACGAAGAAAGAGATTCGCTCGAGAACGGCGAAATCCAAAAAGAGGAGGGATTGTGGTGAGCAAGGAAGCAACGTAAGGAAGCAACGAGAAAGAAAGAAAGATGGGTGGATGGATAGAGAGGGGTAGAGAGAGAGAGAGAGAGAGAGAGAGAGAGAGAAGGAGAAGGCAGATGGAGAGGGAGAGATTCTAACGTGGCGTTAGCGAGGGAAGCAGTGGGGTAGCCAGAGTGGGTGACGGGTTAGGTGGCGGGTGGGTGGCGGAGGTAGCTACGGAGGTGGGTAGTAGTAGGTGCGCACCCTACGCGGATACCAGGTGAGTGGGGCAGAGAGAGCAACCAACCCCCGGGACAAAACGCGAAAAACCACTTGTACGTCTTCATCGTGACGGTCGGTGGTGTCCTGCGATATCGCTCGTCTCTCCTCCCGTCGTTCGGTCGTTTGGTCGTTTGGTCGTTCACGGTCGGTCAGTCGATCGATCAGTCGTTGTCGTCGACGTCGACGTCGATTCGATTCGGAACTCGCTCCTCGAGTCGCGTCCACCAGTCGTTCGCGTCCGGTCGCCCGCGTCCAGTTCGAATTCGACCGCGAGCCACGACAGTACGACCGACTCGAGGATCGTCGCTCGTCCGACCGACGAGCAACCTCCGTTGTCCTCCAACCGCTGAATCCGGATCGAGCGGTGGAAAGATCGGTGACTTGAGATCGTACGAGCCCGATTATTCATTCGTAACCTCTTTGAAAACGAAGAAATTGTCGATAAATCTATCTATCTATCTATCTATCTATCTATCTATATATATATATATATATATATATATATATGAGAGAGAGTGAGAGAGAGAGAGAGGAGACCCAGCAGGGACCGAGCGATGCGAGAAGCAGCCTTCATCGATCCAGCTTGAACCGGGGGTGAGCTGACATTGGCCGGAATCTTGAATCGCCGATCCAATCACGTGATCCACCACTGGGATCGAAAGTAGCAGACCTCGTGTGCGCGATTCGGCCTCCTTCCGCTTCTTTTTTCCTCGTTTCCTCTCGGTTGGCTTCCTCGAGCTGGGCTACCAACTAGCGTTGCGTATCGAGGCTGCAAAGCCTCGTTTCTTCGGCTCCTCGTTTCCTCTCTCTCTCTCTCTCTCTCTTACTTTCGTTACATCTCGTTGATAGAGATGGTAGTTGCTTGTCCTTTCACGGTGATGCAAACGGTGATTTCGATCCAAACACGAAATTTATCCCTTTCCTGTGTTTTCGTGCTACCGACGTTCGTTTATTCGGCTCTGTTCGATTCGCCACGATTCTCGCAAATTTTCAACCGAGCTTTCCCATCGCGCCGTCTAATCCGCGAGCAACGACTGTTAATTGCAATCGGTCGGCAAGACGCGACGCGATTACTTGTTGCTCGACGCGACAATCCACCCTTTGTTCCCTCGAAATATTCCAAAAAAATACGTAGCGTTTGCCTGGCCCGTTGGATTCGATTGGGATTGGCTGGTGGAAAGGGTAATTATATCCGTTGGTGGTTGTCCCCTTTATTCGCTGCATTCTCGTTAATAAACCAACAACTGGTCGTCGTTAAAATTCGTCGAATCTGACTTTTTCGGCACACGACATTCGCGAACAAACCGGAGAGCCAGAACAACAGTCGACGCGCAGATCCACGTGATCTCGTCGATACTTTTATCGAATTGTTCAACAAGTGTTTGTTAAATTTTGTATTATACGTACCGAGCGTTATACGTGCCGAGCACTCGTTTTATCTTTCACGAGGCAAGCCGTGCTTTCTCCATCGCGTTTGAAAATAATTGCCAGCGGATCGGTTTTCTTCGTCGCTTGAAGATTTAATCCGCCCGGCGAAAACGGCAAACTCTGCGCGCGACACTTGTTTTCGCGAACCATCTGCTGCGCCCTGATCTGATATAAGTATAAGCCGCGTACGTGAAATATCGTTTAATCGTTTCGCCCGATAAAGCGTAACAACGTGTGCGCGTGTGTGTGTGTGAAATTGATATCGGAGAGAATTACGCGTTCGTTGTTAACCTCGTGTCGCACAAAAAGGGGAAACAATATTGCCCCGCTAGGTTTCCTTTCTTTCTTTCCTTTTTTTTTAATGAAAATTAACAACTGTTGGCCTGTCCTGGTAATAAAATAAAATCCGCCAGACCCTCCGGCTCCGTAAACGATGTCAAACTCTCGCAATTTTTCGATTTTTCGCCCTACTTTCCTCGAGTTTGTTTGTTTGTTTGTTTGTTTGTTTGTTTGTCGTTTCGTTGCTCGCAAGGGACGAAAATTACAAATCGCATCTGGGTGATTCGTCGAATCAATCGAACGACACAGTTTTTTTTTCTCTCCTACCTCGTATCGGGGAATTAATTCTTCTTCGTCGGGGAAACACGCGATCTCGCGGCCCATTTTCGTTATTAATTTTTTCCGTCAAACCAGCCACCTGGTTCTACCGCTCTCCCCTCTACCTCCCTCCCGCTTTATTTTTCAAATTTTCGAATGTCACCCCCTCGAAGCTACTGCATGGCAAACTAACTAACGGTGGCCGCGAGACGACGAATTGAAACTCTGCTCGTCTCGATTTCAATTCCATCAACGCGCGAACTAGATACCCGTTTACCCAGAAACTTTTCACTCGAAGCTACATACATATATACATACAGAGTGTGGAAAAAGGTTGGGACCAAACTTAGACTACGCGCTACTCGGGTCGAACAGATGAGAAAAGTTTATATAAACTCGTGTCCGAAAATCCTTTATTGGAAAGATATAAGCGTTCAAAGATTCATGGACGAAATTCGTCTTACAATTCAGCATCGTTATACGTATTACAAATTCTCAATAAGATTATTGCATAATGATCTTCGCGATACGATGTCTCGTTGGAAACACGCTATCAAATATGGTTTTGGAAACACGATGGCTGCCACATTTTTCACTTGGAACGTACGTGAATTTCTTAACGGACAATTTTCTCAACGTTGGATCGGTCGCGACGGACCTCCTAGGTCACCTGACACTTTGGCGATGTATTCAAAATGCATTTACTACTATTTCCAATACAAAGGGAATATTTGAAAGAGTTTGACGAATGGAAGCCTGCATTCTTGCAGAAGGAGGAATTTTTCGAACATTTCTCACGACTGTCACGATAAGTCGTAAATATCTTTAAGAGCTTATATATCTTTTCGGACATGAGTCTGTACCAACTTTTTTCATCTATTTGACCTAGGTGACGCGTAGTCCAAGTTTGATCCCAAACCTTTTTCGACACCCCGTGTATATGTGTGTGTGTGTGTGTGTCTACCCGAATAAAAAGTAGTTGAAACGAACTAGTAGCGGAGCGAGTGAGCGAGGGGAAAGGGAAGCGGAACAGGGAGAATATCAGGGATACCGGAAGCGACCGGTTGACCCCGTTGCTTCGTTACACCGTCGCCATTGTACGGTTTTTCCTCAAAGTCGGTCTAAACGAAGATCGATGAGCGTCGTCCCCAAGCGTTCTCGAAAACGGCCGGAAATCCATTCCGACCTGCACGGGAACGCCCCTTCCGTGTCCTCGCCCTCGGAACATCAGGGTCGATCGAACAATTCCCCAGTGAATATAAAAGCACGAGTTTTCTCATTGTTTGGAATCCCTGCCGCCCTTATCTGTTGATCACTCATCCTTGCTCGCGCCAACTCGATTGTCGTCTCTCTCTCTCTCTTTCTCGAAAACAAATTCAGAATCAGAACGTTTTTGCACTGTCGCTCCAAAGAAGCCAATTTTTTCTCTTTTCATTTGCGTTTCCTCGCGTCGCCAATTTCGTTGAGATCGCAACGTTTGGGAGACGATGCGATCACGGTCAGCGAATGGTCGGTTTTTCAGATACGTGGCGTCGTAGCTGCTCGGTACGGGACCGCGCGTCGCGATCGATCGATCAAGAAAAGCTCCGCTGATCCTCCAACGGCAAGTGACAAACGAGCAGTTTATCTAATCATGCGTCGGGTTTGTTATCGTCGTCGCGACGTCCAGACAAGTTTAAGGTAATTAATCCGTGGCTCGAGACTCGATTCGGTGGTCGGTGAATGGGTGGGAAACGGCGGTGAAGAAAGAGCCGAGAGACAGATAGTAGCGAGTGGATGTCGTGGTCGTGGTCCGAGTGAACGAGAGAACCCGTTGGAGTGAGGAAAAGCGAGTGAAAAGCAACGTGCAAAATCGAGTGCAACCGAGAGGTGAAGGGAAGAGGAGGGACTCGATACGGAACGGAACCGTGCTAGAGGCATCATGAGCAACACCGGGGCTATTCCTCTGATCTTGGTGAAGAAGGAGCAAGTACTCGTGGAAGGCAAGTACCGAAGCGTTTAGTCCTTTCCTCGAGTTGTCACACGTCGACACGTCCCATTGTCCCTTGCCGGATATTCCGCTCTTTCAACGGAGAAGGAAATGACGTTAGGTCGACCGTTGTTATCGACCGATCGACCGGCCTAGATCTGCGTCGCCATTTTCATCTATATCAGTTTTCGTTACTTTTTTCATCTCTCTCTCTCTCTCTCTCTCTCTCCCCTTTTTCTCTCTGCAGGATCAAACGTTGTAAACGCGACGCGACGCTCGTTGTTGTTTCACCCGACAACAGCAACGACACGCGTAATCGACGAGTTCCATCTCCGCGTGACTGCCGCGTTTCATCGCGGCACGTTCGTTTCGCTGAAATTCCAGTTCGCTTGGAATATATCGCGGCGTATTTTTTTTCTCTTTTTTCCCTTTTCTTTTTTCTTTTTTTTTTTTTCAGCTCAAAGCGTTCTTCTGAAAATGAGAAATTTCCGAGAATGCAGCTGTGCCACGAGAATAGTCGTTGACGTTTCTCGCGGAATTTTCTGTCGCGAGGCGCGTCCACGCGAGCCACTCGTGCCAAAAGGAAAAGGAAAAAAAAAAGAAAGAGAGAGAGGAAAGTAAACCGAGTGTACGAATACCGGTAATACGAGGAAAATCCTGTTGCTCCGTTTCTCTGTACCGTATACCGTTACCATACTTTTTTTTTTCTCCGAAAATCTACTGCTTTCCCGAAATCACTAAAATCTATCACGGCAGCCAAAAAGATTCCGAGTCTCGCCACGTTGTTCCTACTCGTGCGCGAGCGTCACGTTTTTCCTCGAACGCTTGTTCGAAGGAGAAACAGCGTTTCGCTAGCGTCCCGTTGCTCTACTTGAGGCTGACCATTGGCTGCTCGTTCCACTGCCAGGAGCAACCCCATGGCTAACGGCAGACTTTGAATCGCGACCTGCACCGAGACCGCGGCGAAATTTCTCTTTAGCGTGCATTAGGGTGATGTACTTATCGAATGAAACAAACTTGTAAAATAATCGCGTTTAAATAATTCGCCATTAATTCACACGAAAGATACTTCTTTTGTTGCAATTATTGCCAATACCATTCTCCGGAGCGTCGAACGTATTTCGTCAAATATCTCTAGAAGCTATCAAAGATAATGTTTTCGTGTAAATTGATGAAAACTGGGGTGTTTCAATAGGCGTATACCATTTAGTTCTTCAACGACCGAGTCTAAAAGTAAAGATTTATGCGTTAATTGGGAAAATTGTCAAAGTGTCACGACCGAGAGAGTGATTCCTGTGTGTAGCGACTCTTGAATTTGAAGATTGAATGTCGGCTGGCTTGTCTTGTTTTTTTTTTTTTTTTTTTTGAGAGTCACCTTCTTACACTCTTTTAGAGTCTCACGAATTCTGATCAGGTTTGGGAAGTAGTGGGACTTTGTCACTCCAATCTTCTCAACGAAAATTGGTCGTTCATCGAATGAAAAAGAACAATCTAAATTTTACCGAGACTTTTCCCCCTTTTCGACCATCTCGTACAGGCCGAAAGCAACTCGTGGCCAACGATACTTGACACCTGATACCTATAATAACGGCAACTCGTTGGAAAATGCCTCGCGTTTCTGTGGTATTTGACGGAGGGTAGAACGACGTCGGAAGAGCGTGTTTTTCTCTCGAAAAACCACGTCGGTGACGGCGAGTGTCGGTGTCTGAGGGGTTGACGCGGTACAATCGATACGCCGAGTCGTCGCGTCGCACGTTCCGACACACATTCACCGAGTTTCACCGAGTTTCACCGAGTTTCTCCAACTTTCGCCGAAAAGATCGTGAACTAGGAGATTTCGCAGGATGCTCGAACCATATTGGGAAAATTTGGCGGAAAACGACGACGACGACGACGACGACGACGTTCGTGTCTCGACCGTTTGACACTGTTCCGCGACGGGCCGATTTTTGATTGCCTTCCGTTCCAGCCGCGTGGAGCGTCACGCCCCACAGTGAACGACAAACATTGTTCAAATTGTTCAAATTGTTCAAATTATCGGGTAAATGTTCAGCTAGATTCGACCAGCAGATTCTCTCTAGCGTTCGTAATTTTAGAGTTTAAACTCCGTTTGTGGCTACTAGCGATCGTTCTATTTATTGTTGGTGATTTCTTCTCGACGATCGTCGACAAAAGAGTGGATGGAAAGAAGCAAAGTGGCGCGAGACACTTACCTTACGCGAAGCGATCGAAACGAAAAGCGTATCGCGTACAATCGTATCTGGAATTTCGTTTCTCTTGAAAGTTTCAACGAAAGAAGGCGTTTCTCTTGCAAGATTTGCACACGGACGCGTTGCCTATGGAGAGCGGTGGCTTCTAAACCATCAGGCGGAAAGGAGACGTACGTTTCCTCGGACGTAAGTCAGCCCGAGTCGAGTTAAATCGGTCGGTCGTTAATCTTTAAAGCGTAAAGCGCTACGACCACGTAACAACGATAAACGCCCGCGCCTTTTTTCCACCAGGCGCACAGCAGCGCACCCTTGTGCACCGTCGCAGCCACGAAATCACATTTCATTCGGGAAACAGTCGATTTCAGTCTGTCTAAATCGAACTCTCGAAACTCGGATCCTCGTTAGGGTTATTTCATTCGAAACCTCGAGTTTGAAACTTGGCCAAACGCCAACACACCTCCGTCTCTCCGTCTATGATAAATATTTCAACGTTTGACGATCGACGACAGTTTAAAAGAACGCCGACGATCTCGTCGAGTGGAGGCATGAATGGTTAAATGAGCCGCGATTGTCCCCGGATTTTCACTCGGCGACCCCGGGTGCCACGTGTTGCGCCCGAGTGTTTCACCAACACGAGAACCCGCAACGGTGCCCTTACCCTTACCTCACCTCACCTCACCTCACCTCACCTCACCTCACCTCACCTCACCTTATCGGTAATCCCAAAGCCCTCTGATTCGCACGCGACTCTTTTCCTTTCGAACAAACGGACATTAGACAGGCTGATCCTCCTCGGCGCGATCCTCGTCGATTCATCTTCTTTTCGTCTAACCCAAACCTAACCCAGCTGCACAGCCAGCCACCATCCAACAGAGATACTCGCAACGTTGAACAGCAACGCGATGGATTTGTCAATTTTTCGAATCGAATAGAAAACAACGAGATGAGGAGACACAAAGGAGCTGAGATTCGTACCCTCTTCCCCGTATATTCAACCGTTTCTCGCCTTTCGAGAACCCCTTTGGAGAATTTTTCTGTCACGTTGACAACCTAGTGCTCCTCCGTAGACATCGCGTCGATGCACCCCTTCTTTGCAAACTCTGGTTTCTCTAGCGGTGGCCAACTGGCGGCCCTTGCCCCCACTTTCTCGATCGCTAGCGCTACCCCCTCCACCGCGTCCATCTCTCCACACGGTGAAATTTCTCCACACGTCGTGCACGAGCAACTGGACAAATCGTTCAAAGCGGACAAATATGGTCCAGTTGAAGAAAAAAATGACGATGAACTTGGAAATTTCGAAACCCCTCGACACACACAAAAAATTGATACGTTGCCATATTTTTGCATTGTAAATTTTTCATTAGACGCATAATTTAAAAGTTATTTCAGGTGTACAGTCATATATATATATATATATATATATATATATATATATGTTGAAAGAGAACTGTCGAAAAATGTCAATCGTGTTGTTAAAAGAGTATATTTGAGTTGTTTTAAAGTAATTTGTCTCGTTTAATTATTTGTTGCTCTATCATCATTATTTTCATTAAATTAACATTATGTTATATCTCTACAAATTTAAAAATTTACACACACACACACATATATATACACGTTGTATCCGCAAAACTTTCGTCTCCGCGATATAAAATACGCGAGATCGATTCGAACAGGTGGCGACTCACCGCGCCAACGAAACGGTCGTTTGTCAGCCAATAGTAATTCGCGGCGAGTGGCTGCTCGCTCGCTCGCTCGCGCGGGTGTCCTTTATTTCGCTGTTTCGCGAAAATCCCCGGCAAACGGCCGGTCGTCGCGACTGGCTCACGCTCGCGACAACCTAGTTTTTAGGCTGAGCCAACGAGGCACGCCGGTGAAGTGACGTTTGTGAAACCGCGATATAATGAGGCCGAGATTTCAAGTGTCACCGGCAGCCTTTTCGAAGCGGCTCGCTGAAATATGCCCGATTCTGAGTGGGTCGTTCGTTAACGACTGAAACTTTCCCTTCTCCGTTTCTCCCTTTATTCTATTTCCCCTTTCCTCCCCCCCCCTCCCATCCTCTCATACTTTTTCTTTCTTTCTTTCTTTCTTTCTTTCTGTTTTTCTCAACAGAATTCTCGGACTTTTGTCAACACCGAAAAAAAGAAAGAAAATCCACGAAAAAGATCCTTTCGAGTTTTAATTCGTTCGCCACCACCGCCCGCCGTGTTCTGTTCTAGAGAAACGACGAACGAATAAAGTATTAACGGCGTAAAATATCAGACGACGTTTCGCGGAACAAAGCGAAAGGGAATAGAGCACAGAGTATAGTAATACGTACGTATGTAGGTACAACGCGGACAATCGGGAATAATTCGATACGATCGATTCATTCGAAACTCGATTCACGGTTAATCGCGGTAATTGTTCCTCCTCGATATTCTCGCCAAGATATTTGCCTTTGAATCTTCCGTTCTCTGTTAACCCACCGACAGGCCCGACGAGGTGAGACGTTGTGCATTTCGCTGCACCGCGCCGCGCCGCCGATGCAGCCTCCACTGCAGACCAATTCGTGCAAACACGAATCTGCATCCCGTCAAATTGCCGGTCGCGTTCCACCAAGCGTAAGCGTCCAACGCTGTGAATCGCATGGAAATTTGTTTACACGCCCCGTGATTCTGCGCATTGATTAACAATCAACATCGATCGTGATTCCCCGCGTCGACGCGTTCGAAAGATCGGCGAAGCAAAGTTTCTCAAATTTTCATAAATTTTCCATTTGCTATATATATATATATATATATATATATATATATTCGTAACTTGTGGGACCCATTCCGCGAGCCGATTGTACGCCTAAAAAGTAATGAAAAGAAAGTCATATAAATATACGTCCCGTCTGAGACGTATATTTGATGAGATACAATGAATTTTTATAAACAGAGCAAACTCTAGCAAGCTAGTTTTATCAGGGACGGTATATTCAATTGGGACGAAGAAAATCCACATGTTATCGTGCATTCGAGACATCAACACCAGTTTAGTTTAAACGGATGGGCAGGAATAATTGATAAATTTTTAATTGGACCTTTGTTTCTCGATGGGAAACTAAACAGGCACAAAGTACGTTGATTTTTTGAACGCGCGTTTACCCGAAATATCAGAGGAAGTTGATTATATATATTGTATATATAAGATTGTATAATATACTAATTATTATATTTTATTGGATACAATTTGTATTTAATCATAATTAATATAATAATATGTATTTTTATATTAAAAATAGGAGATATATTATATAAATATTTAATTTTATATAATAATAATAATGTCTATATATTGTATACAACTGTATAATATATTAATTATTATATTTTATTGGATACAATTTGTATTTAATCATAATTAATATAGAAATATCAGTCGATGTTAGACTTTGTATGCGTTTTAGCCGAGTGGCTAGGCAATTTTTAAATCAACGCTTTGCAAATAAATGGATTGGTCGTGGAGGTCCTATTTGCATGGCCTGCTCGTTCTCCGGATTCGAATCCATTACATTTTCATTGTGGCGACATTTAAAATCTATCGTATATACGCAACATTGATTGAAAATGCTGAAATACTACGAGATAGAATAGATCCAGGCTTTCGACAAATTCGAGAGACACCAGGAACGATGGAGAGAGTAACCAGATGAATGACAAGACGCGTGCAGGCTGGTCGTTTCGAGCGTCTTGTGTAATTAAAATAGAAAGTTCATTGTATCTCATGAACAAAGACAGATAGGACATATATTTATGTAACTTTCTTTCATTACTTTTAGGCGTGCAATCAGCTGCACGCCTAAAAGTGGCACAAGTTACGAAACACCCTGTATACAGTTGTAATATTCTTTCCTCTCGATTTACAATATTTTGTTATATCGTAATATTGTTCTCTAGGTTTGTTCTTTCCTTTCGACAAGTTCCAGTTGCCTGTGATAACAGGCGACACGTTCTCGGATACAGAGGCACGTGTCGCTGAGGCCAGCAGAAAGGCCTTCTTCTAAAAGTGGAAATGTTGGAAGAGAGGAATGACAGTCGCGACAGCCGACCACCGACGAATAAAATTTGTGCAGAAATAAAAGTGTTTTTTCTTTTTTTTTTTTTTGTGTACATTTTTACTCGTCACATTGGCGATCGATGACAACGGGTGACACTCGGCGATCAACGCGAGCCACGCGTGCCCGCTGGATTTATGAACAGTCGTAAGCGACCGACGCGACGCGATAAGTGATCGGCGAATTAATTAAATTCAATTGCAATCGATAGCCGCAGCTGACGCGGCGAGAAAATGACGCCTGTGTCGCGACTATACCGGCCCTCGACAAGCCTCCCTCCAGCTCTCATCGACTCGGTTCGATTCGGTCCTCCGCTCTATCATTTACCTTCGCCGTCCGCGCTTCGAGAAATTCGCGCCAAGCAACGTTCTACTTTCTTTTTTTAAATATCGTCGATACTTTACCATCGTCGTCGAACGAAACGCTGCGAACGGCAACAATCTTGACAAAGGCCATCGTGACCTCCGCTAGTTGACTAATCTTTAACTTGATTTACGCAACTGGGCGTAAACGGCCAGTATCTTCGAGAGCCAAGCTCTCTTTAACGTCCACGTTCGCCTCTGCCAGCGTTTGTTGAAACAACAACGGAAACGCGTGCAGCTGTGGAGGAGGAACTTTTCAGCGGTCAAAGATCGGAGTATCGCAGTAAACGGTCAGCTGCGCGATCGACGTTGAACCGACACGTCGATACGACTCTGTTACACGCCAATTTATAGGCGATCGACGCGTTTCGTGATCGATGTACCAAACGGCCGCGCCATTTGTCGATAACCGACACAAAAAGCAAATTAATCGCAAGAGACGGACAAGAGCTGAATCGCCTCGCGTGACCGCGCAGATAACGCGCTCTTACCGATCTATTATTTTTCTCGCATTAACCTTTAAACAGCCAGCGATAAGGAATCGCCCGGCATCGATCAAGCCAAGCTGTCGCTTCTCTAACAGAGTCATTTCTCTGTCCCGTCCCGTCCCGTCCGTTCCCGACTGATTTAAAATTCATTAAACTGTCTCTGGAAATTATTCATTTTCTCGTTCGCGGAATCGCCTCGTCGCTCGACGAAACAACACACGATATTTTCGGAACACACCTTGTGTGTAAATTCCCTCGGCAGAGAGAGAATTTTAAACGTACCAACTTGTTTCCTTCTTCTATTTTTCTTTAACGTCGCATCGACAGCGAGCTCGTTAGCGACGACGGTGCCGTTAGATATGTGTGTAGTAGTTTGTGTTTTCGAGACATTTTAATACTCTTTGAATGTCATTTTGAAAAGTTTTACGGGTTTACGTTTGCGTTGATTCCGTATTTCTGTCTTTGGGTTTCTGTGTTTGTGGTGTGGCATTCGTGCAGTACTGTTAATGGATGGTTATTGCAACGAGTGCAATATGGTGTGGTTTTTTTGATTTTGTGTTTATCACGCGTCAGCTTGGTAGGATTCTTAGGCGTTTTCGAGCGTCGTTCTGTTTCAAGAAAATAGAAACCGAGAGACTATCGTCGGACGTTTGGCTATTAATCCGATAGATACACACGTCGGTACTCGTTCCACGTCCGTCGAAACAATTTTTCTGTCAATTACACGATTTCTCCTCCTGTCGAGCTGATCCTCAACTCTTCCTCACCCAGAACGTGATCGTCTCACCAGCTACTCGACTTACTCATACACCCCACGCGAACCCTCCGTTCTGTACGTGCTTCCAATACATTTGGCAATATGCGCTAAAATTGGCCACACTACGGGACAATGCAGAAGCCTAATACCGTTCAGATCACGGCATTACGCGGATGACGTGGGTTCCATCGATCCTTGAAAATTTTATTCCAATACTCTACACGTCTGTACGTAGTTCACGGAGGGTGAAGCAGTTTTTACGAGTTCTTTTTCATTTTTTTTTTTTTTTTTTTTTTGGAGGGGGAGGGGATTTTTTGAAATCGACTGTTTGAAAATTGTTTCCGCGAGAAGGAAGAAAAAAAGAAAGACGGAAAGACGGGAAGGCAAACTCTCGAACATTCTTCGTGCGAGATCAGTCAGATGAATAAGGTCGCGTTTCTACTCGTTTGTACGAGTTACAGTTGGAGAGGGTTAAAGTCTCGTTTCGCGTTCCAATGAATTTGGAATTTTCGCGTGCGCGCGTACGTGGACGTCGCGGGGAAGGGGAGGGGACGGAGCGTCGTCTACGAGAGGAGTTTTCATCGCGGTAACAGGTAGCACTGGTCTTTTGTCACTGACCTTACGGAACAGGAACGCACGCGATAAGCCGCAAAATGGAATGTCGTGCCGGTATGCCACGGTCGGTGCTATCAGACCGCGGCATCGTTACCTCGTTGTCTGCGTTCTATTGATTTTCCTGACCTTGCGCCACCACGAGGCCACGAATTAGCTCGATATACCCTTTAAAACAGCCGCCTCGATCTCTCGATCCGCGCTGAAACGACAGGCAAACTTGCCCGACATCCTTGCACGGTATCGACCATTCGTAAATAGACACTATTGGCCATTTCTTTCTCCTCTCTTCCACTTTCCTCTCTTCCCCCCCCCCACCTCCACCTCCATCTCTCTGGCGATGGTGACCACTTTCGCTGTTCTCCTTTTTTCCCACCGTCAAATCGTTTCGTTCAACTTGGAAAATTATAGCCGAATTATAGCGAAACCGTGAATGTTCTATGTTTGGTAAAAAATTGTGTATTCCTCCGTCGAGGAATCGTTCGCTCGACGAACCTTCTCGACAAATCATTCGTGTTGGAGCGATTCGTGCTGGAAACAATGGCCACGCGCTTCGTCGGCCCAGTGTCGCTCGGAATTACGAATTACGCTTACGTTATCGTCCAGATGATTGTACGACAACGAACAAATCTGGCGAACAATCGGCGAATCTCGACAGTGTCGACACACGAGGTGGATGCGAAACGAAGCGTAGCTCGAAAAAAATCAGTCGAGTTTCAATCTCGTCGCGTACGACCGCGTACGTAGACGAACGAAAAGTAGTCTTTTCCACGCAAAAAGTTTTCGACGCAAAGAGGATCCATGTTGTCGCGAGCCGAGCATTCAGAGAGGAAATCGGGTCAAAGGTTGGAAGGGTTTGGTTATCTGGAGCCTCGTCGAGGCAACAAATTGACAAATTGGAGCAATCAGCTTCCAATATACGGCAATCGTCGCCGGGCATTGGCAGTGTTGTTTCTTTTCTTCTTTTTTTTTTTTTTTTTTCTACTGCATCTCGTCGTTCGTCTCGAGTATCTTGATTTTTATTCCCATTGTACTCTCGTACGCCGATCGTGCATGTCCCCGGCGGTGCGAAGTACACACGTGCATGTGTTTCAACAACGACGTATTACGGGGCGCAATGGCTCCGCGTAATGGCCGTTGATGGAATTTGGATGCGCCCGGCGATCGCCACCACCGAGCACAGATCGCCGCCGGCTTGTTATTTTACCGAATTTCTCGTTTACGTGCGTTTGATGGCGTCGCATGGTTTACGGTGGGAGCCGAGGTTTGCCTCTCTTCAGCACGCGCGCTCCAGTAATTTACCGCGACCGGCGTCGCCTGCCCCCTTAACTCATTCATTGTACGTCCGCAATGCTCGCACGAACTAATTTTCAAACTAATTAATTTCCCTCGGCCGCGCAAGCTGTCTGTTGCCTCCTCTTCTCACCTCTTCTCACCTCTTCTCACCTGTTCTCACCTGTCTCCAAGTCAACGACAAATCACTCCCTCTCCTTTCTTTTTTGCACCCTTCCAACTCGTTTGAATCGGGTCTTTTTTCACCTACCGTGGTAATCAACGAGTAAATACAACGAGTAAAGTTCATCGATTTACAAACAGACCGGATACTTGATGTTGAAAATCCAAATAAAACTGAAAAAGATATTGAGAGATGCTCTGTCACAGAATTTGCTACTCTCTATACAGTGTTTCGCAACTTGTGGCACTTTGGGAGCTGATTGTACGACTAAAAATAATGAAAAAAGTCCTATCTGTCTTTGTTTACGAGATACAACGAATTTTACAAACAGAGCAAACTCTAACAAGCTAGTTTTACCAGGGATGGTGTATTCAATTTTCATAATAATCATATTTGGGACGAAAAAAACCCACGTGTTGTTGTGCATTCGCGTTTCGGGATTTTTGTAAAAATGGCTTTGAAGATCTAGTTGATCGGTGGATAAGAAGAGTACACGACGAAACCAGTGTCTGTTTGTACAACAACGAGATTTTCGGAAATTTTCATTTTGAGAATTTTGAAGAAAAAGAACGACATTACTTTCCCTGATAATTATCAGTCTCTTCGCTTCAACGTTTTGGTAGCCAATAAACAGACACGCTCAGAAAGAGCTTTCCCCAGCTAACCAATCAACTAACCACGATCGAAAGATAAACGGTAGATCGAACGGTAGGAGAATGTAGCAGAAAAATGCGAAGAAAAAGGAAAAAGAGGACGATTAGAATAAAACGAGGATAACGAAAGTAGCAAAGAACGAAACGAACGACGAATCAACGGCGAGAGATTCGCGCGCGTAGTTTTCGCTTTCGTTCGACCTACGTGGATGGTTATATCCCCTCTACGTAGGAATACATTTTCCGATAATCGTTTTCCTCCGCGTGTGTCCAATTTAATCGCTCGGCCTCGCGAAAAGAACGCGCGGTGAATTTTTTAAATTGCCGTCTAAAAATTTCCCTCGTTTGGCCGTTACACCGTGCACCGTTCCGGTGAATGATCTTTTTTTTCTTTTTTTTTTTTTATAGTAACGTGACGCGTAATCGCGACATCGGCTCGATACGATAACACTTGGCTTTTCTCTCAACGAGCTATTTATAAGACGCGGCTACGTAGATTTTCTCTTTGCTCACCTCCTTTCCTTTTTCTTTCTTCTCCTTCCTCCCTTTTCTCTTGTTTCCGTCGGTCTTACTTTCCTCTTATTTTCTCGAGCCCTCAACTTGCCATACTCTGTCACTTTCAAACCAGTAAACCACCGTCATCGCCGAGATCGAGATGTACGTAGCTACTACGATCTACCAACCAGTCACGTTTCTGTTCCTTTTCTTTTTCTTTCTTTCTTTCTTTCTCAGTCTGTGCGAAATTTGGTTTTAATGTCAGAGATAATTATCCGTCAACCCTTTCACCTGTGACATCGAGTTCACTTGTGAGACTCGCGATTCATAATGCAGATTCATTGTTAACGAATTAATTTTGGCCACATTCAAACGTGCAAATATATCTCGATAGTTTCAACCTACTACCGGTACTTTCAAGCAGTCAGCAATTTAAAATAAGCATTGATGTACAAATTATCGGAACAAAGTATCACCGACACACTATTTACCTCCAGATCGTAAATCATTTTTCTCGACGCTGATGAATGGATCGTTGACGAAAAAGATCGTTTCTCTTCGTGAAAGACACTGACGAGCTATTCTTCATTTTCACGCGTTTACATTTAATTTGAAATGTCGATCTTAAACGCCTTAAATCGCGACTTAAATGATAGTGCAGAGGGGCGATTTGGCTGGAGGCGATGTGGCTTAACTCGACTCTTAATTACCCACCGCTCTGGGCTGGTGGACGACACCTCGGCGACGTTACGAACATTGTCGTAATTACAGTCTCGCGTGACGCGTAATTGGTAAATTACGTTTTCAGCGATCCCCTTCGGTCGGGTCGCGACCTTTGATTTCTCATTCGCACTCGCGTACAACAGACTCGAAAGATTTGCCTTTTATTTCTTTCTTTGTTGCTCGACGATCGCAAATGAGAGCAACATTCGAGCCGCAACGTTGCTCGAAAAGAATCCTCTGTCCTCGAGATTCTCCCTTGTCCTCGGTTTCGGACCGAGTCGCCCCTGTCACCGCGAGATCGTCACGCGAGAGCAGAAAGGACGACGCGTCAGACTCGCTCGTCGGCCTCAAGGGCGCAACTCGTTAGCCCTCACTGTTCTTCCTCCCGGCGGATCAAAAGTTTCTCCGCGCGCCGCGCGAGCGAGCGAGCCGCCCCTTTAAACACCCAGCGTTTCGCGATTCTCTCCACGCTCTCGTGACTCTGATTCTCGCGTATTCGGGAAATACGACCTTGCTTCAGCACTCTTGCTTCGGCCCTGCTCGAAAAACCGCCGAAACAGCGAAACACGCAGAGATTTCCTATCTTTCTCGATCGCTCGGTGTTGGAGCACGGTGGATATAGGATGTGTTGCAACGTGTCTGTTACAGTACTCCACCAAGTTTGTACGTTTTTCTTTCAGTCGTTTACAGCTTCCCTCCCGATCAAGCGGTGGAGCGGTCGCCGCGTGTCGCGCGTCCATGTTCGATCTGTTTCTTAATCCTATTCACTGCGAATACCCGCGAATACCCGCGAATAATATTTGTATCTTTTGTAATATTAATAAACATATTTCTTATTATAATCAAGGCAATTGCAACAATCCCGACGTATCATACCCAATTTTCCCTGCTTTCAAACTTTTGCAAACTTTCTCCCGTTTGACTGTACCTACTATCTAACGTTGAATCGAAGGCTATGAAATGCACTTTCGATTTAACCGTTTCCTTTGTAATTTAGATCTCAATCTTAACGCCATATCGACGGGAGGGTCACAACGTTGATTTCCTATCGCTAACATGCGAACCAAATATGCGTGCCAATTTTTTACAAATACAAATTAGCCTTAATAGAAAAATTCAAAAATTCAATAGAAAAATCCTTGACAGAGAAATTAACATCTTTTCAAACTAGCAAAAGTGAAAAATTTTATTTAAATTTTACAAAAACAGTTAAACTTTACGAAAAATGAAACATACGTCACAAATATAAACAAAGAAACAAGAATAATGAGCTACGCGAGTAATTGGAAAAATAATCAAGCGAGAAATGATTATTTAAAAATATGATATGTATTTGATAATTGAAAATTTGTCATCAATGAAATCAAAATACTCGAGTGAAAAGGAAGAACAATCAACGAAAATCAAAATAATTTGTCAGTGCGCGTTATCACGGGACAAAAATTTGTCTTGACTTTTAAGAGGACTCGTTCCTCAAACATTTGATCCGTTAATGAACAAAATTTCGGGACATCTGTTAAAGTTGCAAACGAGAATAGTCTCTCTACCGACGACAAATGGATTATTTTTGAAATAACTTTAAAAAGTGATTTAAAAATAACGTTATTCGAAAATTTTTCAAAACACCCAGGCTGGGTAGGTTTTCATTAGAAATGCGTTCAAAGCTAACTTTTAAATTCCTGAAACTCGAATCCGAAACGATGTCACGTTGCAAGGGTATAATTAAAAAATTACAATTACAATTTAACAAAATTTTTATTCATAAACAACTTACTGATGTACTATAGTTGACATTGTGAGTGGATTATAGCATAAAATAATAATAATAGAGTATAATTACATTTGATTTCTCGCGCTCTCATACTCTCTCTTTCCAATCACACTGCGGTTTCTTTCCTTCGCACACAGTCTCACACACACACACACACACACACACACACATCTCATTCATTCACGCATATAAAGCTCTCACTCTCAAACATACCGAAATTAATCTTGCAGTAAAAAATTTAGCGTCCGTTGCAACAGAAATCAATGAAATTTCATTAGTACTATATGTTGCAGCGAACGCTATAACATACAATTATTACAAAATATTATATAATTACTAAATATCATACAATTCATAAACAGTCTTAAAACAAAAGACAGCACGACACATATACATGTACATATCCTCGTAGCGAAATTCTATCAATTCAATGTCATCATCTTCTTGTACCTCTTCCTCTCTCGTTCGAACAATATCTTGTTCGATATTTTATCCATCTTTGTCACAGTTTTCCATAGTTGCTGCTCTTGAGACTGTGTACTTGTTAGTCCATCGGAATGCGTAGCTATAATAGATTCTCGATGTTCGATGATGTATTCCACGAACTCTATCGCCTCGAAACCGAGGAAGTCGGCCAATTCACTTTCGGAGTTTGCACTTTGCAACGTGTCAATGATTGTACGTTTAAATTTCTGACGAGAAATTCTTGGCGCCTGATTTTTATAATACTCGTCCACCTTTTCCTCGTATTCTTCATTCAGAAATCTCAGTCCAGTCGTCGCACCAACCGGCTCCATTTCTTCAGTTTTGAATTCTAATGAAGAATTCACAATTTCTCTGGTATTTTCTGCCGGCTTCGTCCTTTCACTGTCCGACACTCTTTCTTTGTAATTAAATTTCAAACCGATCAGACTAGCAGTTTCATAATCGGTCAGTTTAATGTTGTTTGCCGGTTTGTTGGCAGTTTCGTTAAATTTTCTTCGAATTGCTACAATCGCCTTGAACATTAATTGGGCATCCGAAAATATTAAATTATCAGCCCTTTCTTGCAACACTATAAATTTTTCTACCGTCAACGCGTTCTCCTCGATTAGTTCTTCGAACGCAAACATCAGAAACTCGTCGACCATTTTGTACGAACACGGTCCGAGTCCTTTGCTGGCAATCTCACGTAGTTCGTCAGCATGAAACAACACGCACTTGGGAATTTTTTTGCACACGTCTGGCCAACTATATTTGATGTTTAGCGTATTGCTCTGTTCTTTTTCTCTCTTGATCTCATCTCCAAAATCCACTTTTCTGGTGTTTTTCCCACTTCCAGCTGTTCGTTGATATTTTGGCAATCGTCTTTTACCGACCATTTTTTCGTGAGAAATGTTCAACTCCAATTAATATAAATATTAATTTTACAATATTCGCGAGACGGCTTGCGATTGTTCCTCCAATCCTTGTAGCTTCAGTTGCCACCAAAGACCAAAATACACGTTATGCTCTTAAATTACTCGTAACGAAACTCGGTTCACTCGTTGTGCTCTTAGATTACTCGTAACGAAACTTGGTTGACTTGAGAAAAACTGAATGTGGATGCTTGTGTCGCCATACATATAGTATGTTCCCTTTCCTATTTGCACCCTCTCCTTGACCACAGTAATTTAGGACTTATACCTGGCTATGTGCTTCGAACAAGAAACCTTCTTGCAAAATAAAATTAAGTTTGATGTGCGAGAATTTTCACGTAACGACGTCGTTATGTTGTGTACTTAAGAGATTATAACTTTGGAGCCAAGTATTGCAGTCGTCATAAAATTTTTGAGATCAATAGGATGGCTTTACGAAATGGAAATCCCTGCCTTGTTCTGCAAAATTTTAAAGTATAGTCGTTTAATGACACGTGTGCAAACTAACGACGTCGTTGAGCTTCTAATCACAAAATTCTCGAAACTTCAGTTTGATTTTATTTTCCTGCTTCGAGAAGTGAAATTAACAGAAGTTTACATAAATTTGCAATTGACAGTTGGAAATAAATTTGAAAATAATGCTTTCATATAAATTTTTAGCGGTCACGGTTGAACGAAACAACGCACAAAAATGTCTAATCGAGATTCTTGTTTAAAAAAACACTGACATCCAAACTTTTTTCTGGATCTAATTTACTTCTCTCTTCTTTTTTTATCGACTACAATGCTGAAAAATATTTCAAGATATACAATCGACGGTGGTGTAGTGAGATATTTTCTTGATACATTCTTTAGACATTTTATACTGTCGTTTCAGAATTACGATCGACTCTTACGTATCTTACTTGTGTATATCGTTAAAAACAAAAACCAATCATCTCAACATTTCAATGTTCTTTACTCGCGCTGCAGACGATTTTTCTTTTTTTTCATTTTGATTTTGTTCTGTTTTTTTGTCTAAATTTCGAGAGCCTTGAATCGCGAAAAAGGCACAAAGTGTCGAATTCTCGCAACTTTTTTGAAAGGGTTTTTCGAATACAGTCATACATTTGAACGTTCGACGATAACGTAAAATGTTTAAATCCAAAGAATCTATCAAAAAACCATCTCGTTACACTCTGGAAAACTTTTCAGTGCACTATAGTCGATGAAAGAACTAGATTTGATCGAGGAAGATTTCGGACGTCGGTGTTCATGAAAAGAGACTCTGAATCAGATATTTTTGTACGTTGTTACGTCTTTGTTTATAAGTGGCCAATAAAAATTTATACAGGTACAGTTCTTCGAACAATTCCTCTTACAAAGCATCAATTTTCAAGAGATAATATCATTGTAAATAAAAATAATAAAATAGTAGCAATTGTACGAAACAATTAGTTATACATTTTAAATTAAAAAAAAATTATTGGGATTAATATGGTAACTTCAATAGCGAAAATTAAAAAGAATGATCGAAAGAAAACGTTTGCCAGCCAGAAGAGATTAAGTCTCTTCGTATCGTGGCCGGACCACCGGTTTCTACCAGTTTCTGGTTCCCGGGGAGAGAAGCTCGCGCTCGCTCGACCACGTTGGATCATCGTCGCGGTTTCTCTCGACGGATGACTCTCTCAGACTTTGCAACCCAGTTTCGCGTTCGGTCGCGACCCCGTCACCTCACGCCAAATCGATGCAACTCGAAGCAGCAACCAAAGATGAATTATGCATCGAGTGTACACGGGCATGCCTTTCGAGTTTTCCTCTTCCCGCGTCTACTACCGTTTCGTTTCTCTCCTTCTCTTGCGTTTGCCTTTCCTCTCTTCTCTGCCACTGCCGTTGCAATTTCTCAATCCACTTTGAGAAACAACAACCACGAAACAGGAAAAGAAGAAGGTGAGCTTTGAACGCTCTCGTCCGACGCGAGAGAAATACATACATACGTCGTCAGTGGTATTTCGTCAGCAATACCACGATTGCAAGCGGTTGTCTATCTATAGGGTGGAAAGAAACATTTGCCCATGGAATTTCAAAAATTTTTCTTTTGCATTGTATTCCACTCGTCGCGAAGGTGAAACTTTCCCAAGGAAATTCCCAACAGCTGTCTTGAAAAATGGCAAAAAAGTTTCGTAATCGCGTGCGTGCCAACAACAACTTTGTGGTTCTGGATCAAGTCTCACTGACATTTCATTTGGTCATAGTTGCAGCATCAATGCGAGTCCAAATAACCAAATGGTAAAACTAACTGTCAATGTTAAACGATCAAGAAACGTTTTTGCCACTTTCCGAGAGAACTGCACACTAGATTCAGGTTAGGCGTTAGCCTATGGCAAAGTGTTGTCTCCGTGATGAATAGAACACGATCCAAAGAAAGGAAGAAAAAAAAGAAAATAATTTTGACGTTGAAATTCAACGAATCAGAGAAACAAAACGAAACGAAAGAAATGGTCTGTAACTTTGAAACTATGAATCTTTCGATCGGTGTTTGCCATTTTACGACCTTTTCTCGTAAAAGAGCGGAAGTTACGAACCCTTTCACCTGTTCACCGTGCGTACATACGCGCGTAACGAGTCGAGCGAAATTTGCGCGAACCGTGGCCGAATAACGACGTTATCGGTGACTTTAGAAACGCAATTATGCACTGTGACTGGTGGTGGAGTCTCTCGAGAGGTGTCGACGTTTCGGGCGGTGACGTTCTCGCGGGCCACCGGGGCCAATTGCGACCCGTTTCAAGCGTCGGCCGGCTTAACCGGCGCAGGGTTAGGGCAAAACAATGCAGAATTTACCGTCAGAGTCGAAACGAGCATTGTCTTCCGTCGGTGCTTTGAGAGGATTCCTCCTCCCCTCCGGTCGACGCGGTTCTCGCCTGTCGTTGCAATTTTCGCCGCTTTCGTCCTTGAGATTTCAATTTTCATTTTTTTACGCGTGGAAACGTTTGTCGAAGCGACAAACTCGGGGTTCGAGTGGAAATCGGCGACCATTGTAACGCGACTAGCGATTTGCCACTCGGCGAGCTTACAATTTACAATTAAGCCGAACGAAACGTATAGTTCGCGTAAGCGGAAACGCGCGTTTCAATCTCGCGCGTGACAAACGACAAGTGCGAGAAATCGACAATCGACGTGTCTTCCTCTCGAGCAATTCTTTCGCGCAACGTTTTCGTGTAATTTCGTTTCACATTGATGTGATCATCGTTCGAAAGATCGGATGAAACGACAATTTATAACAATCTCCTCTTGATCGAGTTTTGTAGGCTCGAGAATCCAAGCACTGTTTTGCGAAAATATTCCATCGAAGGCAAGAAGAGAAGGGAAAGGAAAATAGAAATTTAAGATGATCATTTCTCGTGCCTTGACTCTAAAATTTTCTGCCACGCGTGAAATCGTATTACGTGGGTGGTTAATCGGTTATTCGCTTCTATATTACATACGCGAATACGCGAGAAAGTCGTACGTCCGGTCAGGTGAGCCAACCATACTGTCTACGTCTATATTCCATTCTGCCCCACGCATGAAAAATTGATCCACGTCTATCAAACGTTGACGCGCGATAAATACGTGATATCGCGTGTCAACTAAATCGACAGTTATAAAAATTCCTCGAACGTTTCAGTGGTTTCTTCGACGAGTTTCAACGTACGGTGCACCAGTGACAATGAAAAATTGCGGGCAATTGAGTTACTGGCGTAACTTTGTAAAAAGAAAAAAAAAAAAGAGAAAAAAAAGGAAAAAAAGGATCGTACACGGATCCACTTGGTCTCGTTTTAAAGAGCGGAGCTGTCTACTTTGATAGTCGTGAGTTCGTTTCTTTTTGAGATGACTTTACATGACGTCACGATGTAACACGAAGGGTGAGAACGCGAGTATACGTTTTCCTCGAAAATTCGAAAGATTGAAAGTTTCTTTTTAAGAGAACGGGGAAAGAAGGAGAAGATCTTTCGGAAGAAAGTTATTTTAAAAATTGCAAAAATGTTTTCCCCGCGCAACAATTTCCTGAATCTTTTCCTTATTGTTTCAGCGACAGTAACATTTTCATCGGCCAACTCGAATGTTCCATATTCAACAAAATGAAACGAAAGACGAAACGTACAGCGAGCATTAAGAGATCGTTGCAAAGGGAAAATTTCAATCTTCAAGACCGTGGTGAGACTGTAGTCGCGAAGAAAATTTTTCAACGTTTAAAATTTGACAATTTTCGAGAAAAACGTGTCCCCAATTTACAATTATTTTTCGAAACAAAAACCACCGACGACGCTTTGCAATCGAGATGAAATCGAGATGAAAATCGTTGTCTTTCTTTTCTACTCAATTCAAGGTATCGACAATTTTTCATTGTCGTAGGTACAATTTTCATCTCTTTACTGTATCAAAAATATTAACTTTGAGACTTTTCTCTCTCTCTCTCTCTCGTGTTTGTTCGTCTGTCCGTTTGATCGACGAGAAGCATCGTTTTTATCTTGTCGTGTCAATGGCTGTTAAAAGGAGAAAACGAAAAAGAGGAAGAGAATTTTCCGTGCAAATATTGGAGCAATCGCGATGTCGACGAACCACGAGCAGGCGCCCGACCTTTTCACCGATTCTGCCCAACCTTAACGTCACCACGGCAGGACAATGAAAGCGCGCCTTGAGTTCGATTCTCGTTAATAGTCGGAGCCGCTCGAGCGTTTAACTCGAATAGAAATTTGCGCGCAGTCGCAAGAGAAATTAAAAAAAGAAAAAAAACGGATCCTCGCGTCGCGTCGCGTCGGTGGATAGATACGAGCGGCGTCGATCGAGCGGCAACCAATTATCGATGTTCGATTGGTCGTGCAAAATCGAGGAGACGTCACTGTTAAAGTGCAGGTCCGATATAGTAAACTGCTGTCTCTCCCTTCTCCTTCTCATCCGCCTTTCCCAGTTTTATCGATTGATCCTTAATTTTATCGACACTCTCGCTCGATCGCTCGAATTCGCCTAATTCTTTATTTCTCTCTCTCTCTCTCTCTCTCTCTCTCTGTCAATTTTTTCTTCTTCGCGCACTACACGTGTCGTACTACATTTCTCACCAAGCGACTTTTTTTCATTTTCTTTTTTTTTTTTTTTTTTTTTTTTTGTTGGATCATCCCAAAACGATATCTTTGCGAATTGCCAGAGATGTTGTCGCGAGCTCGATCGTTCGGTTCTCGCAAGAAGAACATCTCGACGAGCGACAAGCGAATAGAATTCAGGAATCTCCAGCTTACGACAAACGTCCAAAATCAAAGGGGAAATTTTTATCAAAAACGTACTCTCGATTTATTCCTGATGAAAGTGAGTACGGACAAGGAAATCGAACGAGCCGTCAGTTTCCAGGCGGGATCGATCGTCGAATCTCCACTCGAGGATATCTAATTGCACGATTGACGTGCAACACAGCACGGGCAATCCGAAATTCTGTGAAAGGTGCTTCTGAATCACGAGCAGCTCGTCGATCGTAGAGTATCTCTTGTACCCGGCGATCTATACACCGATCGATCTGGTCGCGTCGCGTCGCGTCGCGTTGCGTACAATCAACGCTACATATACATACATACGTTGCAACAGTGGTTTAACTTTGATCTCTGCGCAGATTCTGCCTCGTTACGAATCCATTCGCGCACGAACGCGCCCGTGCAGTTCCTCCGATTATCCCGCTAGCGTCCGTCAGCGATCGATCAGCTGAATCGACTTGCACACACATACACACACACACAGAAACAGAGTGTCGATAACGATACCACGAACGTTGCAAGATATCAAACGATCGACAGTTGCAACAAAATTTTGCAGTAAATTGTTCAGTTGTCAATTGTCGGTGCAAATTGTTGTCAAATTTGACGGTTGGTTGGTTTTCGTCGAAATTCGAGGAAACGAAAATTATTTGTTCGGAGTAGCAGGAATGAAAGAGATTAGACGATAGATTGCAACAGACGCGTGGCGGTACGACCCTTCCGGTTAAGCGGTGGTTTCCGGCCGGGGCTGCGCGATGCACGGTGCGACGTGTTTCGTCACAGAGAGAAAGAGAGAGAGAGAGAGAGAGAGAGAAAGGTTTGTCGTTCCCGGCCGAAAAACGGGCGCGGTTCGCATCGTGGTACCGTGTATCCGGGGAATATACCGGGTGCACCGCATGATAATAAAGTAGAGGGTATGTACGCGCGGATCGGAGAGACGCAGACTCCGCTCTATCGATCCGGCCTGGAACGAGACGAGAACGCGATGAATCGAGAGAGAGAGAGAGAGAGAGAGAGAGGGGGGGAGGGAGAAGAAGGAAGGATAGCAGAGCGTGATAGAGTGATAGAAAAGGACTGCAAAGCAATGCAAAGACCGATGAAAAGAAGACGGAGATTTAAAAGTGATAAGGAGAAAGGGGTGTAAGGAAGGCAGATGAGGAAGACGACGCACAGCCGCAATTTTGGGGAAATTTGAGAGGAAAGCTCGATGGAACTAGAGTAGGAAAACTAGAGAGGAACGTGAGGAAAAGGGAAAGAGGCTGCCTGTTGTTCGAAACAGCAGGGATTTTCAAAAGCGGAGATAGTTGGACGAGTTTCACAGGATAGTTTCTCGAGTCGTTCCGATCATCCCCAATTGCGACCCGTTTCATCAACGTCCAGTCTCGCGTAGTAATCGAGTATCTCAGATTTGACTTGACGACGACGCGGCGCTTTCGAAAGAAGAACTCTATTAATTAGCAGCGATATAACGACAGTGTTATCATACACGTGCACGAGCTGCTTTGCCGGCTTGGCTGGAGGATTAAACAGACGAAACGCTCGTTCCACTTTTCAGCGCGGTCGCTGTTGCAAATCGAAGAGAAGAATCAGCCCTGAGATTTCAACTTCCTCGTTCGTCACAGCCCCTAACGAGGCATGCATTTTTCATGGTTCAATTTCTGTTTTACGATACGCGACCACCGCGTCGCCCGCGTCGTTCAATTCCACGTTCAAGACCACGAAAGTAGGTTAGCAAACAAAAGCGCGCACGCTTTTGAAAGAATCGGATTAAACGCCGCGCCGCGCCGCGGCCACGTCGATTTATTCATCGAGAGTGGTCGCTCGTTAATGAAAGGAGAACGGAAATCACTATCCGCCCTACCGCTACCGTTGTACGATCTCGTCACGCTGAATCGTCACGTTGCATTGAAGCTCCAACTTTGTTCCTTCGGCAACGTCGTTTCTTCCCTGGCGACACGGGGAAAATGACGCGAGCTACGATGGCGCGGCTACGATAGAAATTGCAAGTGTTACGTCGGCCGCGTGGACGATCGAACATCTCGGATGGAAAGGATAGGAAGGAACAATTTTGTCGACGATTCGGATCGAAGGTGCGATCGAAGGCGGCGACGCGTGGCTAACGAGCCGAGTCGAAGAACAGAGTCAAACTATCCAAGTATCCTCGTACCATCCGAGTACGTACCTCGCTGCGAAATCCTGACCTACTCTCGCGTCGAGTGGCGTTTATTGGCATTGTCGTCGCGTACAGCGCGACGATAGATGGAAGCCAACGGCTTTTGGCAGACTTACAGAGACACGGTTGCGTCGCTTACGTGAAAATCGACGACGCGACTCGGCGCGGTTCGGCGACATTTCACGCGCCCGGCAACGTGGATAGAGTGGTTAAGGTCACGGCTCGACCAGGGTTTATTTCAGGTGTAGGACGCGTTACAGACGAGCATTTCCGGCGCGCGCCTACCTCCGACGATATATATATCAACTATATATCGTAGGCTATACCGTTCGTTAGGTTATTATCGTAGGTCGTTGTCAAGTTATAACCTCGAGCGATAGTTGTTGCATCTTTAATTGCGTTTAATTATACCGGATGGCCTGTAACGATCGTGCCGAACCCTTCAAAAACCAAGAAAGCGTGAACGTGGCTTTCTTCTCTTTGAAAAAGGAGAGAGAGAGAGACAGAGTCGATTCGAGTTGTGATCGCGTATCATATATTATACCAGTGTGTTTATTACCTTGTTTAATCACCGACACTTCTTCTTCTTCTTCTTCTTCTTCTTCTTCTTCTATTTTTTTCTTTAACGTCGCATCGACAGCGAGGTCATTAGCGACGACGGTGCCATTAGATATGTGTGTAGTAGTTTGTGTTTTCGAGACGTTTTAATACTCTTTGAATGTCGTTTTGAAAAGTTTTACGTTTGCGTTGATTCCGTATTTCTGTCTTTGGGTTTCTGTGGTGTGGCATTCGTGCAGTATGTGGCAGTATTGTTAATGAATGGTTGTTGCAACGAGTGCAGGTGGGTGGTGTAGTTTCTTTGCTCGTGTTTAGGCGTGTGATAATTACTTCTTCTTTCCTGTTGTTAAAGTTTGATGTTTGCTGGCCAAAGTTTTGGATACGTTGGCTGCTTTTAGTTGTTTTCCACTTTGTATTGTTCCATTCGTTTTTTGCTACTCTTTTGCAATGGATTATTTGGTCGTCGCAGGGGATTGGAAGATGGTTGCGATTGTTAGCAAGTGAGGCAACTGTGGCTTCTTTCGCTGCTGCGTCGACTTTTTCATTTCCTTCTGTTCCTCGATGAGCCGGAATCCAGATGACTGTGGCGTTTGTGTTAGGTTGGTTGTGGTTTAGTTCTGGTGGATATCAGTTGGTTTTCTTCATCGTACGCGATTTCGTTGGGAATTTTTCAACGCTCGTAGAGTCATAGGTGTATATGACGATCTGAGCCTCGTTATTTGAGCGTGTGTATTTAATGGCTTCCAGGATGGCGCAAGTTTCGGCTGACGATAAAGAAGGGAGATTTTGTGTCTTTTTTGGCTTTTTCTGAATCGCCGACACTGTTGTTAAATTTATATTTAACGTCTACGGTCATCATGGACGCAACGCAACGCAACGCAACGCAACGTGTCTCGTTCGTTCGACTGGCACGGAATAAAATTTCTTCGTAGAAACGTTTGGCAGTTCATTCGCGCCAACATTTCCATCGTCGATTCAGCCAAGTACTTTCAACGACGTTCGAGCCACGTTCACGGCTCGGGAGCAACTCTCTGTACCCACCAACTCTCTCTGTTCTCGAATTTAATCCTCTCCGGAGGAATTAAATTAATTTTCCCCGTCGCGGCTCGTACCTTTGAACGCTCGACGCAAACTCGATTCGAATTTGCCGGCCGAACGGCTGCCGTCACACAGTCGAGTCACATTATCCGTCATAATTAAAGCCGGATATAACCGGCTTTCGTCCGACGAAATTCCCGGATGATCGCGCGTAATCGCCTTCCAATCACGCGCGATGGCTGCGCGGAATCACTCGACGACTGGCCCCTTTGCCGAGTGACGACATCCCGCTATCGAGAGCTTTGCCCGCCGAAAGAAACTCTGCCCCGAAAACTCGGCATCTCCCACCGGTTGACGTCAATTAGATCAGCTTTCTTACTCTCGAGAGTATTCTCCAATTTTTTTCTTTTTTTTTTGTTTTCTCCTCTTCGATGCTCTCGGACTCTACAACTCTCAGAAGCAGTGTCCATTTGCGAGGAATACTCTCGCGACAGTTTTGCTCTCTCAAACGGAGAAGTACCTGAACTCTCCTCCCCTCTAAAATCACAATTACCTTACAATTTTCCATTTCTTCTACTCGCCTTCTCGCCACTCGTTCGAGCTTCCTTGCTACTTTCTATCCGTTTGAACCACGCGCAGCGATCTACACGGACAAGCAAGTGTGTGTACTTTGGATAAAATAATTTTTTTCGAAATTCTTGCACACGCCACACTTGGAAAATTCTCTCGAGCGAAATATCCCGAGTTTTTGAAGGGGGAAGAAGGAGGATTATTTCTCAAGGAAGCGTACTACGTGTCTCGGTATCACAACGCGCAAATAACGCGAAATGTCAGGGCTATCGAGGGGGATCGATGGCGAAAAACAATCCGTGGCCGGTAGGTAGGTAGGTAGGTAGGTAGGTAGGTAGGTAGGTAGGTAGCTGGGGCCGACTCCACTGCCGGTGGAAATTATTTACTGGTTTCAGCTGCCGTCAAATATTTGCCGTGCATTAGCACGCTCGGCGATAATGGGCCACCGAGACGAAATTGTTTACCGGATTAAACTCTCCGTTTGAAATGGCGGGATGGGGGGAGGGGGTGGGCGCGGCGACATCGGCAAACTGGAGGAAACGCGAAACCACCCAAGCCGGGGTGAGTTTATTTGCTCGAGGAGCGGAGAAGCGCGTTCGAATTTCCGCGTCGGCAAAAGATTTTTCAATCAACTGGATTGGACTGGCCCCCGATCACATCGCGAGAGAAGAACAAAAGAAAGAAAGAAAGAGAGAATCTGGAAAACTTGCGAGTAAGTTGCGGCACAGTTACATTTTTGGGATTGACAAGTACGCGAAAAGGGGGGAAAATCCGTCGCGAGGTTGTAGCCAAACCGAGCCAAGCCGCGACGGAACGAAAAATCGGCAGGCAAACGAATCGTCGGTCGTCGGTGGACGTGAGCGCGCGTGGTTTGGTCGACGCGTTCCACGAGTGGTTCGCGCTCGACACGAGTTATTAAAAACGAGTGGCAACGGCACGAAAAGTCTGCACGATGATCCGTGTCAACGATGTTTATCGTGCGCGACTGGTACCTACCTATTGCCTATCTATGCCTCTACACGTACAGATACGTGTTTTACATATATATATATATATATATATACACACACACACACACACGCGCACAC
The DNA here is from genome assembly GCA_036937485.2 of Tetragonisca angustula. Classification (NCBI taxonomy): domain Eukaryota; kingdom Metazoa; phylum Arthropoda; class Insecta; order Hymenoptera; family Apidae; genus Tetragonisca; species Tetragonisca angustula. The sequence continues at coordinate 328,559 of JAWNGG020000214.1, forward strand.
ACAATTATACATGTGTACATACATGTGCATCTGTATGCATCCAAGTACGGAGGAGAGAGAAGAGAGCGCATATCTTTGACCCAGATAAGAGGAATTCGAAGGGGTTCTTATCCCGGGTGCAGAGCCCCGGGGCAACGGAGGTTCTGGTGCCAGGCTTAATGGAGCTTGAATACGCCAAGATGAGGGTTGCTCGGTACTCGCCACCTTCGGGCGATCTTGCTGAATTTTAGCAAATTTTTCCAATGCCCGGCTGAACGCGAGTAAGTAGGCGCGCGTGTATAGACAGACGACAGGCTCGTCGTGGGCCTTGAATTCCGTTCGAATTCATCGTTTCGACACACCGTTTGCTCTCAACTGCTTCCAACTGATTCGAACTGATTCGAACGCAAACGGCAATTACAACGACTGACCAATCGGGCGTGTTGCGTGCCGCAAGGCTGCGTTCCCGAACAACAGATTGGATACGGCGGATTATCGTTTGGCCAGATTCTCAATAAATCGCCACTTGTGCCAATTTGTTCAGGATTAACCAAGTGTGTATATATGTATGTATATATATATATATATATATATATATATATATATACACGTACGTACGATTGCTTTGTCTCTGGCATTATTCGCCGAACGAAACGAAATGCCTGTCAGTCGCGGTTCGAGGGATCTTGGTACGAGAGAAATTTACTTTTTTTCGCCAGAGGAAAAGAAAAGGAAGAAAAGAGAAGAAAAAAGGAGAAAGAAATGGATGGCGCGTGCTCTGCTGGGAGGAGGAGAGGTTGGCTGCTGCGGGAGCAACGAGAGCGAGGGAACCCTCGACTCGTGGCGCCGTGCTTCTGCCCGGTATTTCCGGCAGAGAGGCGGCCAGGGTTGGCCAGGGGTGCGTGCTGGTCGGCAGTGACGTCACCGGACTGTACGATGACGTAAAAGCCGGGAAACGTTAGGTTACGCAAGCGTGGAGAGGCTCGGGGTGGACCGATCACCCACTGGCCTAGTTTCAGCCCTCTTCTACCTCGTGACACACCCTCGCTTCGCCTCGCCTCGCCTCGCCTCGCCTCGCCTCGCCTCGCTTCACCTCGTCGAGTATTTTTTCCCTGGCTCTCCCTCTCAGAGGAGGACCGCTACCTACCTGCTCGCGTCAATTCGTAGGCTCGGCCGATCGAACCTCGTTGGCTCGTCTTCTAATCGAATTTAACAGCGTTCGGCTCTTCCGATCTGTCCGTGACGTCCAAAACGCGAATTCTACCTTCGTTTCCCCGTGTCGACGATCGTTGTCGATTTCCCTCTCGACACAGTCGTGGTTTCCATCGACGCCGCCACTTTCAATTACGCCAGCGCGTAAATACACGACGATCTTGCAGACGACGACGACGAAGAAAACACGTTCAACCATAATTTTTTGAATAATTGTCGAAAAGACCTGTAAAGAGGAAAAGTCTGAAACGTCAATGAATCTCTCCTCGTCGGTGGATCTAAACGCGGTTCAGTTCTTGCCTTACCCTATCGCCCGGTACACCCCGCAGCAAATTCGATGCGAAGCACAAAGGGGACGAGGCTCCCTTCGACGTTCAAAGCGTGGCACGACCATCTACGTAATTAAAGTTAAAATTAAAATCTAGCGTCGAAAACAAAAGCCGTCGAGAGTCGAGTTTTGAAGCGGTCCGCGTCGACTCGTTACCATCGTTGCGATGTTTCGGCACGTTCGATCCTTTCGAATTCGTTCCTTCCTTCCTTTCTTTCCTTTTTTTTAAAAAATAGAGAAAGAAAGAAAGAGAGAGAGAGAGAGAGAGAGAGAGTGATCGTCAAGTATAAGAGCAGAGTTCTTCGTGTACAGTGTTACGACGTTCCATCGGGAATCGTTCAACGAACGTCCTAACGGCGTGGTACCAACTACCAGCAACAAAGCACGTAACCCGGCCGTTCTGATTACGGTCGAGCGATCCTGTAATTGAATCTAATTGCCCCGTGGAAGAGGCGGGGGCAACCGGTTAGCCGATCGCGCGATCCTCGTTACCACCGCTCTTTTAGCGTCTACTGACTGTGCTCGTCCAAACATCGCGGCACCGGCCAAGCGCGATTAATCGGATCGCCAACCGATTGCTCTGCCGTTCTCCGTCGTTTTGCTTGAATTATTCTCTCGAGTCTCGAAACGTCGAGTTTAACCAAAGCGTTCCTTTAAACGAAGAGGAACCAGTTCAACGTATCAGTGCCAAGGGTACGTAACAGTTATAACATGAGCGTGACAAATCAGAAACTTGACTACTTGGAAAACTCTAAACTAAAGCGCCATCTATAAATTTAAATTAGTTTCTCAAGTGCGTTAGAGTCTTCCGTACCATAGGGATCCGTACCTCGTCGTAACAACGTGCGTAGGAGAATCGAAGGATTGTGTTTGCAACGAGATCGTATTTAAAAGACAGTCGTTCTCAAAAATGCTGTCCCACTGTCTCTCGTGGGCGGCGATGGGAAATTTTGGAAAACCTTCCTCAACGACTTCTCCGTTGGAAAGGGTAATTTTCGAGGGAGGACATTCAGTTTGTGTTTAGGGAGAGTTGTAATTTTCATTAGTTGGTCAAGTTGACGATAAATCATAGTTATTCGTTCGCCGATGGGTGATCCTTCGAACCGCGAGGGACATACTGTCCTTGATGCAACGATACAACGTTAAAGACTCGTGCAAACTGCCAATTTTTATCTCGTCCATGTCAAGAAAAAGAATTCCCATTCCCATTTCTGGGATCTTGTTCGCAACGATTACACCCACGCAACAACGAGTTGTTGTCCGATTAGACAGTGCTGGTAGCGTGTACCAGTCGTTCAAAGATCAGAAACTGTAACGACGAAGCTAAAAGCTGCGCTTGGAAATCGAAGATCCTCCGGGAGAGCAACTTGATCAAGTTAATCGGTGCAAACCATCAGCGTAGGAGGCCAACATCACGCAGCTTTGCAGCTCCTCGCGCGCGGATCCACGAGATCGCATCTGAATCTCTCTCTCTCTCTCTCTCTCTCTGCATTTATTATCAATTTTCCGAGGGATTTGACCTTGCCGTTTCAATGCACCACCATGCCTCTTAATTACCGCCGCGCCGTTTCTCCTTTCCAGTCCGATTGCCCGCTGGATTCGCTTCTTTTCCACAATATCCTACTCGCCGCATTGCACTATATCCCTTCTTGCGATTCTCCTTTATTCTCCCGAGCGTTATTTCTTCAACTCGACTTGCACTCGACGAAGGCAGCGATACACGACAATTCGTTTATTAACCAATAACCCCTTGGCTACCAAAGACGTTAAATCACGACCGTCGATTCACCGAGAACGACGAAATCAGTTTCTCAGAAAGTATACATATTGAAATAATCAAAGCACCGAACTGCACCACGTAGTACCAATTGTTATTTACCTGTTTGTTTGTACTCTGTGAATTGAATTGTTGATGGACGTGAAAAAAATTTAACGGTAATGCCGTTATTATTATGTTATTATGTTATTATATAACGTAATATATCAAATCAAAGGAGAGGCTCGTTGGACACGAGCTAATTTCAAGATTCGAGTCCTCATTCGTCGTGTTGAGCGAAAAAACAAGCAAACGAACGGACGAATCGAGACGAAAGCAAGGAAAGAACGGTGGAAACGAATCGAGGATACGGGGAACGATTTCCATCTACTTTACTTGCAGGTCTTTGTATTGGCGAGCAAACGAGCTTGAATTAATCTTTGACTCGGAGTCGTTCGATTCGATACGGGACGACACGTATTTACATCGTATTACGAACAGACGATAGCGGAGTTTACGCGAGGCGAATCCTCTCGGGATAATAAATTTCTGCGTTTCTTCTTCGCTTGGACCACTCGTCCGAAATGAGAGCGAGATCCAAGGAATCCGAAACGAGATGGATCCGAGCTGTTGATTGAATAAGCTCGATGGTTCTTCGACGCGGCCAGTAACGTCGCTCGAAGTAAAATTTCGTCGGTGGTAAACCGTGGGCCGTTGACCGAGCTTTTCCCAAAAGTTTCGTCGGCGAAACGACCGCCTGCCAAGACACGATCCAAGCGAATCGCCAACCGACACGATCGAGAATCGATCGTACTTTGCTCTCTTGCGTCGTTTCCTTCGTCGTCGTCATCGCGTCGTTATTACTGCCTTTTAGCCCGATACGATCGCGCTGGCAGCGTTTCAAAACTAGTTGCGTTGCGTTGCGTTGCGTTGCGTTGGATCTCCTCGCACCGCGGCAATCCTTAGAAATCGGTTTCACCTATCCAAGGAAATCTTTTTCAGCAAAACTACCTCTTTGTCCACCGTTTGATAATTTTATCAAAAAAAAAAAAAAATTGACCGAGTGCCGTTTAGAAGAAATAAACAAATAGAATGGCGGTACGAGTTGAAAATGGTGAAAATTGTTGGATGACCAATCCGGACAATATTTAATCTATGCAAATATTGACAACGAGCTAGCAACAGTCCACGTAAAAGTGGATAGTTAGTCATAAGACAAGATGTGAACAGTTGGTCGTCTATGCTCCTTTCCCTTGCACTTGATAACGATGATAATAAAAAAATATGTACAAGGATATGCTTTAGAAAGATTCTAAATCATTATAGAGACATTGAGAGCATTAAACATTGTAAATCGTTGTATATCATTCCATTTCATACACGACCACGACTGTAAGGGAATAAACTCTTCTAAATTGTAATCGTGTTGACTCCATTACACGGAATCCAACGAAAATTCTGGCGAACGAGCCACCGTTGAAAGGGAGAAAAATTCACGACATTTCCCCGGAAATAAATCCAAGTAGACCGACAGAATCGGCAGAGGCCACGGATCGTTTCTGTCGCAAACGAGTTGCAACGCGGACAAATAAAATCTCTCCAGTGTCGTTCGGGTGCGTCAAATTTTCGGCAAATTGAAACGTCTTTTCAATGTTTTCGCCGCCACCGCTGCTGCTGACGTTGCTGGCTAGCAATCAAAACTGAAGAAGAAAAATTTTACAAATCATCGCAACGATAGTCACATGCAACAGCGTTCGTGTTCGTCTCAAGTTTAATTTTAAAAGCGATGGACAGCGCCCGCTGGAAGTACAAAATTTCTCCGGGCATTTTCGACGAGAGGTGAAAAGGGAACGAGAGCGCGTTCGATCGAGCGTCGTTTCAAACGGAGCTTAAACCGTCGGCTTTGGGTCGCGCGTAAGTGTACGCGCCTCGTGATATAAATATCGTGCTTTATGGAGGAAATAACGCGCAGCTTTTTTTTCTTTTTTTTTTTTTTCCTCCCCAGCACGTCGCTCAAATGACGCTCGTTGCAACGCGGGAGAAATCGCGCGGAATTTTGCACTTGTTAAGCCGTTCGCTCGCGTTCGATTCCCCTCGCGACGACCATCTTCGTTCGTCTGACGTACGAGGCTAAAGCCGGACAGAAAACTGACAGACGCATCGACAGATGAACGCGATCAAATAGATAACCGTACAAAGAGTTTTCTTTTTCTTTTTGTTCGTCGCGATGATTGAGCTGATGACGACGAACGCGACAGTTCCGTTTAAAGCGAAATTCTCGCCGCTTTCCAGCCAGCCCAATTGTCCCGATTGTTTCGCCGAAATTGCGAAAGGCACGTCGCGTTTTCCCGATTCCGCGAGGCAGGACGAGACGGGACGAGACGGAATGTGAAACGTTTTGACGAATGAACGACGAACGGGCGACAAGAGACGAGGATAAACGAGAGGCAAAAGCGAGCTCTCGAAACACAAACCCTTCTCTCTTTAATACGTTCCGTCGTCGCGAGTTTATCGATTATATATTCGCTTGAACAAGGGAATAACACGCCTAGGAAATGACAATCGAAAGAAAAAATCACCGTTGAACGGCAGAAACACGGAATTGACAAAGGAGGAGAAACAATTGATCAGCGGTTGAAATATTATCCACGTAAAATTAGGAAGAGGAGTCAAAGCACGAGTCGCAAAGTCGGGCGAGCGAGCGAGAGAGAGAGAGAGAGAGGGAGAACAAAGTGAAAAACCGGTGGGTGAGCTCGCCGACCGGAGAACAAAGTCCCACGCGCGTACACGCGGCCTGTGAAATAAAAGTCAAAGAGGCAGGACGGAGCGTGGACTCTGTTGGAATTACCACGGCAGTATAGAGGCCGATGTCTTTGAGAGAAGATGTTCTGTGAAAGGGGGAGGAAGAAGACTGCCGTGTGTAATTTTTCGAGAAACAAAGACGTAAAGATGTAAAGAAGGGCGGCAGAGGGAGGAGGGAAGGGAGGGAGAGAGAGAGAGAGAGAGAGAGATATGGAGAGAGACGAGGGAAAACAAACACAATGAAGAGCGGAAAGCGGAAGGGAAGAAAAGGGGATGGGACCACCACCTCCTTATCTCGTCTCTTTATCCAAAGAGTTTGTTCGATCTCGTTCCGTAATATCTTTCCACGTTGCGAGAGCGAGAGAGAGATTGGAAGAGAGTGCGGCAGCGAGAGAAAAGAGGACGTGACCGCCGGTGATCACGGGGAGTTGACGGCGCGCGTGCGCGCACCGAGGGTGGAAAAGCTGAGAACGCCCGGGACGCGTCGCGTCGCGTCGTGTCGCGCCGCGTCGCAGCTGGCTCACGAACGGCGCGAGCGAACCAACAAACGCGAGACGCGAGACGCGAGACGCGTAGACGCTACTAGCGCGAGAGGGGAAGGGAAACGGGTCGGGTGTACATAATACGTACGAAGTGTCACATTTGGGAGGGAGGGAGAGAAAGAAGGAGCGCAGGGGTAGAGCAGGGGCAAGGCGAGCAGCGGCGGCGACGGTGGCGAACGAAAAAGGGGGAAGAGAAGAGAGTCGCGAGATGAAGGGAGATGACGATGCAAAGAGCGGCAACGAGAGGGAACGAGGGAACGGAAGAGGAAGAAGGAGGAGAAATAAGGGATGGGAGAGCGCGAGAGGAAGGAGGGTGCGGCGGAGACAGAGAGAGAGAGAGAGAGAGAGAGAGAGAGGGAGGGAGGGGGGAGGGTGATAGAGAGGGATAGAGGGTGGCAGGGACGCAGGAACAGGGAGTCGCGCGGATAGAGCGTGCGCAGCGAGGAGGGGCGGAAGAGGGATGGTAAGGGGGAGGGAGGGAGAAGGCCTGGAAAAGCCGGGAGTGTTCGCCGGAGTAAGCCCTCTCGGGCCACGTCCTCTCCCCTCGCGGTCTCGCGTCTCAGTCGACGTTTTCCCGTTTTCCGCTACGGGGAAACCTACCACCGGCGCTCGGTCGTCATCACCGTAGCCTCGCTGCGTGTGCTCGGTGCTGGTTCGCCTAGCCAGCGGCCGTCTCCGTTCGTACGGCTCGCGTCGTCCAGCTCTCGCGATTCCACGCCCGAGACCAGTTCAATCCAATCCGATCCAGGACGCGATCGGACAGGATCGACCGAACCGACCGAACCGACCGACCGACCGACCGACAGACCGACCAAACGACCAACCAACCGACTGACAACGACCGGAGCGCCGTTAGCGGGTGGAACGAAGAGAAAGGGATAGAGGGAGCGGTGGCGCGCGCTAGAGTGGCGGCGGAACACGGAGAGAAGGGGAAGAGGGCAGAGGGTGGCAAAGGTGCTCCAGCACTCCGCAGCATCCGAGCCACGGGGAAGACGAGCGTCCAGGGCTGGTGACCTGCAACCAGCTGCTCGTCCATCGGACAATCCGTTTCGTCACCGCGTCGATTCTCTCCTCGCGTTTATTGTCGCGACTTTTGTTCGTTGTCCCGATTCTTTTCGTTCCCCTCTCCCGTTACCCTCCTCCATCGAACAAGGGTACGTACCTTTCCAACTTTTCGCGAGTGTCCGATTCTCTCAAAGTACGCACCACGCACCGAACGAGACGAGACAGAGAGAGAGAGAGAGAGAGAGAGAGAGAGAGAGAAAATTTCCATCCGGGAGAGAACTGAAAAGAACACTGGAGACGAGGAAAACGAGAAGAGAGAGAGAGAGAGAGAGAAAGGGAAATACACCCGGTTCCACGTACCTGTCGATGCGCCTTCGTGGCAATCGGAACGATCGATCCTCCCGAACACACGGACGCGCGCTTCCGGGGATCGTCGTTCCGGCGTGGTTTAATTAGAGGAGAGCGTGCGCGCGACCTACCGAGCGACCAGCCGGCACTCTCTTTCGATCTGGACCAACCGATCGCGTCGCTGATCCCGTGACCTTGTGACACCGCGACAAGAGACAGACAAACGTGACCGAAGCGCGCGCGCGCGTGTGTGTTGGGTGCGTGTGTGCGTGTATGTGTATGTGTATGTTTGTGTACACACGCACGCACGCACGCACACACACACACATATATAGATATAAATATATATATGTGTGTGTGTGTTTGTGTGTGCGCGCCACCGAAGGAGGGATGCGGAAGACGAGGCTGAAGCGTTGAGCCAACACACCCTCCGCGAGACTCGTCCGGGCCCGGCGAGCGTGTTCCCGTCGCGGTACCTTCCGGCACCTCGCGCACCGTTCGTTCTCCCGTTCTCGCGCCTTGCCTTCACCGTCGTCGTCGCGTTCTCTCTCTCTCTCTCTCTCTCTCTCTCTCTCTCTCTCTCTCTCTCTCTCCCCCCCCCCCGAATCAAATTCCGAGGCATCCTTTCCTTTATTCCGAGGCAAACCATCTGAAAAGTGCTTCGCTCGCGCTAGCCGTGTGGATTCCACCGAGGGATTCGGTTAAAGTGACCAGTGGGTTTCTTCAGAGCAGACAAGTCCAAACAACGGTCAAAGTGCCAAATATCGTCGCCTCGACGTAAATTCCAAAAAAAATCGTCGACAGAGAAAAAGGAGGAAGAGGAGAGCGCCAGAGAAAGTACCGCCGAAGGCACCGAGTGCGATCCTCCTGGTAAACAAGGAGAAGACGTCTAGCCCCCCTCCCCCCTCACCCCCGCCCACCCCCAAGGATCGAAGACGCGGCAAAAACATGAGCGAGGCTGCTCCAAAGTCCCAGGGCAAGACGGTGCCCGATGGCTCGCCAGCTCGCATGGAAGCCGGTACGCTTCAACATTCACTTTCTAAACAACCGTTTCCGGTTAACTCGACTTTATCGAGTATTTTCTTTCTTTCCCTCCTGAAAAAGTCTCTCGTCTCAACAAAAGTAGCTCTCCGTTTCCCCTTCGAACGTCAAACGTCGCAAGTAGGTTTCTACGATTCGTTCGCGTGCGATCCAAATCTACGTTCCCGACTCTCTACTTGACAAAAGGGACGAAAGTTGTGCACCAGCCGAACGGTTCTCTTGGCGAGCAAACACTCTGTCGCTTCCCGTTTAATACCAATAGCGTGTCACGTGTACCAGATATAGATATCGTTCAAACGATGCATGCACGTACATCTATCTACGTTCCTTTCTACCTTGAATATTACCTTCGCCGATATATGCTCCTCGTAAATGCTTGGTCGTTTGAAACTCGAGAGCACAGAGCCCCTCTTGAAAGAAAGAACGGATCCATTCTCTCTCCGGTTGCCAACATTTTTTCCACCCCATCTCTAAGCAGATCCGTCCGTTGCCGCGATCGCCAACCAAAGCGTATCCCGACCGACGTGATCAAAGAGCAAAACTTTCCTCAATCCCTGTCTGAAACTCGAAGAAAACTCCTACCAACTCCTCTCTTTGCTTTCTCTCCTCCGTAACGGCGCATTCGAGAAGCCTCCGGGCAATCCTCTGTCCTCTGTCCTCTGCCCGGAGAGCGAAAGAGCTCAAGCATGACTCTGCGGTCGACGATAGCGTCGAGTCGCGATTTACAATTCCGTCAGTTTCTCCGGACGTAATTTCGCAAATTTCTCTTTGCCACGTTCACGCGCTTCGCCCGTTTCGTCCGCTTCACTTTGTCTCAACTTTCGAAACGAGCGTCTTCGTTTCGTTTGACAAAAGTTCAAGTTACTTGTCTTTGTAAATAATACAGATAAATGCAGAACGAAAAGAATCGAGAAATTTTTATGTACGTGAACGCGTGTGTAAGTTGTAAGTCGCTTTTCGGGTGTTTTCTCAAGCTGGGAAGCTGATTACGCGCGTATGAGAAATTATTTAGTAAGGGAAAGCTGTTTGCAAAAGCATCACAGAAACATCAGGACGTTGGCAAACTCGACTTTGCTTCAGTGCGTCAACAACGATACGTCGTCGTATTAAAAAAGAGACCGTGACGAGTGACAAAGCGAGTTTTCTTTCATCCGGGCGATGCAAAGGGACACACGTTGGGAAATATCTGTTTGCTCGTAGGTCGCAGGAGAGAAGAGACGTTTCTTCCATCGACGACGAGATGAAAAGTATTTGCCGTACCACGACCAACGAGTGTGCCACTTGTCGCGTCAAATTTATTTAGTCCCAGTTTTAAACGTCCTTGACGCCCTTCGCAACGGCTGGATGTTGGAAAAACGAATATTTCTCTCGATTTTACACGAGCCACTATAAAACGAAATGGTTACCCCGTTAGTTACCCCAACGCTACAACTACCGACGATTAAAGCATCAAGTTTCCATCAGGGACGTTCCAAGTCCAGAAAAAATGGAGAAACTTGAGCGCACAAGCTTTTATTTGCACATCTCCCGAAAAAAAGTTACTCGAATCTTTAAATACATCATTGGCCATTTTGACCACTTTGTACGATGGATAACGCCAGGCAGCACCGAGAATTCCAAAGTTCCATCCAGTCGGACAAACTCTCGTACGTCGACTGGTAATAAACGTGTCGACGATTTTGTTGGACGGGAACTCTCTCTGTCTTGCCTGAATACAGTTCAAAATTTTCAAAATTACAGCGAGAGAGAAACGAGCGAGAACTCTCGCACGCGCGCGACGTTAAAGTTTCATCGTCTCTTGTCAGAAGAAAGAAAGGAAGGAAAACTTGCATTTTCCATTGCGTGTTCGAATTGTCCAACTACGTACGTAGTTAGTACGTACACATATAATCTCGAGCTAATACGAGCTAATACGGCACGGTACACACAAAGTTGAAAAGTCGCTGGAGAAATTGGCTTTCCACCGCGATACCGCGGAATCAGGGACAACGATTCTCGGTTGAAGAAGCCGTGACCGGCTCTTTTCCCTTAATATCGCGAAAGTCGATAGACTTTCCTTCGACTCGGAAAGGAGGATCTTTCGGTTCGTTCTCGAACGAACTCGATTGCAGTCGCAAGTCTTTTCTCTGTTTCGCCTCTTGTCCGAGAACGAGCCTCCCCCAAGTTTTACTTTTTCCACGTTTCTTCTTCTTCCTCCTCTTTTTTATCCTTAATTTTAAAAGAAATTGCACAAGTTTGAAATAGGTTACGCGCGTAAGCAACACGAGGCAACATTGCAGCCGGCAGATTCAAAAAAGTCCCGATGGGACTTGGAACAGTACTTGAACGAAAAAGACAAGAGAGAATCTTTACGCGTTCTTGTCTTCTTGACTACGGCAGTCTTCTCGACTAAGAAACGCTAAACGAAAAAACTGTAAAATAATCGCGTTCGTATGGTATTTCTTTGTTTTGCCAATAATTGTCGTGAGTAACATTTTTCGCCTATAGACGCCGAATGCGATGGTCAATAAAAGACGCTGACATAAAATAAATACAACAGAGAAAGAGCCATCCAAAGCTATTTCAACGAAAAGTTTCGTGCATGTGATTACCTTGTGATTCCTTGTGTTTGAAAAATTGTTGCTCAATGGTTTGCCCCCGATAACGAAAACCGCTCGGCCAAAACTCGCCAAGGGAGAAAGAGACTTTTCCCTTCGCACAGGCCGTGGAACAAAAGTTTCGTCCTCACTCTGAAAGTAACGTAACGTCGTATCGCGAAAGTTGCGCGTCCCTAGGCGAAACTAGCCCAAGTTCTGCAGGGCAGAACCCGGAAACTCAACTTGCCAGTCGAACTCGATCGTGCTAAACGACCCTTTCTTTCGTCTCGGACCACTCGCCATGTCCCAATTCTACTACCGGTCGCGCAACATCCTCGAGAGTCTCTCGTGGTTTCGTTTCGTCCTCTCTCTCTCTCTCTCTCTCTCTCTGTTCACTCTCTTTTCACTCAACTTTGCAACTTTAGATCAGGATCAACGGTTGAATTTTTGAAACTTTTACGAGGTATCATTAAATCGCCATTACCGCCCCTTTCGAACGCGTTATATCGCGAATACGCGCCAATTCCCCAATATTCCTCACTGTCGAAATATAAATAAATCCACGTTGTTTGACAGAATCATATCGCGTCGAATTGGGACAGACGTCGAACATTTCGACAACTATGCGCCGCGTAGTGGATGGGAAAATGGGACGAGGCTTTGAAACGTGAATCGCATTCTCACGATCGCGCCTTGAAATTTTCGGGCCTTCTCGCGTTCAGGTAAAACCTGAAGATGATGGAACACCAAGTGAAAATAAACGCGAGGAAATGGGCATTTCGGTTGTTTGCGCGAACGGCGACGCAACGATTACGTTTAACGAGACCCCAGAGCGACGTAATTCATAATCGGCACGAACTGCGTAATAATTCGCCTCCGCTTGCATCGCCACCAACGACAGCCAGGGGGGAGAGCTTGTTCGAGGGGAAGAGACAAGTAGAAAAAAAGACAACGTCGGCTCAAGTCAGCTGAAAATTCCATCGTTGGGTTAGGTTCGACGCAGTTACTCTCTGTTTGCGAGCGCGATCGGTTTTTGAAAATTCCAATCTTGCAAAACGATCGACGCGCGACAGCCACAAAACGCCAACGCGGGACCGACTTTTTTCGATTTTCTCGTTTCGCGCCAACGTCCATCAACTTAACCGAGTTACCCAGTATATATGGACCCACCGTACCCACCGTTACGCGTTCCCCCAGCGAAAAAAAGAACGATCGCGCGGGCGTGTAGCGGCGACAGCGGCGCCTCTTTCGTTTCGGCGATTTATCGTTGGACGACTTTTGTCAAATGTCGTACATTCGTAAATTCGAGTTTGAAATTCGGTGGTCGAGCAATTTCTTCTTCCGTAGCGTCACACAGTGACAAGTGTCGATCGTTTCTCTAATTAAAAGACTACGGTATTGAGAGAAGAGATTGAGGGAGGGTTTCAATGGAAACTGTCGGTAGATTGTCACTAGACTGTTTATGTCACGTGTAGTTGTACTCGTAGGTATTATTCAAACACCCGACGAAGCAAAAGAAAAAAATAACGTTTCAACTACCTGCACTTTCTCTTCGCCGTGCGAATATTAAATAATATTGCACGAGCCAAGGGAAGCGTTTTCGCGTTTCGTCTGTGTAAAATTCTCTTGTTCGAAAAATTGCCAACTCCTCCCTCGCTCGTACCTTCGAACGGACAAAACGTTAAAAGCGGTAATTCCAGAGTCGAATAGGAATCGTTTAACAATGACGCTGCGCGTCCAGTGAAACATTCGTCCTTACCGAGGGAAAACCGATGCGAGTTGAATGCAACAGAAGAAAGAAGATGATTCGCGAGATAACTCGTTCGGTGGACGTTCGCAGAGCAAACGAGGGAAAACCAGGAAGGTTTATCGATATTCCGCGACGCACGGAACAAGGGGCAACATTATCTATCGGACACTCGAGAGAAATAGAGAGAGAGAGAGAGGGAGGGAGAGAAATGCAACTGCCTCGAGGCTGGATAAAATTTAAATAATCGACAATTAGGAACGAGCAGAGCGTGAATTTCCTCGGAGACACGGTTCGTCGCGTTCACCCGCAGAAATACGAGCTGCGAAATCGAAATTATCGAAGCCTTTCGCGCGACACTTTAACCACGTTCACTCCGGTTTGTCGTCGATGGTCCATGAATTTTTTACGTCTCTGAAACAGTCTCTATTAACTTTGAACGTTCAAAGATTGTAACATCGACGCTCGTTCAACGACGGGCCATGCTCCAAATTACACAGGATGTCGTGGTCGATCTCGATCGGTGGATCCGGAAATTCTAGAAAAAATCAAAGAGAATGAAAAAGCCTGACGAAACGAACGTAAGAAGCACATCGTCGCGTACGAAATTGAATTGACGTTGCAATTTTTGGGAGGAGAAACTCGTTGAAAATCGAAACTCTGATTCGATAAAAAGGGGATGGTGATACTTTACGGATAGTGGCTCGACCATTTCGACGAGATTGACGAATAATATAACGACAAAGATCATTCGTACGAATGACTCGCAGGAAAAAATTTGCGAGGAGGAGGTGGAACGAGTTACATTGTACAGTGGCTTAAGCGGTTAAACCGATTTTTCACGTTCGGACAACAGACGCGTGTTTCGGATAACGGACGTCTCACAGCCTGAGGCGCGCCGTGTCTATGATTTTTCAAACTGTATCATTTCACATATTTGAAGATTACACGCGAATGACAGGGATCCATTCTTGTTGGTTTTCTAATTTTGCAATAATTCGAATTTTTAAGTAGCGACAAGTACAGTGAGTGAACAAGTCGGATAGCGAGGCATCGTCTGTTGAACAGGTCATGTTCGTTCATTCGACCACATCACTGTATCTGTATCGTGGGACGTACAAAGACGCTCGAACGTTGAAGATCCACCGCTTGGTTGGCTAGTAATCTGCCTACTAATTTGAAAGTGGAACAAACAAATCGGTCGGTATCGAACATTGGCGTGTCCATGGCAAAATTTACGAGGAGAGACGCAGCGCCGCCGCGCACGGTCGCTCGCGAAATTTACGCGCGTGATCCCGTAGAACTACTCGATAAATCGTGGAAATTGCGGAGGAAAAAAGCACCCCAGCCGGAAGAGTTTGTTTCGCGGTGAATTTATGCGACGCGAATATGGGACGCGTACGTTCTCTCTCTCTCTCTCTCTCTCTCTCTCTCACACACATTCATTCCTCGCGCCGCACGTCGATCTCCCTTTCAACGATCAAAAGCCGACCAACGCGACCCGTCAATTCGCCAATCAGGACAATCAACAATTTTCGATAGAGGAGTAATTTATGCGCAACGTTCTTCGTAGAGTAGAAATATGAAAACTGGGATCGAATTACTACAAAAGAGAAAAGAAAAGGAAAAGAAGCAAGGTGCTGGAGATATTGCTAGAGAGGATAACGATCGAGTGGAAAGATACAGGCTACTTGTTCCTGGTAGAGGAACCTTCGTATCTGTTGTTTCGCGAGAAATTTCCAGTCCGGTCAACAAGAACGCTCTAATTAATGGTCGCGCTTGGTCGCGCCGCGAAAGAAACCTGAAAGAATTAAACAACTCGAGCGCGACAGTGTCTCGGAAATAAAGAAGGTTTAAACGGTTGTCCGCAAGAAAGGTTTCTCCGCTGTGAAAATCTTTACATCCCCGAGAGTCGCGCAAGAAGATGAAGGAAAGTCGGATCCTTGTCCGCTTCCCTTCGACTCGACTAACCAACAAGAGTGAACTGTTGCCACTCTTCCAAGACTTTACGTTTTCTTTTCCTTTTTTTTTTTTTTTTTTTTTCTCGAATCTTGCATCCTTTGACCAATTTTCGGCAAATCGAAAGACGAAAAGTTAAGACGATCGACAGCGGAGATTGACGACGGAGTGATTGTCGTCGTTTCGTCAAAGCTAGCGAACGAAATGAAAAAGAACGCGCGTACTTGCGCATAATTCCGCGTCAACAAGTTCGATTCGGTTTAGGAAACGTTGATCGCGAGTGGTCGCGTGGCTTGGTTCGATTTTTTAAATTATTCGGATTTTTGCTCAAATTCCCCTGCTTCGATCAGTGGCGGCAACAGGGAAGGCAAGTTGAGATTTTTGGCAATTTGTTTCCCTCGAATATCTATTTATTAACGAACGCGCTGCGGTGGATACGACACGATCCGATGGACACGATGAATGCGATGAATGCGATGAATGCGATGAATGCGATGAATGCGATGAAACGAGCCGCTCGTTTGGCAGCTGCGGGTTTGCAACCAACGCTTTGTCGATCCAATCGAATTTTCAGTCGCCGCTCCACGCGCTCCAGTGGCTCATCGATCGAGAGATTTCCGTCGCAAGGATATATTCGCGCATCTCAAAGCATCAAAAAGTGTCTTGGAGAGCCATCTATTTTTTGCCACGTGTCCAAGAAAATCTTACCGACATTGTGCCACGTGACTGTTACTTGGACGACAAAGTAAATTTACCGTACGTATTTAAAATTACGCTCAAACTTGGATCACAATCGACTTCAACGTGGAACAATGTAACGTGCGTACATGCGAATATGTGACACTTTAGAAAAGATTTTCTCAAGGGACAAGATCGGGTTGGAAATAGCTTGGCTGCTTTCGAGGAGACGGTACGAGCCATTTTGTTGATTCAACCGAATCTCCTTTCGGTCGAGTGGCCGGTCGATCTGCCATGAAAACGCGCTGGCGCGCTTAAACGAGATTAGGACAAGGGCAAGCGAAGGGTTAAGTAGTTGCCCATTCCGAGGATGGCCAGCGACGTGACGACGTTTCTTGCCGTTTCGTTCCTCGAAATCTCGCTGCATGCCCCTTTTTTTCTTCTTTTTTTTCTTTTTTCTTTTTTTTAATATTCTTCGCCTGTTTCTCCTTTGTTCCGATTTACCTTACCCTGCTGCCAACTCAACGTTCAGAGCGCATAAACGTTTAAAGACGTTTATTTTAAGAGACGAAACGATCGTAACATTGGAAATTTTTCTTCTCGCATGGAGAAACTTTTTCGTTTATTTTCTTCGTGGAAATTCCGGAGAGAACCGTTCCATCCGTAAACGTCCACTCTATCGTGTTTTCGTTGACGATCCAATGATCGGAGCAACTCCATCTCCGCTGGAAAATGTTAGCCTTTGATTTGTAAAACTGAACGAGACGTAAAAGACCTTTTCGGGAAATTCCGCGTCCACGTTTCCCTCTAATCACCGTTCTTGAGCAGCGACCGTTGATCACGGTCACGAACAATCGTGGAAATCAGCTCGATAATCAGCCGAATAACAATCAGCGGCCGACCGATGCGTGCCATCGTAACAAACACGAATGCCGAATGATGTACATGCGTACGTACGTATATATGTAGTGGCGACGGTACATACGTACATACGTACATACGTATAATACAGAGCGGCGATTTATCGTCGTTCCAACGACGAGTAGGGAAATTGGGACACGCCCGGCATTGTTATCATTTGCTTCGAAGCTTGCAGACGCACGCGCGCACGCACTCGCTCGCACACGCTTGGCCGTGCAAGATCATTACCTTCCTGCTGATCTTTCCTCGCTCGAAGGCAGTCAAAAACTCGTTCGACGAAATGTTTCTTAGCTCGAGATCAAAGTCGATATACTCGTACGTACGTGCACACGTACATGTAACAAACAAATAAATGTAACGAACAAAGTTCGTTTAACAGTTTAACACGTTCGTCGGACAAATTTGTGGGAAATTTTCCTTTCTCCTTCTCTCGTTACGGAGAAGTGAAATTTATCAGAGAACGTTAATTTTGGATACGCTCAGGTCCAAGTACCGTACTTGCTACAATAATAATTGCTCGCGTAATATGGATCGCGCATATCCCAATTCGATTATAAACGTTCGGTTCGCCAAAGTCTCGGCTAATTCTCTGCCATCGAAAAAACGACATTTGTCGGTCCGACGGAGCCAACATATTCCACAAACGAACGAATCGAAACGTGATAAATTTAATTTCCAATCGCTCGCCATTCAGACGACGCACCTGATTCGCAAAAGTTTCTACGTGTCTCGTCGCTCGAATCTTTCGAAAAAGTCGCTTCCGTTTCCACGTACTTCTTCTTGTCCTCTCCGCTCGAAAGTCCAACTATCTATCTACCGTTTTGAAATTTCAATCTTTACGGTCGTCGGGCGAGAGCAATCTCGAACGTAGAGATAGCTGGCGGTTGCTCGAGAACTCGGCGGTTGGCAACAGCGTGCGAATCTGCCTAGTCTCTAGTTCGGTCCAGATCGAACGAAAAGTTTCAAACTGTTCCAACCGAGAATCCGAAAATTCCAACAGCCAACACGTTTGAACAGTTTGTTGTCGCTGCGTCCACAGCACCTGCGACGTGCGAAACCCGACGAGTTTCTGATTGTTTGTGCAACAGATCGTAAACGTGATTGACGACAGGTACCTACGTACGTCTGTACGTCGTATATATGCGTCGTATACGTCACGTGCACGTGTTAGAACGTGCAAGATCAAACGCTGATCGTTTCGTTTGTTCACGTCAAGGACGATCGAGTCGTTTTCGAACCTTCGATCAACGTTTCGGGCATCGTCGATAGTTGGTCGCGCTGAATAATTAATCTGACAAAGTTAACCATCCATTAAGAGTACCCAGCGCGTACAGTATCAAACATCGCGATAGCGATAGCCCTGTTCCCGTGGAATCTGCCCTCCTCGGCTCGGTCAGAATATATATATATATATATATATATATATATACATTGCGGACAACGACACGTGCATGGTAATTGGCCCGCTTCGCGAAACTTGCATCGCGTCGGTCGCGCACTTTGCTTTTAACCCCCCTTTCCCTCCCTTTCAACTCCCCCCTCCTCGTGTCCTGTGTTCCCAGTCGCGGCCATTACCGAGCAACGCGTAATGGAAGCAGCAAACACGATTAAAATAATTAGGGATGCTCGACGAAACTCGATGGAGTTTGCCGGTCGGTGGAACCGACTAAACACGGAGCCCTCGATTAAACGGCTGCCGCCAATTTCTCCTTGTATGTACGTACGTACGACGTACGACGTACAGCGGGAATCAAAGCTGTCCTCGCGCCCTGTTTCCACCGTCCCTTAGATATCTTGTACGCGTTCGTTTCTCCCTCCTTTCCCTCCCTCGTGTAGCTCCATGGATTTCCATGGATTTGCAACGTCCCTCTCGCGTCCCAACTCGGTCTCACTCAACTTGCCCCCCCCCCTCTCTCTCTCTCTCTCTTAAAGTTAAACGAGTCGGAGATTGTCCAGCTCTGGTCGATCGTGATTAAAATCCAGACGAGCTACAAAGAAGCGCAAAAGCTGCGCCTCATCTCCCCGCAATTTTTCAATCGTCGGAGAAACACACGATTGAAAGATGCCATCGAACGAGCAGTACCGACTCACGGTTGCCGAGGTGTCTCGTGCCAAGTTCCAACTGCGCACCTGGCCAGAAGTAACCGAATTTCGAGTAACCGCAAGACGGGTGTCCTATCGCCAGCAGCATCCGCGAAATTGTTCCTCTCGCGTTTGCAGCCGAATCGATCGACAACCCTAACCGCCAAATACGATTAATTTCCAATCAGAGCGAAATTACACGTCAGACCGTTGGACTGTGGTGTCGTGCCGTGATGTCTTTGCTCGTGTCGGTAAATGGAAAGAGGACCGGAGAGGAAAGAAACGCAAGGGCACGAGTGGAAAATCATTCTCTGGCGTGACGCGTCCCAATGTTTGGGAGAAGGATCGGAGAAGGAACGTGAAAGGCCAACGCGATAAGAAGAGAAAGAGATTTAAGAGAATGAAGAGACAGACGCGGCAACGACGTTTCGACAGCATCTCGCTATACGAAAGTCGACCGCATTCTTCCATGTTGTTACTTCCAACTTTAGTTTGCTACTTTGTCACGTGTCGCCTCGGTACTTTGTCCTGTTTCGCTCGGAGAGAACACACAAAGAACCGCGGCGCGCTCGTTCAAGTAGCCGAATCAGCATTGGCCTTTGCCTCTGACCTTCCCTTCCACACTCTCTCGCCAACCACTTTCTTTCCCTCCGTCGCTTTCCTTTCACCCATCTGACAATTTCTATCTCCCCTCTACAGACATTTTATCTCCGTTTTATCTTTGATTCGGACTCGAGATGAATCGTAACGCTCTGGCGGGAAAGAAGATGCCGATCATGGATTGATCGTGGGTGTCCAACTTTTTACATCTTCTCGTTGTCAGTCTCGTTCAGTCGAGGATTTGTCGACGATTTGTCGAGGATTTGTCGAGGGCCGCACATAGATTACATATTTTTTCATCAGTTGGACGCAATTTATTTATTTATTTATTTATTTACGAGAATATTGAAACAATGAAATTGCAATGAAACTATGCATTGATTGGAAAAGTATATTTACACGAATTAAAAAAATATATATATAAAGATTTTTGTAATGAGAACACTGAGAGAACTTCGGCTTTTGGATACCATCGGTCTCTCGTCCTTGATACAGGTAGTGCCGGTACGAAGAATTTTTATTCTTCTTCTTCGTTTCATTTTTTTTCTTTTTTTTGTAAGCAATGTCCCCATAAGGAGACAAATTACAAATTACTCGTAAAATATCATTCAAGTGGTAACATTCTTTTTGGATTGTTCCAATTTTGGTTGTACGGCGCGGGTTGTGGACATGCCTGCATCACTGGATCAACGAAAGGAAATGTCGATGCGCCGCGATTCATTCGAGATTTCAAGCGAACGAGTATCATCGACGATCGCGACGATGCCAATTACCGATTTCCAGATATCGTCGTGTCAAGCGGACGCGGACGAGACACAGCTTCACGAAGCAACAAAGAGACAAATCAGCAGACTTACGATATCGACTGGCCTAGTTTTTAAATTGTTCGGACAACCGGCGCGACGTGGCAATCCGCTTCCAACTACTTCGACAATCTTGTCTTTCGCGTAATACGTCCCAACCTTTCTTAATTGCTCGTCGTCTCATCTTCGATACACCGATACACCCGAAGAATCTTTATTGAAATTATTGCATTCCGAAGAAGAGTACGAGTACGCGTGTGCCTGCGTACTGTTGACTACGTGGTCAACAGTACCTGAGCCTGAGTGTCTTCGAGTCCAAGCACTGGAGGCAAAGGAATTCCTCGTCTTCCTTCGACTCGCTCGACGATCAGAGGAGCGAAAGAGGGGTGAGAGAAAAGAAATGCGGCGGATACAGGGATGTTCGGTCTGTTTCCCACCGATAAATAATCGTTTCCGCGCGAAGAAAGTTGCGAGCTCGCTTCGCGTCGTCTCGAAATCGATAGTCGCTCCGATCGATCCCGTCCTGAGATTGAAAGAACACCGACTGGCAATTTCCGTTTCTCGCATCTCCGATCGTGGGAAGCTTTCTCCGGAGAAACCCCTTGCCTGTGCGAAAAAACAAATCTCCAATTCCCTGAAATTCTCAAACTCGCAAGTAAATCGTCAATTTCCCTAGATGTGTTTCCCGCACCGGAGAATAATCAGGTGCCGGGGCCCCTAAGCAGAACAGGATGCAGGCCACCGTGGAGGTTTTAGTCGGCAAGAATCCGACGCTACCCAGCTCCACAAAATGGGCTGGGTGTCTTGTGAAAGATTTCCTCCACGAAAGAAAAAAGAAAAAAAAGGAAAAGAAAAAAAGGATGTGTTTCCCCCTTATTTTGCCCAATTTCACACAATTTTGCGAGAGCGTCAGAGTATATATATATATATATATCAAACTTGGTCGCTCCTCAACGAACGCACGAGCATTTCACTGCGCGGGGTGGGGGGATGGAGAGACGACGGTCGAGAGACGATGCAATGGAAAATTCGCGTCGCGTAACGTTTCCACGGTTTGACAATTTCGACACAGAGACGAAATAACGAGCTAGGTGGGAAGTTATCTTAAACGTTGAAGAAACGTTTAAAAATGTCCAGCTTGTAACTTACGATCCTAAAGATTTGCACGACTGTCGTCTTGCACGGTTCGTGATTTATTCATTTCGCGGAACGAAGAAGAGCGAAGCAGCAAGCTCCGACACGATAGTCGATGATCAAATACAATTGCTTCCTTCGTTTTCACAGCTTTCGTAGCGCCTTCGTTCGTTTCAGCACCTATCGATCGAAATGATAATTTAAAGTTGAGAGTTTTGCGTCTCGATCTTTGCAAACGACCCGGCCGTACGGTAGAGAAGAGAAGCTCGATCGAAATTCAATTCGTGGATGCAACGCAACCGCGAATGCGTAAAAGAGGAAAAATATATCACGAGAGTGATAAAGAAAGCCAACCTCTCCATTCGCAACCACCAACAAGCTAGAATCTATCAGCTTGCTTTTCGTTCGACGCCTATTAAAAACTTTGCAGCTGAAACGTTCCCACTTTCGCCCCTCCTATTTCTATTGAAACTCCTGTTTCTTTTTATCGCACGGATATTCAAATCGACAGGCAAACTAATTTGCAGACGGTTCAACCGCTATTTTACTCTGTTTCGCTCTATTGCTCTCTTTTTGTCGGAATATCTCTTCTTCTCCGTTTGCAGGCAGATTTTCAGACATTTGTCAAAATGACCAATAAAATTCGACAGAGACAGAGCGAAACGAAATCATAGCTGGTACTTTGGTCTTTCGAAAAAAAAAAGAAAAAAAAGAAACGGTTAAAGTTTCAAGAATACGTTGTGTGTTTTCAGGCGATGGCGGTGGCACCTGCGGAGATGGAGACTCGATGGTGGGTGGCGGTAATTCCGAGAAGAAGGCCGAATACGAGACGAACCTCTTCCTCTATAGCGTAAGTATCGCCGATGCAAAGCGCGTGTTCCGTTTAATTACGAGTCACGGCTTACTTGAAATCCTTTCGGCTCAGTTGAAATCGACGATTTCAAAGGCGATCGATCGTCGAAGGGAAAACGCTTGCGCGAAAGTTTCGAGCCGGAAGTGAAGGCGAAAGAATTCGAACGAAAACGATTTGAAATTTGTTCGATCGGCGATATTCGCAGCGGGCGGGGTGGTATCAGCAGTGGTGAAAGTTAAACGAATAAAAGAAAAACTGGAACGACGTTCCGACTCTTTTTCTCTTTTCTTTTTTTTTTTTTTTTTTTTTTTTCTTTCCTCGGAAGAAGGGTCCTTCATTAAAAAGCAAAGGGAAGTCGGATCCGCTGGAGTGTGCAATTCGCTTAATTGTCGTTCAACGAACAAGCAAGCCGCGAATGGATTCCTCCGCGGTCGCGCGCTTCTTCTTGTTTCACTCTTCGAAACATTGTCGTCCTTCGCGACGACGGTTTTTCTTTTTCTTTTTTTCTTTTGTTCGTTCCCCATCCGACGAGGCCCTCTCCCGTCTCCCGGAGAGTGTCTCGGGTCCTCGACGAGCTTCTTTTTCTTATTGCTATAATCGCTATCCCCGCGAGCGGTTTTTCTCCCCCCGCTCGACTTTTGCACTCACTACTCGACCATTCACATTGCTAAATTCTCGCTTCTATCCCGTTTGCTCTCTTCACCGTTCCCCTTTGTGTCGCGTGATTCGATATCTCTTGGCATGGTCTCGACGAATGGTCAATTTACATTCTCTGCGTCTTTCTGCTTTTCGATTGTTTCGTATATATATATATATGTGTATATATCGTGATTTCTCGACAATGATTCGATTGTCTCGGCTAAACGTTGCGAGAAAGACGATTGAAAAACTCGTGGAAAAGCAAAGAGGAAAAGACCAGAGGTCGGACAAAATAGAGTCTCTGGAACGAGAGATGACATACAGATATCCTTCGTGTTCCCTCGGAACATCCAACCGTGAGACCGACCGAATGCACCAATTCAGCAGAAACATTGACCAACTTCTCGGTCTCCCGGAGAGACTCTCGACAAAGAAGGTACACATAAGGGAAAGACGGAGGGTGGTGAAAAGCAACAACGAGAGAAACAGAAAAAGGCAAGGAGAGAGAGAGATGGACTGCTATAGAGAGAAGCAAAACTTGTACAGAGGAAATCAGCGACGATAAGGCTGACCTGGTCAAAGATAATAATTTCGACGGACCGAGAGAGAGAGAGAGAGAGTGTGTGTGTGTGTGTGTGTGTGTGTGTAGAGAGTAGAGAGCAGAGTGGAGAGAAGGAGAGAGAGAAAGAGAGCGGTTGCAGCTCGAAGAGAAACGGATAATTGGATATCCAGGAATCGAGGTCGAAGCGAAACCGCGCGCGCGTTTCAGTCTATGAGGAGGCTACGGTGGTAGTCAAAGGGAGCACGTTAATTAACCGGCTACAGACTGCTATAGACTGTACACTGTAGATTCTCTCTCTCTCTCTCCCTCTCTCTGTAGACTGTAAGCTATAAAGTGTAAATTTATCGCGATGGGTGCCACGCGTTTCCAGCCTTCGTTGCGTCATTCTCGAATCACCATCTTCTCTCCCTTCCCGTTTCCTAGCCGTCAGAATCTCTGCCTGTCGGAATCCGATCGTTACGTAACGTTTCACCTGGATGCTTCGTCCTCGTCCTCGTCCTCGTCTTCGTCTTTATCGACGCAAAGATTCGCCATCCAACCGCGCTGTCGCAAATAACAAATACTATAAAGGTACAAACGAAAGAAACGATTCTCGATTTACGCTTTAGCGATTCGCCTTGTGTCTAAATGGTATCTAGTACCAACCAGATCAATTTTGTCGTTTCGCATTCCGTGGACAAGAGGCTCGTGGATAAATAGCTTCCGAGACTTTCTAAATCCTTCGTTGTTATTTGTTGTTTGAAACTTACTCGTTCGGTTTAACCTTGTCAATTCAATTCGACCAGCTCGTTAATTTGGCCGACCTAGAATTCGATATCGTTCGCCAAATATCTCTCGTCCACAAAATTCAAAAGGTTCAACAACAGCGTTGTCAAGCATCTCGCTCTTTCATCCAGCCATCCGCATTTACGTTTACGGCTGTCAGCTCATCGTTTCCTTTTTCCGATCCCTCGTTCCGACCAACGGCGAAAATTAATTAGCGGCATCGTTTGAACAGGACTAATTGTAAGCAAATTCGATTAGAAACGGGTCGAAACTTTGACGCGAGCATAAATCGAATCGTAGAGTTGCCGCGTTATCGGTAACGAAACCCTCCCCGAAGAGGATCGACTCGACCGATACCGAATAATTCGATAATTCGAATCGATCTTGCGTTCGAGGCGTCTCGCCGAAAGTCGCCAGATTAATTGAAAGAAACATTTTGCAAAAACATTTTCTCGCCGAGGAAAGTTTCTTCCAGGCGAATGTTTACTTTCCAAAGTTCCTCGTTGAAGAAACGCTTTAATCTTTCATCGTTCGTTTGCACTCGAGATTTTGCTTGCTTGCACGAGAGAACTAGTTCTACCACTCTTTGTCGAAGATTGAAAGGAATTCTCAAAGAATCTCGACGAAGAGACTACCTCGCGAGACTACAGAGAGTTTGATTACGACGAAAATGTCGCGTGAATAATATTTTATATGTAGTATTTTATCGAAACTATCTCGGAGAGGTAGTTGGATTGTCACCCACAAAATTGTCATTTTCGTCGCGCGTAGCTGCCATTTTAACAAAAAAGGTTGGGGGCTGCGTCTGCGTGTGCATCAGGTGGAAATGGAAACAGTCTCAAAGCGATCCAATTAACCAGGCGTTTCGTTTCTAATCTGGTTCATCGGGGCTTTCGATGTACCCAACAGGCACAGGCTGTTGAAACTATGGCTTCTCTCTGGCGCGCTAATTATCGCGCCGTTATCAGCTTTCCTTGTCCTTGTCCTTGTCCTTGTCCCTGTAAATCGGACGATCTTTTCAAGGAACTTTCGAAGGAACGATCGGTCGATAGAGAGTCGTGGCAGAGAGGAGCGCAAGCCTCGACCAACAAGGCGCGATTCAGCCGATTTTCTTGCTTTCAGGAAGAGATGGAAGTCCGGCCTCGAATCTCCACGCTGCTCAACAGCCTGTCAGACTATAGCAACACGATTCCAGCCGCCACCGATCCGGATGCCAAAACTCCACCTGTTCAGGGAGGAGCGCGAATGGGCACCCTGATCGGTGTCTTCCTGCCCTGCATCCAGAACATCTTCGGTGTGATTCTCTTCATTCGTTTGACCTGGGTCGTTGGCACCGCCGGCGCCATTCAAGGTTTCTTCATCGTGTTGTGTTGTTGCTGCGTGGTGAGTTGCAAACGTTCGATTGACAAAGACGAACGATCGCACTTGACTCGAGACACCAATGTCACAACGAAAACCGACAACGAGTCCGACGTTTCGGCACCTTTCTCTCCTTTCCATTTTCAACCCCATTCTTTCGAGAAAGAAAACGAAAACGAAAACGAAAACGAAAACGAAAACGAAAACGAAAAATGTTCTGTCTCTGCGCTACGTAGACGATGCTGACGGCCATCAGTATGAGTGCGATCGCGACCAACGGTGTGGTACCAGCCGGAGGCTCCTACTTTATGATATCCAGAAGTTTAGGGCCGGAATTCGGCGGCGCTGTGGGGATGCTCTTCTACACGGGTACCACCTTGGCCGCTGCCATGTACATCATCGGTGCCGTGGAAATTGTCTTGGTAAATCAATAATCTTGGTACAAACAATCATCATCTTCCTCCTTCCTCCTCTTCTTTTCCTCTTTTTCTCTTTGTTGGATCTGATCGATCCAACTGATGCAATGTCTAGTCAATGTTCGTGTTCGCAACGTAACTTACTTTCTTTGGCAAAGAAGAAAAAGAAATTCGTTTCATTCGTCACATGGTTTAATCCCTTAATCTTCTCTCATTAAAGAGAGAGAGAGAGAGAGAGGGAGGGTAAAATAATTTCGTTAAAATCTCCGTAGACTTACATGGCCCCGTCGCTCAGTATATTCGGAGACTTCACCAAAGACCCAAGCATCATGTACAACAACTTTCGAGTATACGGAACGGGTCTGCTGATAGTAATGGGCACTATCGTGTTCGTCGGCGTCAAGTTTGTCAACAAGTTTGCCTCGGTCGCCCTAGCCTGCGTTATCCTCTCCATCGTGGCTGTCTACGTGGGCTTATTCTACAACATCTACGGCAACGAATCCCTCAAGTACATAGTCGCGGCATATACATTACTCTCCTTATTCGCCGCAACTTCCCTCCCAACTGCTTACTCTGCTCCGCTTCGCCAACTTTGCTCCCCTCTTATTCTCATCCTTTTTGCAGATTGTGCGTTGTCGGTAGACGATTGGTGAAGGATATCAACGTGCTGGCCGACTGCAACAAGAACGTCAGCGGAGCTCTTCATCGACTTTACTGCGGAAACAACACCGGCAAGTGCGATCCTTACTACCTGGAAAACAACGTGACCATCGTGAATGGGATTCGTGGACTGGCCAGTGGCGTATTCTTAGGTAAAGAAAATAAGAGGGCCTTGGAGGGGCGGGTGTACTACAACTGCGACCGTACACGTTTCAGAGAACATATGGGACAGCTTCCAAGAGGAGGGCCAGTTGATCGCCTACGGAAGCGACCCCAAGGACATCGACCTGATGGCCGCGTCCTCGTTCAATCAGATCCAGGTCGATCTCACCACCACCTTCACCATTCTCATCGGTATCTTCTTCCCTTCGGTCACAGGCAAGCAATGTTTTCTTCTTCCTCGAGCGTCCTCGAGCGTCCTCGAGCGTCCTCGAGCGTCCTCGAGCGTCCTCGAGCGTCTCCGCGCGCAATCGCTGAGAAATCGATGACCCATTTCGACGAATTTCGTTGCGTTGCCTGCGCAGGAATCATGGCTGGCTCGAACAGATCCGGCGACCTGGCCGATGCCCAAAAGTCAATTCCCATCGGCACCATCTGCGCCATTTTGACAACATCGACGGTGTATCTATCCAGCGTGTTGCTGTTCGCCGGCACGGTGGACAATCTTCTGCTGCGAGACAAGTTTGGCCAGAGTATCGGTGGCAAACTGGTGGTAGCGAACATGGCCTGGCCGAATCAATGGGTGATCCTGATCGGTTCGTTCCTGTCGACCCTCGGCGCTGGACTCCAGTCTCTGACGGGGGCTCCGCGACTGCTTCAAGCCATCGCCAAGGACAGCATCATCCCGTTCCTCACTCCGTTCGCCACCAGCTCGAGCCGCGGCGAACCCACCAGGGCTCTCGTGTTGACGGTCCTCATCTGTCAGTGCGGCATTCTCCTCGGCAACGTCGACTACCTGGCTCCGTTGTTGTCCATGTTCTTCCTCATGTGCTACGGCTTCGTGAACCTCGCCTGCGCCCTGCAGACTCTCCTCAGAACACCCAACTGGCGGCCGAGGTTCAAGTACTACCACTGGAGCCTCTCCTTCGTCGGGCTGTCCCTCTGCATCGCCATCATGTTCATGACCAGCTGGTACTACGCGCTACTGGCCATGGGAATGGCTGGCTGCATCTACAAGTACATCGAGTATCGCGGCGCCGAGAAGGAATGGGGCGACGGGATTCGCGGTCTCGCTCTGTCCGCCGCTCGCTACTCCCTGTTGAGACTGGAGGAAGGACCGCCTCACACGAAGAACTGGCGGCCGCAGATTCTCATCTTGGCCAAGCTGACCGACGATCTGGTGCCCAAGTATCGCAAGTTATTCGCGTTTGCCAGTCAGCTGAAGGCTGGCAAAGGTCTCACCATCTGCGTCAGCTGCATTGCCGGCGACTACATACAAAACACCGGCAAGACGCTCGCCGCCAAGGTGAATCTGCGCAAGACGTTCGCGGAGGAGAAGGTGAAGGGATTCGTGGACGTGTTGGTCGCCAGAGACGTGGTCGACGGTCTCAGTTCGTTGATTCAAACGACCGGACTCGGTGGCATGAAGCCCAACACCGTGATCCTCGGATGGCCCTATCGCTGGAAGCAGTCGCAGGAGGAAAGAAATTGGAGGGGATTTCTGCAGACTGTCAGGGCAGTGGCGGCAGCCCGGATGGCCCTCTTGGTCCCCAAAGGGATCAACTTCTTCCCCGACTCGACGGAGAAAGTCGTCGGCAACATCGACGTCTGGTGGATCGTTCACGACGGCGGTCTCCTCATGCTGTTGCCGTTCCTGCTCAAGCAACATCGCACCTGGAAAAATTGCAAAATGAGGATCTTCACCGTCGCCCAGATGGAGGACAATTCTATCCAGATGAAGAAGGATTTGAAAAAGTTCCTTTACGACCTGAGGATCGAGGCCGAGGTGGAGATCGTCGAGATGGTGAGTGAGTCCTTTTTTGCTCCTTCCTCGACGCACTACACGTACATGCGTGTACGTACGCGTTACCAACCCGATGTTCGACCATACACCATACGCAACCCTCTCTCGATCGATGGGGAAAAGTCGCTCACGAGTCCATCGTTCGTCCGATCCACTAAACTATTTAAACAGGCTGCGTACCACCTGCCACCCACCATCTGCTGTGCAGTTGCTTTCAAATTCACTTTGATTCTCATAGATGGACTCGGACATATCCGCGTACACCTACGAAAGAACGCTGATGATGGAGCAGAGGAACCAGATGCTGAGGGAGCTGCGGCTGAACAAGAAGGAGTCCCTAGGAGTGGTAAGTGAATGACGAGATTGCAAAACCGATGGTGGTCGACGACCACCGGTAAAATATTACAATACTAGAAAAGAAACGAAAAAAAAAGGAAACAAGAGAAAGAGAAAAAGAAAAAAAAAGAAAAGAGAATAACGAAAAACGTAAATACTGTATAGTGCTATACCTGTATATACATGTACATATATGTACATATATATATATACCTATTTAGTATACGTTTATTTGATATTTACTAGATAGAAATAAGAACTGCTATCGCTACGATTACTGATCGGTATGTGTCTGTTTGTTGCGTGCTCGTCACGGATAAGGTGCAGACATTGGTGGACTTCAACGAGGTACCCGCTGAAGAAAATTTACCTCTGGTTTGTCAGAAAATCCCCAGAGTTCCTTCGTCTGTTTATCGTCCTCCCTGCCTCTGTGTCTACTTTGACCAAGACACGTACACACACACGTACACGCGCACACGCACGAATCGGCGTTCTTTCCGTATCTCGCGAAAAGAAAGAGAAGAAAAAGAAGGGGGGGGGGGGGAAAAAAGAGAACGAAAGAGAAAAACAATCTCGCACTTCATTTTTCTTACATACATACGTACATACATGCATACATACATACATATTTACATAAATCATACATACATACATACAGACGCACATATATATATATATATATATACGCACGTACATGTACACGCAATGCATAAAAAGACAATAATAAACACAACGTTCGACTCGAATTAACCAACTCACTTCCATATCGACAACGAAGAAATGAATAATTATCGAGAAAAAATACCTCTCGGAGGTCTCACGATTCACGATTCCTCGTCACGATTCCTATACGTATAATGTGTATAGTACATTCGATCGAATAATAATACATCATCTGCCTGTTTACCTCTCTCTCTCTCTCTCTCTCTCTCTCTCTCTCTCTCTCTCTCTCTCTCTCTCTCTCTCTCTCTCTCTCTGTGACCCGCAACATTTTAATTTCAAATACCAGCAGTTTGCTTCTTTTTCTTGCTTCTCATTGACTACGTTTTTACATCCATCTCCGAACCATTCACCATTTGATGGTTCGACCATCCAAACGTTTCAGCTTTTGATTGGCACGTTTCGTAGCCGAGAATGCTTCCATTTAGCGTTTCTAGAGTGCTTTGACGCTAGACTTACAATTAGTCGTCTCTTTCGACCGTCACTTTAACCGTCCTGCTGCTGCTGCTCGGGACACGACAGCTGCTCGCAAATTGACACGCTCCGATTGACGCTGTTCCAACGTGACACAGGTGCAAGCGATCGTGGATCATCACCACAACGTGGACGTGAAAGTGGCCACCAAGGTGAGATTCCAGGAACCTGGAAGCCAAAATTCAAACGTGGTGGACGAGGCGCAGGAGAAACTCGTGCAAGAGACGGAGGGTGGCAAAGAGGGGGAGGAGACAGGAGAGGCCAACGAAACCGGGGATGAAGCGAAGGAGGGCAACGAGGAGGAAACGAAATTGATCGGCGGATCGCCGAAACAGGAGAACAAGGAGAACACGGAGAAGGAGGCAAAAGAGAACGAGGAGAAGAAAGCTGACAGTCCGGAATCGAAGAAACCTACAATTACACCGTGAGTAGTAGTAGCAGTAGTGGTAGTAGTAGTAGTAGTAGTAGTAGTAGTAGTAGCAGTAGTAGTAGTAGTAAACATACGTGGTATATCGGCCGGCTGTCTGTTGTATCGAGAAACGACGATTTGATTAAACTTGATGATTTGACTTCAGAGACGAGGGCAACGTGAGACGTATGCACACTTCCATCAAATTGAACGAGGTGATTGTAAAGAAGAGCAAAAACGCTCAGTTGGTCATCCTGAATCTTCCTGGACCGCCTAGAGATACCAAAATGGAACGTGAATCAAACTGTATCCTTTCTACGAATCAAACTGTACACATACAGATATATACATACGTATATTCGACACTAGACCAGACTAGACTAGACTGTACTTTACTTTCACCTTTCACCGCATTCACCGCATTCACCGCGTTCACAGCGTTCACCGCGTTTCCACTTTTCGTTTTCCTTTGCAATTTCCTTGACGAAAGCTCCGTACAGATATGGAATTCTTAGAAGTTCTCACCGAGGGTCTCGAGAGAGTGCTGATGGTACGTGGCGGCGGACGGGAGGTGATCACCATCTACTCGTGAACTAGATCGACTGGAATCGAAGTAATCGCCTCGCGACAGCGGACATCTAGTTTACTTCTAAAAGACCTAAACGACTTCACCCTACGGAACACGTGCCGTTGTCTTGTGCCATTGTCTCAGCAGTCTTACGCGGTGCGCGTCGCGCGTTCCGCCTTGTGAACCAACACACCTTCATACACATACACACACTCACGGCCGGTTAATCGACGAAGAGGAACGCTGTTGATGCCAATCGACACGACGCTGTTTCCGCGGGCACGAGCTACCTTCGAGAGGCCGCTACGGGAATGTTGATTGAAAGGACGTCGGTCAGAGGGAGAGAAAAGGTTTGGTAAAGAAAGGAAGAAAGAAAGAGACGCTGACCCTCGACGAGAAGACATGCCAAAAATGACATGCCAAAGGATAAAATCATTTCCTTCGAGCGAATTTTACGCGTAATTTAGAATACATACGTAGCATCTGTCTCATTTTACACTCGTCCCTTTTCACTCCACGAGGCTAGAGAGACTTTAAAACAAAAGCAAACGCAAAAACCAAAAAGAGAGAAAAAAAAATGAGAAAAAAAGAAAAAAGAAAAAAGAAAAAAGAAAAGGAGAAGGAAAAAGTGGTTTTTATGTATCCGTGTTACTACACGTCGTGCGATCGCGCGATAGTTTGCACTTATTGTCGGGCTGCATACCGAACATACCTCCTAGACCTCGTCAGTACACTTACGATCGATGGGTTAGATTCTCAAAATCTCTCTTTTCATTTTTCAAAGAGGAAAACGCGGAGGCTGGAAATTTCTCGGGAGACATCATCGTCGACGGAATCCGAAAGGAAGACTCGAAATCGAAAGGAGATGAAATTCGACGCGAACGGAGGAGTTTCCGTTTCGCGAGTATGTAAACAGAAACGAGAATGTAACTCACTACCGGTACCGGCTCCGACGATTGCACCCCAACTCATTTCAAAACTGAAATCAAAATTTTTTGGTCCGAGGCTAAGATCGAAGCATCTACGAAAACCACTGCCAGAATACTTTCTAAATGCTTCGCGTTTAACCAAAGACGCGAGAGGCTCATTTTTCTACACGCATTGTCGTTCTAGAGAGTATAATAGAGAGTACTTGTGTATAATTCTACCGCTTGTAGGTGAACTTAGGGTAGCCTAGGATAGCGCGGTCAAGGGTGTGGGACACGTCGGCGAGAGGAGGGCGCGCGTGCAACGTGCATTCGGATTGGCACGAACCAGCGTTGGCAGCGTTGAACGCGCACGCACCACGGACTGAGAAAATGAGAAGACAGTACGTAGCACGTACACCGTGCGTGTGTGTGTGTGTGTGTGTGTGTGTGTGTGTGTGTGTGTGTGTGTGTGTGTGTGTGTGTGTGTCTGTGCGGGTCCTTGCAATCCTTGCACGACGAGAACGAATCAAATCGAATCAAATCTGCGTGATATCAACGAGGAAAACGGTCGTACCGGAAGAAATCGACGTACCAGAGGCAAGTGCGTCACTGCCAAAACGGAAGGAAAGCAAACTATTCTCGGAACCGTACAAACCGTACCTGTCGGAGATCGTACGCAAGGATCGATGCTAACGAGAGAAAAAAAAAAAGACGCGAGAAAAGAAGGATTTTTCAATGTGCCGGAAACAGAGCGCAGCGCTGAGGTAGTTACTTGAAATTACTAATTTGTATCACTTGGACACATCGATACGATGACGTCAGAATTCTAATAGCAATACGATTTCACGATTTACTTACTTACTAAATTAGGAATCCGTATCATTGCATCGATATGAAAAACATAGACGTACGTACGTACCTATCTACCTACTTACGATTACTTACGATTATTTACGATTACTTACGACTAAAAAATTCTAACGGTAAATGTCCTAAGGAAAGTATATACATATATACATACATATATATCATACGCGTATGATATGTACCGCGAAATCTTTCTCGAGCTGCTAATTCGCGTTATTCGTGTCGACATTACACACGAGGAATCACGCAATAGTAGACTTAATCTATCGCCAAAGTCTTTGGCAGACGTACCCGATCATGCAGGTGATCGACGTACGATGTACATAACACCAATGCTCGATATATAGACACGAGACTCCAAACTCTAAATGATAAAACAAAGTTCTATCGCATCCAAGTTCTAAACGCATCGATGCAACAGGGAACGTTGGCGATCAATCGCCAGCGCAACTACGCACAGAACATCAATGCGAAGAAAAAGGAAAAAAGAAAGATCTCACTTTTCGGACGCACATTTGTACAAGTAATTTGGTTACGTTCTATGTATTAAAAAATTGCCAGATATCGCCTCTCGATATCGCGCCTTCGTAAACGTTCAAACCGTAGCGTCTACCTCCAACTCTATCTACTCACAGCGTGACTTTGCGAACGCAGAAAATACGCCGCGGCATTCTCGCGCGTATCTCATCCACAGTGCTGAGGGATATACGTTCTTTCCATTCTACTACCATTTCTCGACTTCTTGCGCGTCAGAATCTTCGTCTAGGCTCGCATTTATACATACATACTGTCCATACGATCCAAGGCCTACCGATTCGATTCACCGTTTCAACTTCTGACACGTCACGTCTGTCTACTAAAAAACAGAGAGCACGCGCTCGTACTAGCGCGCGTAATCCTCATGGCGATAACTTTCAACAAAAGAAAAAAAAGAAAAAAAAGCACATGTCACGATATCGCCTGCGTACACTCACACAAAACGAACAAACGATTAATGCCAAAAAGAACAGGAAGAAAAAAAGAAGAAAAAAAAAAAAAAAGTCTCACATTTATCGCGGAGGATGTTTAACCAAATTTCATCGAAGGTTAGCCTGTAGCGTTGTAAACGGTCGCGTTTAAGTGTCGTGTGCATGCCACGTTTCATACGCGGCTCGAAACTTTTTTCGACCGTGTCTCACTTTTAGATAGGTACTAGCTATATATGTACATGTATGTATGTACGTATGTGTATACACATATGTATATATGTGCGCGCGCGCACGCACGCACACAAACACACACACACACACACACACACACACACACACGCCACACAGAAGAAAAATACAAATATACTCGTATACAAAACGTATAGTTTATCTATAAATTGAAAAGAAGAAGGAAAGATCGATGGAGAAAAGAAAAAGGAGAAAAAAAGGGAAGACAGAGACGAAAAGAGCGAAATAGTCGTTTATTATGTTCGTCGAGATGAAACAACAATCGTCTACTTAATTTATCGAAAACCGCGAACCGGAGTCGCTGCTTCGAATAAAGTTTATTACCGGTATCTAACAGTAATCGCTTACAGTCGGCCAGGACACGCGTAAAAGGCGTACAGGTTTCTTTCTCCGTTCCTTTACGTTTGACACTGTCGGCAAGGTATTTCAAAAATGGATCGATCGTTTTCATATTCGTGAAAATGAACAACGATCGATACAACATTCAATAGCGTTGTACGAGTTTTCAGTTATTTCGTTGACAACACGAACGATGCACACTTGATTCGAACGTTGCACTCTGTTGCATCGATCCAATCCACGAAACCATACTCGCCAGCGAGTGAGAACGAATTTATCATCAGATTTGGGACCGACGATTTTTAAACTTGGACTGGACTGGCTTCTGAAACGTCCTGTAAACAGACAGACAGACAGACAGACAGACAAACAGACACGTATATAAAACCACCAAAAGAGATACATACACATAAATATCAAAAGGAGAGCCGTCTACCGATGCTACCACGGCTACGTGTACATTGCAAAAAATTCAGACAACCAAGTTGGACGTGTCCATTGCCGGAGAGCGCCGCGTAGGAAAGTGAAACATGTTATTTTATCTACCTCATCGACAACATGCGTGAAACCGTGCGTTGCACCAAGCAAGAAAGAAAATAGAAAACAGTTGCAAGAGGCAGTAGAACTGCTTCCAACGACGCGTATTGTAGGACGCGAAGAGAAGAGAGAAAAAGCAAATAGCCCGTTGCCGTTGTGCGAGAAGAACAAAGCGGCAGGAAACGGCGGCGCGGCGTAGGTTCGCGAAATGCTTCCTCTATCTCCATCTATTTATCGTCCACGATGTTGCGACACGTACTTTCTAATTTTAATACGTTACTCACTTGTCGATTATTATATATTTTATGTGTATCTGCCTATTTGATAGGCATCGGCACAGCATAGTTTATACGAGATATGTTGACTATGAGAAGAGTTTATCGCGGTAAAGAATGAAAGTTGAAGCGAAATAGTAAAAGAGAAGGAAAAAGAGAATTATAAGCGAGAGAGAGAGAGAGAGGAGAAAAATTGTTCTAGATTGAATGTTGAACGTGTTGTACATACATAAATATGTAGGTAGACTTAGGAAAAAAGTAAAAACGAAAAATGACAAAAATAATTGGGGAAGATCCAGTAGAGGAGAGGTTTTTAATAACGAAAAGAAAATGAGAAAACGAATCAAGAGGAAACAAGAGGAAAGGAAAACATCTTTTTCATAGATCAAACAGTATTGCAGTGTATTCTGCTGTCGCTTTAATATTTTACTATGTTGTACTTACTTGAAAATGCACAACTGACCATATGAACATGGACATACATACATAAGTACATACTTACACGTCACGTATGCGTAAAGTGAGAAAGGACATATTAACAGAGAGAGAGAGAGAGAGAGAGAGAGAGAGAGAGAAAATATATAAACACACACACACACATACACACCTGCAAGCTCGGCACTTGTCGGAGATTTATCGTATGTAGCAACGACGCGACCTGTTGTAAACAGTTGCCGCGTCTGGTTTAAATCACCTTTAGGCTGTGAGATGCGAGCTAAGCAGCAGAGAAACTTGCTCGAGACCTCAATCGTATGTGTCAAACAAGCGTCAGATACTATATACACTAATATATACTCTTAAATCTTAATATCTCGTTTGAAAAAAAAAAAGAAAAAAAAGAGGAAAAATGGAGAAAAAATAAGTTTAGCTCCGTTTAAAAAAAAGGGGAAAAAAAGAAAAAGAAAAATGAAAAGAAACCGGGATCTATCCTCACTCGTGGCAACACCACTTATCGTTAGTATTTTTCTCCTCAACATACTTACACGCTACACACCCATACGTACATAAGTACATACATAGGTAAATTTAGAGTTGGTATTAGGAAAAGCGAAAGAAACGGAGGAAAACTAGTTTGAAAGTGTAATGGGGGTGACGTTGTACTTGTACTTGTGCACGAAGCGCAAGTTACACGTTGTCTTGTTTAAAAATCAAATAACAAAGAAATAAGAGAATTTAGAGAAAGGGAAAAAGAATGTGCAAAGATGCGTTACAAACCAACATATGTATATATAGATATGCACATATACAAATTACATGTGTATGTGCGCGCGCGTGTGGTGTGTACGTGCATGCGTGCGTGCGTGCGTGCGTGCGTGCGTGCGTGCGTGCGTGCGTGCGTGCGTGCGTGCGTGCGTGCGTGCGTGCGTGTATGCGTGTGTATGCGTGCGTGCGTGTGTGTATGCGCGCGTGCGTGTGTGTATACATATGTATATGTATATAGAAAATAAATATAAAATATATTTGTAGATACAAACACTTTAGCCATCTGATTAGCGTATGTAATAGAGTCAATACTGTGAACAGAACAAAAGGTTAATCACAAAAAGATTATCTATAACTTTGCCCCCTATACCCTTTTAGATTATAGATGACGATGAATACTTGTAATTAATAACTTATGGAAGATAAAATATAATGAATGAAAAAACTATATCTGCGATCGGATCGATTAAATACAATAATAAATAAACGACATACATCTGACAACATCAGTGTTTACCATTTTTCCTGTACCTGTACCTAAATCATTCTCCGAGTCATTCTTTCCGAAAATTGTCGCTGTTCCACGTGATGAGAAATAATCTAATGACTAACGCAAGTCTGTTGTAGGTGTAACACCTACGAGCAAGTATATATCTATATATATTTATGTCGCTTCTTTTCTTTTTTTAATGATGTGCCATAAAAAGCTATAGCTTAACTTATCAGTGAAGTAGAATAAAGGATATGTATAATAATTTTACGCTTGTTTATTGTTTATTACTGTGTTATAAATGTTATTACCGTGTTTACCTATTTATAGAGATG
The DNA here is from genome assembly GCA_036937485.2 of Tetragonisca angustula. Classification (NCBI taxonomy): domain Eukaryota; kingdom Metazoa; phylum Arthropoda; class Insecta; order Hymenoptera; family Apidae; genus Tetragonisca; species Tetragonisca angustula. Next base: position 365,967 of record JAWNGG020000214.1, read on the forward strand.
TATATATAGATCCCATTTTATAATTTGTCATTCATTCCTTAATTAACATTCACGGAAAACAGTTATCTATTTGTGCTATAAATTTTATCTAATGTATCATTGTTATTTAAATATCATTTATTACAATTTATTAAAAGTTGCTAAAGTCGTAAAATTCTTCTTACTTATCGTGATATTGTCATCATAGTCACTACAAATTATTAAATTATTAGCGGCGCGTAGCAACTAGAATCTATCGCTATCCTCGTCTCACACTGTTGTGCTCCTTGTCTGCGGACAAGCAAAATGCCGCCACCTGTCGAATCAATCTAAAAAAAATCGTATCTTTTCGTTTTAATTGTCATCAATAGGTGGCAATACATGGTTTATCCGTAGACAAGGAGCGTGACAGCGTGCAACAAGCAGAGAGATCGCGATTAGCTCGCATTGTTTCGCCACAACGAGGCGCTAGCGTCGGTTGCCTTGTCGTGGCACCCACGGACTGAGCAAATTCTCGTTGACAGAAAAGCCTATGGTTATAAATTCAATTCTCATTGACAAAAATATTTAGTCAAAGGGATTTATTTGTAAACGTTTGCAATTGCGCCCGTCTAATTCTCTAAATTCTCAGCCTAGCTTTTGTCCTATATCGGATTTAACTCGAAAAATGCGCAAGTAAACATTTTTTACTTTTAGTAGTAGCAACCATTTGCTGATAGATGACGCTGCATTTCTCACAATTTCTTTTTAATCACAATTCTAGTTCATTCCAATTGATTACGCGAGATATCGAAACTCTGTCGTCGTTACAGAAATTTTCTTAAAGCGAAAACGTTAATTTTACTTTTGGATAGCTGGAAAAATTCGATTTCCATCCAATGCATAGCGAAATTTCATGTTTTCGTTTTCGTGAGTAGGTTAGTTTCATCTCCATCGTTTCGCGACAGCGCACCGTTAGTGTTCCCCTCTTCGTAAATCGAACAGGTTTTTAAACAATCCGACGAAATTTGTAAGTATTTATAATTAACAATTATACAATTCGGGCCAAAATTTTACGACATAAAATGCATTCATATCATTGAAATACATAATTTTAGAGCTTGTGCTTGTGTATATGTTATGTACGTTGTATGTGCTGTATTATGAAAATATCACCACGTTGAAAGTTGAAAGTGAAATATGAAAATTGACACTTCTGTGGTACATAATAGTACGTACATGTCTATATAACGCTTATAATTGCCTCTTTTTCTTCAAGCAATTTAAACAACCATCGTTTTGATTTGATTAGCAACTTGAGATATTTGCGGCGCAAATTCGTGCACATAGCCCGAATAAAAAAGTTGTAAAAAAATGTTACACGTGATTGGATTGGGCCTTGGCGATGCGACGGACGTGACTGTAAAGGGTTTGGAAACTATTCGAATGTGCGATCGTGTCTACTTAGAATCGTACACATCGATTTTGTCCATCAGTTTAATGGATCTGGTAGGTAGATTAAAAATCTTGTTATAGTCGCAGTTCCTCGATTGATTTAACGTTCAATGTCTAATGCGTACGATTATCAATAAATTTGCTGCGCATTGTATTTGCTCGTTCGATACTAGGATGCCAACCGTAGCATACATAATTTCAACAAATTAGGAACAATTTTACGGATGTTCGATACTTGAAGCTGACAGAGAATTAGTTGAGAATAACGTAGATGAAATACTGCCAAAGGACGAGAAGGAAAATGTTGCTTTCCTGGTGGTAGGTGATCCATTTGGTGCCACTACGCATTCAGACCTAATATTACGAGCTCGGGAGAAAGGTATAAAGGTAAATATGTTCAAAAGTAAAGGAGGATATTTTTTTTTCTCTTTTAAATAAAACCGATTGGATTAATTTAAGATAGCAAAAGTTTTTATTTTGTTACCCAGGTAAAGATTATTCACAATTCATCCATTTTGACTGCAATCGGCTGTTGTGGTTTACAATTATATCGTTTTGGAGAAACTGTTTCTATCCCCTATTGGAACAACAGTTGGCGACCAAATAGCTTTTATGAGAAAATTATCTCAAATAGACGGAGGAATCTGCATACGTTGTGTTTGTTAGACATTAAAGTGAAAGAGCCTACGACAGAAAGTATGGTTAAAAAGAAAAAAGAATATATGCCATCTCAGTTTATGAGCGTTTCAGAAGCTGCTACGCAATTATTAGAAATCATTCGAGAGAAAAACGAAGGAATTGCCGAGGAAGCAGGTAAAATGTTGGAAAAATATCTTTTCCAAATCACTTTATCCGCAAGGAAAGTCCATGGAGAAAATGAATTTTGTTGTTTCGCAGTACTGGATGAATCCAGTCTTGTAGTGGGTTTGGCTCGTATAGGTTGGGACAATCAACGTATCGTTGCTTGCCCTCTTGGACAAATGGCTTCTGTTGATCTGGGCCCCCCTCTTCATTCTTTGATCGTTCCTGCCATCGAATTGCATCCCCTCGAGTCGGAATTTATAACTCTACACACGGGCGAACAGAAACATTAAGTTTTGTTAAAAGCTAAAGAAATAAAAGATAAATAAAAAGAGACTTGCCGTCAGTTGTTTGTAACAATTTGTGCATATCAGTTTATAACGGAACAAAAAGAAACCGGCCAATTTCTCAAATTACATTGATAATAGAGTCAAGAAATATTCCTAAGAAATGCAGAAAAAAATAATTGGTCTGTCGACAATAGCCAAATTATAACAATACAATTTACTACAAAAACGCAAAATTTTTGACGTTTTCGCGTTAAAAAATTATCCATACAACGTTCTAATATACTTTATTGATTGAAATATTTTAAAATGTACGTAAAATTACGTTGCTCGTGATACGATAAAATATTTTTAACCTACTTTTTAGCTATCTTAAAAATTATGAAAGTATCATGAAAATGTTGAAAACCAAATATTTTAGGCCATCAACGAATGAACATAGACATGTATAAACATACTATACACAATTCTACTGGCGATGGCCGATCAATTTCATGGTAGCTTGCTCACTTCGTACTAAGGTTATCAAGAAATTTATTTGTAATTTTAAAAAAGTTTTGAGAAAGTTAATTCTGATTCTAAAGATATTGATTTATACATATGAAATAAAAATAAAATCTTACAGCCGCGATTAACACACACACACACACACACACACACACACATATAAACACGTGCACATGTAGATGTGTGCTCGATCGATTTCGTGCATGCGTAGTAAAATAAACAAGTGTATACGTTTATAATCTTGTGCCCACTTTCGATAGGGGGATCTTTGTAACAGTATCTTTGGTGTTTTTTGTCATGTATCTACTACGGTGTCGTTGATTCTATAAGGAGCAAAATTTTGAAAGGAAAGAAACAAAGAAAAAGTCGAGTGTCTTCCCGTTGTGTCTGTTGTTGTGCTCTATAGCGTATGTATGTATGTATGTATGTAAAAAACGAAAAAAAGATTAACAATTAACAATTAGGACACATAGGTGAGAGGAAGGAAATCGAGCGATAAACCGAGCGCGATAATGTCGGAAATGGACTATATTATCGTACCTCGAATACCACGAGGCCTAGCTCCTGCAGTCGAAGGACTGGCGCGAGAAATTTTGCGTCAAAGACCCCGGAATATTTATGCATTCGCGGCTGAACATTTCGCAGAATTGGTGAAATTGAGAGACAAAGAACGTACCGGGGAAGTCGTGTCAAAAATACTGCAGCACAAGTTGCTGAACAAACGCGACAGTGTCGTTGATTGGGCGAAATTGGATAACGGTAATAAGAACGACGTTGATGTTGCTGAAATCTGCAATGATCATTTTCACAACTTTCATAAATACGACAACTCGATGGAAGAGGCAATGGTAACGAGGGAAGCGAAGAAATCCACCAAGGCATGGAGGATAGCAACGAGAAATGCAGCGCCGGCGGCATCGAAGCGAAAAGGAGAAAGGGCAGGTAGCGGTAGTAAAAGTGGTTGGTCTATAAATAGGACGGTTAAAGCACTGAAACAGCACCACGAGTACCGTGCAATATCAAGCGATATTGAACAAAAGTACGAAGAAGATTGCAATAAAGGATTAAATGGGAAAGAGACGGAGAAAGTGGTTGCCGATTATGCCGATTACCCCGATCACCTCGATTGCCCCCATTATCCATTTGTTCGATCCTCGTCCGCCGGAAACATAATGTACGCAAAGCGTGTCAAGAAGAGTCGAGAAGTTGGAGAGAATCTTGATAAATTCTGCACCACCTTGGCCACCTTGGATGATAAAAGTTACAGAAACGAGAAAGATTTAACGCGACAGAAAAGTGCTGATCAAATTGAAAGAACGTGCGTGTATTTCAAAGACATTCGTACGAACGAAGATGCAGACACAGACGTAGATATTGCCGATCGAAAAAGAAGTGGATCGCTCGTTAACAACGGAGGTAGAAACGAATGGAATGTGATGAGACAGAAAACGCGACGACAACAGGCGACGGTAGAGGGTAGAGTGGCTCGAAACTGGAAAGACGAGTGGAAATCTGTGATGGAAGATCAGCGAAAAGAGCAGGAGAAACTTCGAGAGAAATTTGACGATGCGAGAGAAGATGACGCGACATTGAACTTGCAGTTAGAAAAGAGGAATGACAAAGTATCGAAGGAAGTGAACGAAACGGGAGGAGAGGAGGCTGTTGTTAATAACGTCGAATCACGGCCCGATTCGTCAAAGAGCAATGCAATGTTCGACGATTCGACGAACGAGATACCCAACGTTGGGACGATTTCAGTGGTTCTTCCATTGGTTGTTGGACGACAATCTTCTGGAAAATGTACGAGGAACAACGTTCGCGAACGTTACGAATACGAATCGAATGGGGAGGATGGCGCAGGTAATTTCACCTTACCGCCAATCTCGAGCGACGGTTCAAAGTCGATGAGGAAAGGGAGCAATTTGTCAATCGAGTTACCATCTTTGTCGAATGGCGTGGATGCTCGGTCGAACGAACAGGCGATACACCACCGTCACCATTGCGAGGATTCAACAAATTCGTGTCGGATTCAGAAGCGTTCGGAGTCGGAGAAAGAGTTGTTTAAACTAGAAGGAGTAACCGCCGAAATTGCAGCAAATTCCGACTGCAGTCGGAAAGCAATTGAAAAGAGACGCAAAGAGGACGACTCAAGAGACGACGTAAACGTGCACGATATCGTTTCGCGAAAGTACCCTCGTGAAAGTAAATCCGCGGAAGGAAGCGAAGCTCTTCTCACCACGGGTAATATAACTGAGCAAGATGATACGCAAATTCCGCGACAATCAGGAATTATTCAACGACCGCGTTCAAGTTCATCGGAGGAAGCCGAAGAGATTCGAGAAACTTCGAAAGATAGTTTGAGCGTAACGCCAGATTCGATCGATCTTTCAGAGAAAACAAACGTCGTTTCGTCGAAACGTCTGGAAAGCGAGAGGAAGAACGGTGAGAAAGAGAGAGGGGGGGACGATCAAGACGAGGAGGGAAATGAAAGACAAGAACCAAGATATCCAGAACCAAATGAACTCGAGAGAAAATTAATTGAAATAGAAACAATGGAGAAAAGCATCGAAAACACGTTAGTATCCTCTCGGACTCCTCGGACAATCTCCAACGATTTCGACAACGAGTTTGGAGAATCGGAGCGTTCGATTGAATTTTCGACGAGCAATGTCGAACCAGATTGCGCACGCAACCAACAGCTATCACGCGTAGAAGATGAATGGACGAAGAAAAATTCAGACAAATGTCAGAGTGCAACGAGCAACGAAAGTTGCAACGGTGACAACGACGATAACATTGAAATTGACTCGGTTGAAAATGAAATGTCGATTAGAAAACGTTCCAATTTCGACTCGGACAACTCGGAAACTTTCATCGACGACCAAGACGACCAAGACGACAACGACGATAGCGACGATAGTACGAACGTTGGAGAAATCAAACGTTGCAGCCGGTCTACCAGAGGAATCGATGTCTCTTGTTACGTACTTACCGAAGGTTCTCCTTGCGAGATACCGGAAACGGTAACCACCGTAATTATACCGGATAAAATTGTCGACAACGACGACGACGACAACGTTTGCAAAATCGAGTTGGACGATAGCACCGCTCTCGGCCAATTTGAAATTCCATCCACTTGGAACAGTGAAATTGAAACAAAGGAGGGGAAGCACGGAGAGGAGCACTGCCAGGAGGAGAATCCATTCGGAGAGTATATAGGCCCAGAGACTATCGTTCACTATTCGAGCAGCGTTGATGCTAATTTCTTACGTGACGTGAAAGATGCTGCCGATCGAGTGTCTGCCTATCAAGAAGATCTTGCAAATATCAAGGAGGAAGAAGAAAACGAAGACGATCGATTTTCAAAGGTTCTGCAGCGTAGCGCCGTCGATCGTCTGCATCGCGGTCGCATCGTTGACGCTTCGGAAAAGTCAGCCGAATCGACGATACGTGAAACGAGTATCGAGTGCAAAGCAAAATTGACGAGTTTCAGTCGAGACCAACAACAAAATAAGATGGACATCGGTAAGGAGGAGACATCACCTTGCGTTCTCTCGAGCATCTCCGATCCGTCATCGAAACGCGACTACGCAAAACATACTGCGAAGAATGATCATTTGACGGAGAATAGGGAAGAAGAGGACGTTTCTCTGTCGTTCGAGCAAGTCGGACCAACGATAAACGTACCCGAGTTGAACTTGGATTCGTTGCAAGACGATAACGTAACGACATCCTCGACGATCGGCGAAAGCGATTCAAAGAATCTTCTCTCAAACGAAAATGGCAACGTCATTTCATCCGAGGATGAAAATATTTCTCTATCCTCCTTTGACGCCTTGGCTTCCTCTGGCTTCAACGAGAGGAAACTGAACGATGAACCGAACGACGAAACTTTACCTTTCGAAAACGATCGAGCGAGACTTTTCAGCGAACCGACAACTAAAATGACCGAAACTGGAAACGAGACTGAAGGCTGTTCGGAATTTCAAAGGGCAGAGAAATTTTCTAATGGAAAAGACGATGAAAATGAATCTCGTTACGTGGAAGAAGAAATTGCGAGAGAACTAATACGAAATTTCATCATCGACAACACCAAACTAGTTGAATCGAACGATTCGACGACCTTCTCGTCTAAACCCCGAGCGAACAATACGAAGCCGAATCAAGCCGAAGACTTTGTGATTCAATTTCACCCATCTGTGCAAGACCCATCGGCGTCTCAAGTAGCGATCGGAGAGATTTCTTCTCGTCGAGGAAAGCTCGACAACGATACTCGAGCGGACTGTGAAAAGGGAAAGGAAAGAGAGAAAGATCAAAAAAAAAGTGAAGAAGCACGACGACAAGAAAGCGGACGAGAAGCAAGAGAAAACGGGAAAGAAGGAAATGAAGCAAGTATTTTGTCATCTTTCTTTTTTCTTTTCTTCTTCGCACCTCTCTCTCTCTCTCCCTCCCTCCCTCCCTCCCTCCCTCTCTCTCATTTCAAGCCACACGTAGCCAAACAATATTTTATGCAAAGTCACGAAAAGAATTTTCTTCTCGAATACTCAAAAACTATCGACACTTTGCACAAGTTATTACGCTATACATGTATTCGTCGTTGTAGGTATATGCACGTAATACGAGTGTTCGTCTAAATGTTACACAGTTGCACGCATCTTAAAGTCGCACGTGTAAGTACCAAGTGCATAATCTGTTTCCCCCTTTTTTTTCCAAACAAGTGACGAGTCTTTGAATCCGACGACCAAATTTCTCAATATACACATGCACGCGTGTATGTATGTAAACTAATTGCTCGTAGCAGTAAGTAATTTTACAAGGTTGCATTTCTTCTTTCCCCTCTTTCACCTCAGGATGAAACGATGAAAATGGCATTTTCGGAAAAGGAGAGAAAGAAAGAAGAAATTGCACACGCTTTCTCTCGGCACACCGGAGAATTTCATGATTCTTTACCGCTACCTTTCATCGAAACTTCCAAATATATGCTCGTTCATCGATCGAAACCTGCACTTCAAACGACGGACGATTGCCTTACGTTTCCAGCCAATCTCTATTCAGAAATTCAAGGGTGTACAGGAATTTTCAACGTGCCTTCTCTGCGTCATTGTCACAAGCTTTCTCCAACAGTTGTTGATATTTTCGAAAATTTTCATTTGCTCGTTAACGCATCGAACTGGAGTCAATTATCTTCGAATACCTCACCTTGCATCATTCGCGTCGGACATGCGTCTGACCAAGTTCACGCGACTGACAAAGCTGACTCGATTCCAATCTTCGAGACAAGTTTCAACTCCGACGATCCCGACGATCTTCGGGAACCATTGGCGCTCGATAATACGCCACAACCTATCATTATCGAAGAAATTTCGAGTGTCGATCAAGGAGAAGAGCAAACAACGTTATCGCTTCATAAAGAAGCGGATGCGAATTTTCCAGGGGAAATTATAGGTCTTTGCTCTTCTCCCGAACAACTCTGTCACTCGAACAACGTCGAAGATAAAGACGAAGAAACAACTTGTGCATCAACATCGGTTCGTGAAACGACGAATCAGCTTCGAGACAACGACAATTTGCCCACAGGTATCAGTATTGGCTCTGCTACCCTTCAACACAACGTAGAAAATGTCGAAAAAGAAGAAACAAATGAGTAAGAAAAAATTATACAAATTACACAGAAATTATACGCAGAATACATTACGTACGTACATGTGTACGTATATTAGTAACATATATTTATAAATAAATTGCACGCTAAATTGTAGGAAATAAAGTGCCTAATTTGTAGAAAAGGAATAGTTGACCAACTAAGAAGTAACTAAGCAAATAAATGCATAACTTACTCGTATCTCAACACTCTGCGAGTCAGAGTACTATATATATATATATATATATATATATATATGTATGTATATGTATACACACACACACACACACACTTACTTACTTACCTACATGCTTATTTATGTCAGCTCTCATCGAGAATTTGCATGCAAACGATTTTAGCTCCATCTCAAACGAAATTACATTGTTTCGTTTTCAACTAATTTACACATGTTGGAAATTTATTTAAAACGAATTTCAACTGATACGCGTATGGTACCACTGTACAATTTACACAATACAATTCGTGCGTTTCTCTTTTTCAAAGCTACTAAAGAGAACGTAACAGAGTAGAATTGATCTTTAAACGAGAAATTTCAAGGTTAGCGAGACTAAATTTGTTTAAAATTAAATCTTGAGAGTGAGCGATATGCGTAGAGCGAGCGTGGTGGATCCTTAAGTGTCGAGCGACAATCGAAATAGCATCAGCGAGTATCAACGATGTTGGCAACGATATCGACGCTATAAGTACATGGTAAGTACTTACATACCTACTATTTTCCGAATGATGAAAATGTAATGTTTGATCAGCAACTAGTTATCGTTCGATCGTTTAACAGTAACGTCTTGATACACGAATTTCCAACAAAGCAAGTTACGTCGATATTGTTACATTTTCTGATATTCTCTACTACCAATGTCAATCTCAGAGGTACGCAAAAATAAACTGGTTATACATATTTATTATACATGTACATCTGTATACATTTATTTTCTTTTTTTTTCTTCTTTCTTTTTTCGCGATGAAACTGCTCGCTGAGATGCGAATTCGCTTGAAAGCTTTTTTTTTTTCCATCACATCGTGTGTCAATCTGACTTCTTCTATTCTACCTTACTGAGGAGAACTAACAAGGGTATCCATTGTCACTACGTTTCTACGTTCATGCAGAATATTTCTTCTCCTCTTTAGATGGAAAATAATTGAAAAATAATTGAAAGATGGGCGAGAAATGGAAAAGGAGCGACAAGAAATTGCGGAAAATGTTGATAAGGTTAATAAAAGATCAAAAAGGAATGAAGAAATTAAATAACACAAGATGTGTGTATTTTCAACGAGATTGAAAATTTCGTTTTTCTTTTTTTCTTGTTTTATTTACGAAATGTAAGATACGAGTCAATGATACATTGACGAGACAATTAATTTTTTTCCGTGTACTGTCTGATATAAAAATATTTTGTTCAAAATTAAAGTATTCCATCGCTCGTGACGTCTTTCGTGACAATTTTCTTTTCATTCTTCGTCTGCCCGATCTATTCTTCTTGCTTTATCTCTCTTCTTTTACGTCTTCTTTTAAAATTAAAGAAATAGTACTTGATGTCATCTCGCTCTTCTCAAAAACAACGTGTACACGACGCATGTTTGTAGATCAACTAAACTTGAAATTTTTAGGTATTTTAATCGTTATTTAGGTATTTTATTTCGCATGACGTAATACGTGCATATATTGTATTGTTAGTAAAAGAATATTTTTCACAAATGTCTGACTGCTTTTGGTCGTCTTCTCTCCCTCTCTTCCTCTCTCACTCATTCGTAGCTCAATATCTCCCTGTGTATGTAACGTTCTCGTTTTTCCTTTTTCTCTCAATATTTTCACACTTTCATCTTTAGTGATTGCATATAAAACACAAGTGCAACTAATCGTCACGTTTACTTTTATCAATTATTGTTAAAATCAGATTTGTTGATTTCATGGTTTATTTCATTCAACGCGCATGTTTGACAATAAATAAGACATAAATAGTGAAATAAAAGCGTCGTGTGTTCAACTCCCTGTGGTACGTTTGTAGAATTTAAAAATATCTCAGTTTCTTCGCTTTGTTGGGTAAGTAGGTGACCATCCGATTCGCGATAAATAATCATCGTATCAATTTACATGATAGTAGGCCATCTTCCAAATATATTGACATCGCGCAAGCAAGGATTTTGAATTTTCGAGCATCTCAAATTTTCTGAACTACAACCTGTGCATTGATTGCACGTACAGCGCATGCCTTCGCCACAAGTACCGAAAAGTTCTCTCGGCCCGCCGCAAGCTTCATCAGGTCCCTGAAAAAATAAATGCGATTCTTATCGGATTCTTAACGATTCAACTGCACCGTCTGTTACTTAACACCTATCAACAGACAAACGATTCGATTACTCGCCTTTGCGCATTGCGTTATCCCGCAAACATTCGACATTACAACACCATATTCGCATTTGTGGCAAAAGTCGCCACATCCTTTGCAATGTGATGCTATCTCTTGCTTTTGTCTTATCGACGGGTAACCGGAACATGTATCGTACCTAATTGAATCAAGTGTGCTACATATGTATACGTATTATATCACTTACTCTCAATAATATTAAACTTGGCAACAAACTTAATTAACGTTCGTGTTTCACGCGCGTAACAGAGAATTGAAAATTTGCATGTGGCGTTCACCGCGTTCCGCCGAAGAACAATTTTAGTTTCTCCGCATCTCTACCATCTATAACCATTTATACATAGAAACATACGTACATACGTACATCATACGTACATAAATATGTACATGCTTACATATTTATAAATAGTTATGAATAAAAGTTAACGCGCACAAGTCATGTAAATGTTAAATGAAAGAGCAAACAATACATGTTTTGTATATTTTTCTTTTTTTTTCAAGTAGATAATTCTAAAAACAGTTAGTTCGAGCACAAGCGAACTGTAGAGTTGAAGTTTCTTACAGAAGAGCAATGACAAGCAGTACAGCTATGCGGATAGTTTGTACGGTAAACATTTCACCTTGTAGATCTGAAACAAAGAATTTTAAAACGAAATTCGATTAATTTTGCTGAAATAGAATCGAGTAAATGTTATTTAACGTAAATACTTGAGAGATATTAGCGAGAATGCAGAATCAGTCAGTTACAAACAATTATCGAATCCAAGTATTATTCGCGTGTCAAATATTTTTAACTGCAAAGCCCATTGATTTTCCTTAACTTTGAATTTGGAATTTGGAATTTGGAATTTGGAAGGAAATTGATAGCAACGAAACGAGAGGAGAAAGTATTGATGCTTCGATATTCGTGTCGTCCGCAGTCTAACAAGGAAAATTTCTAAAATATTTATGAAATTATAAAAATACTCTGTCCTATTTACATATATATGTATATATATATATATATATATATTGTTGAATACCGCAATAGACAACTATTAATCGGCCACTATTACTCCGTGCGGTGAACAGAAGAAGAAGAAAAGTTGCATATTTTGCATGCTCTGCGATTTAAAACTAAAGATTATTTGTCAAATTATTTGTATTATTAGTTATTTATCAAGTTATTAAAATAATATTAAGTAATAACCAATTCGATGCCTCGTTTACTTTGTTACTTTACTTTACAAGCAATAAATATCAGCTATCACACAAGACTAAGAGACGATTTATCTACATAAATGACACATATGTGTACATATCGAGACACGTTACTTGTGTATTTATTTAAAAGAATATCTAAACATTCGCGAATGAAAACTTTTATTAAAAACGAACAATCCAAATAGACAGCGCTATCGTTTGTCATTTTATATACCTACATGTGTATCGTATCAATACTAAACTTTCCTCCTTTATTTTTTACATAACTAAACTTTAATAGTTTGTTATTATCCATCTATTACGTATTTATACGTGTGATATATATAAATACCACAGATAACACTGTTAACAAGATAATTTTTTGATCGTTAAATAAAGTATTTATATATTGTTTTAAATTTCAATTAAAATCACTTACATTAAATTTTATTATTATTCTATTTCCATTTTTATGTCTGTATGTGCATATGTATTCATTTTAAGAATACACACACACACACACACACACACACACATATATATATATCGATCTTATGTCTAGTGACAAGAAAAAGTTACGAGTTAAAAGTTACGAAGAAAAGTTGTTTACGAACAAACTTTCACTTAATCATTAAATATCTAGAATCAACTCATTTTCACATCATCTTACCAAATATACGTCTGAATTCATCACATGTGTATATATATGTATATACACGTAATTTCTTTTTTTCTTCTTTCCAGTACCGTGAAAAAAAAAAATGAATGATAAAACAATAACACTGAAACAACTGTAACTGTTACTTGAGATTCGGTCTGATTAAAATTTCAAAATTTATTCGCGTTCAAATAATTTTTGAAAAATTTCTCCCAAAATAGCCCAAATGACACACTTTATATACATATATATGTATGTACATCCGAACAGAGAATAAATCTAATAAACTTCTTATTAAATCTCCGTTGAAGAGCATTCGGAGGGAAAATAATGCGAGGTGATTGTGAGGGATTCTGACGATACGCAACACATTCACGTGTAATTACATACGTAAGAGTACATACATATATGTGTGTATTTAAGATTCTTAGATCACACTTCTTTTTTTTTCTTGTTATAGTGTTTCGTTCGAAACCTTCATTTTAAACCTCATTAATTTTCTCTCTCTCTCTCTCTCTCTCTTTCTCTCGCAGAAATGCTAAAATATGCATCTACACACATTTACATTTTTACATGATATACATGATAAAGTAATTTTTGTTAAATAAATACTAACTTTATCAATTTTTGCCAGCAAAGTAAATGAAAAAAATTGATCGTTGCTAACAATAACATAATTGTTACACAATAATTTCCCACTTTGCATATAAAATATCGTTTCGAAAATTTTTTAATTTAATTTAATTTTATTTCAATTTTTTTTTATTCTATTTCATTTTATTTTATTCTATTTTAATTTAGTTTAGTTTTTTTTAGCCTAATTTAATTTCATCTTATTTAGTTTAATTCAATTTAGTTTCGTCAGTAATATTAAACGTTGACCACGTTTAGTCACGTTGAGTTAAAAATTCCGCAATTCTGATTAGTTCTATCGATTTTATTAAAGATACAAATTTCTTTACACTTACAATTCATTTCAGGTACAATTATTTCATTAATACCTTCTCGTATCCAATTTTCCTCTTTTCCCTCTTTTCTTTCTATCTCACTCTCATTTACGCACTTTCTTCTGTTCTTTCTTTTCCACTGTCTCCTTTCATATTAAATTTGAATTGGACAACAGAAAAAACAAGATAGAAGAAGGCTATACAGAAATGTGAATAAAATGAATGAATGTGTGTGTGTGTGTGTGTGTGTGTGTGTGTGTGTGTACGAATCCATGTGGGTATGTATGTAATCATGTAGTGTAATGACAAACGGGTGGCCGTTTACAGAAAGCATACGGTGCTCACCCTATGAAGATGTTCTTCCAAATGTTTCTAGTTGAAACGTAGAATTAAATAACAATGATAATGTTCTCTTTACCAGAGTAAGGAAAATATGATAACGTGAGGACACGAATATACGAAGACGGAAAGACGTTGAATGTGCTATTGAAGCCAAGTGCTCTTTGTTTTATAGGGACGTGAAGAAAGGACAAGAGGAGAAAGGGGAGAAGAAGGCACATAGCCGTTCATTTAACAGTCGATATATCTATTATCGTTTCGTCACAAGAGATGATCTAGGTTGTCAAGCGAAATCCTTGTTTCCTGTCCTAATTATCCATTGTGTCGTGAATGCTCTTCTAGACACGTCTTCTCCTGTTTGCGAGGATTCTCTTGACGAACACATCTATTAATATGTAAATTTCTTCAGTTCAGCGTTACGAAAAATAAAGATTCATTGACATGTTATTTACACTTGTCACGCTTCGCTAACAAATTTACTTCACTAATGAAATCGAATAATCAATGAGGAACTGACGTTCCATCGACGCAAAGCTATCATCTATTGTCAAATTATTACATGTATTAAAAAGCTGGTAAAAAATTGTCACGTTTTATTTCAAGGATTTCAAAATATTAATAAAAGAAAGAAAGGGGGTGAGACAAAGAGGGGGTGAGAAAAACATAGATTGATAAATGGATATTATAGATAGAGAGAAAGAGAGAGGGGGAGGGGGGGGCGAAGGAAGGATGATAATAATAAATAATAAATTAATATATTAATATTAGACATCTTTTTGCGTACAAAAGGTGCTACCTATGATGATCTGGAACCAGCTAAACACCCTCCTCGTACGATTGTACGATCCGATCGATCGAGTGGAGAATCTTTTCCTTAAAATGAAGAATATCTCTATGATGACGAATCAAATGATGTTTCTAATGCTGGCTGATCATGTTTTTATAACAGAACCGAAAATGACGTGCCTTTACACACTGATGTTTTACAATGTTGTTACTTACTGCATTAGTTATATTAAGGAACTGATCGAAAAGAAAGATTGGTCACCTTACGTGACTCTCACAGAAACGTCAAAAATTAAACATTTAGCCATGTCTGCTACCAAAATAGTGTTAGAATGGACTAAAGCCATCACTTTTATTGTAACATTAACATTCATGCTCCTTGTCTTTGGCTTGCATCAAGGTCTCGAGCATTACAAGTGAGTAACAATTACCATACGAGGAAAAATGTAGTAATAAAACGTATTGAAAATACGTATACAATTACACACATACATATGCATATATTGTTATTGTAGACCATCAACGAATTATATAACGATAACGTGGATCTATTATTTGACGACGGAGAAAGTGTTTGTTGAAATGTTTCCCTCAATCTTGAAATCTTTTCATTTGGAGATTTTTGAAAATCTTGAAGAACTTTACGCCTCGATGATATTAAAATCATTTACCATTAGCGCTTCTGCGTGCCTTATTATAATACTCGCGCCACTAGTGTCCTGGAAATTTTTATTTATTGCCATCTATTCCAACATTTATTTAAAATTAAAAGATCTGTTACAAATATCTGGCCCCTTGTTAAAACTAGAACGTGAAATGTTGAATTGTTATAGAAAAGCAACGGCTGAAGAAATTAAACAATTTGATGACGTGTGCCCTGTTTGTCTTTGCGACATGATCAGGGCCAGAGTAACACCGTGTTATCATCTTTTTCACGCTGATTGTTTACGTCAGTGTCTCAAGACAAACGATACTTGTCCCATGTGCAAAAGAGGATTAACATTAGGATCAGTATCGAGTCAGTGATAAATGTAACATGTTACAGTTATGATTCTACCGTAAATATCACATCTAATTGATAGACTAATCAATTGATTACTCAATTGAGTGACTAATTTATGAAAATATTAAATATTAAACATTACGAGTTATTGAAAAAAGATAACTTACAAATATAAATTTACAAAAATATAAGTATTCGTGTGTTGAAATTGAAATCCTTCAAATCGTTCGTTGCTCATACAAATTAATATTCATAAAAAAATCAATAAAAAGCAAAGTTATTACATTTGTGTTATAAACATTGATGTTTTATAATCGCACATGAAGTAACAAATGATTTGTTAACGGGTTCGTAACCTTATATTCTGTTTGAATTACAAATTGAATTTTCTATTAAATGTACATCTGTTACCTGGTAAATTGAGAATAAAATCAACGCAAATTAATAACAATTATATTTATACGACAGCTTTTTAAGAAATACTTTCCCTTCCTTACACTTTAAAATCTCTAACACAAAATGTTTCCAATAATTTCTATTATTTTACATAATTATTCTCCTACGTATTTAACAGTGGTCTCTATATATTCACCATCCGGACTATCATAATTCTTTATTGGTGGAGTATATACCGGTCCTGTTACGCTATACGGCATGTATAAATCGTCAAACTGAAACAAGATGTGCTTTACAATTTTCGTAAATACATATTAAATGGTATAACATAAGTGTATATTATCATTATATGTGTGTGTGTGTGTGTGTGTGTGTGTGTGTGTGTGTGTGTGTGTGTGTGTGTGTGTGTGTGTGTGTGTGTGTATGTGTGCATATCAAAAATATATTTACTTCAACTGCTCTTTTATAAAGTTGCTTTGAAACAGCTTTTAATTCTTTCAATGCTATTTCTTGTGACTTCATAATAGACTTTATAACATGTAAATCCCTTATCCACTGAGCGTGTTTATATTTACACCATTCTTTTTCTAATGATTTTCGCCTCTCTATTTCTTTTTCTGACAATGGTACAGACAAGTGACAACTTCTTTTCCTAAGAAACATTTGTTTAGGTATAAATACATAAAGGATAAAAATTGACCTTCTGTATATACAGAAGACATATACAGAAGTCATCACGCAAAACGTACTCATTTTGTAATAACTCGGGTAATGTATCAATTTCAAAAATTGGTTTCATATGGGTTGCATGTTTTTCTAATTGACGGACTCTCTTTTGTAGTTTCTTTCTCTTCCTCTCTTCTCTGGCTCTAACAACTGCAGGATCAATTCTTTTCTTCTTTTTAAGTGGTTCCCCTCTAAAATAAACATAATGCAATAACAAATTTGCTTGTCCAGAAAAAAGAAGTGATATTTATGATACTTACAATAGAACTTCAGTCGCTCGAAAATATAATGGGTGTATGTATGTGGAAATATTGCGTGAACTGCTAACTAGAGAGGATCTACATTGATAAACGTTTATGAATAAATATATTTAAAAATATTTAAAAATAATCGTTCAGTCAATAATAAATACCTAAAAACAGCATTCGCCAAATTTAATACACCAATCATTTCTGTACACTCTATTTATTTCGATTTTTTATTAGTCTGCCCTATTATTTTGGAATACTCTGTGACATGCGTCTGTCTAACCTCTCAAATGTTTGTGATTTTTGTTACAAATTAAAATTATTGCGATTTCATAATTCTAAACAATTATTGAAAGAAAAACGTGAATAATGAGTAATGAATGAAATACGAATAATAAATAAATGACGATAAGAAATAGTAACTAATAATATCGTATTTACAATAATGATGGCAACTCTGTTCAAGCATACCAACACGATAATGAACATGATTATTATATACAATTAGAAAGAAAAACTAATAAGATTTTTTCTAAATTTTCCTTTTTAACTTGCAATATTTGTGAATGTTTGTCGTCCTCAAAAAAAAAAAAATTAAAAATTATTTAATTTTTATTTAACAACGCAAGTGGTTAGAATTGGTTATCTATAAAATTGGGATTGACAAAAAACCATAAAATGTGCACATTAAACTTATCTGAATACGATACTTTTGAGACAGAAAAAATCACGTGAGTGTTCTATTGTGTATATATTTCTTATAATCTTATATTTTATAATAATATTTGTTTACTTCAATTTTTTATTACTTGCAGAACTACTTCCTTTCTTGCTGATACCATGGAAGCGCACAATACTGTGCCTTTTTGTAAAAAATGCGGTAATCAAGAGATTCAAGTTTTTTTGAAAAATAAAAATGAGTATTGTAAAAGGTGCTTTTTAATAGTATCTGGACATAAATTTCGTGCAACTTTAAGTAAATCTAAATCGGTGCATACAAATGACTCTATACTTGTTGCTCATTCTGGGAAAGCAAATTCAACTTTACTTTTGCATCTTATTACAACTGATATGAACGAATCAATTTCCAAAAAACTTCAGTTTTCATTTAAAGTTCTTTACATAGATGGTAAATATTTCTATCTCTAAAAAGAAAAATAAAAAAAAATGAGTTGTACGCTTTTCATATTTTAATATTCTTTGTTTTATTTATGCAGATGGTATAGTAAAAGGACGTTCTATCAAAGAACGAGAATCTATTCAAAGCGCATTAGCCAAAGAAGCTGAAAATTTGCAATTAACTATGTATATTCTACCTTTGTCAAATTGTGTAACTGATAGTATCTGTGAAGAGATGCAGCTAGTAAATGCCCCATTAATGAACATGGCTAGTGAGAATACAATAGTACAGGAAATATTTGATAATTTGGAAAATGATACAGCCAAAGATGAATTACTGCAACAATTAAGACTAAAATTACTTGTATCCGCAGCTCGTAAACTTAATTGCAATAAAATTTTCATTGCTGATGCATGTGCTGATCTTGCGGTAAAAGTTCTTGGCAATGTATCGACTGGAAGAGGTTCTCAGTTGCCTTTCAACGTTGCATTTTCTGATACGAGATACAAGGATGTAACACTACTTCGGCCACTTAGAGATTTTACACGCGATGATATAACTGGGTACTTGGAGTGTTATGATCTATATCCAATTTTTAATTGTGACAAATATAATTCTTCTTTTCCTGCATCCATACGAAATGTTACAAGAAATTTTGTTCATAAATTAGACTCCGAATTTCATAGCACTGTACCCACAATATATCGTACTAGTGAAAAATTAGCCGCAAAGAGAATGGAATGTGAGAACAGCAACACAAAAATCGATGATAACGTTAACAGTGACAATAATATCTGTGTACTTTGTGAATTAACATCAGATTCCTCTTATTTATCAAAGGAACAACCATCTGTTGCACAGGCAAAGTTGTTTTCTAAGTTAGTTTCTACAGTTGCGGACACTTCATTAAATATGGCTACAAATTCACTAAATATTCACGAACTATCAAGTAAGGAACAAATTAAAGGCATAAATGCTTCAGAAAAGAAGAAACATCAATGTCAGAATGACATTCATAAATCTATTCTGAAACAATCGATAATTGAAAAATATCTATGTTATGGTTGCAGACTAATTTTTCTAAATTCAAGACAAATAGACAATATTCTGCCTAATTTCATTTCTAATGCAATTAAAAAAAAGTCGCAAATCGCACGTCTAGAAAAAGAGATAAGCGACTTTTTATTGTAACTGATAGACAAAAAAGAGTATTTTGTTAATGACAAAATATGTTTCCAATATGTTTCTGACAAAGGAACTTCTGAACTATTTTAATAACAAAAACATTTTGAGTAAATAAAAATGGCAAAATAAAATACAATATTTATTTATTGAGGTGGATACCTCGGATTTTGTTCAAATTTTCCTATGTTGGTAGAAATGATCTAAAAGGAGTAAAATATCCTGCTAAAATGTGTTATAGACAATTATAAACCCTCTTTTATCATAATTGAAAAATGTGAAATTTGAGATTCAACATATCTTTGAAGTAACTCGAACAATTGTCCAATCCGAATATAACATAAATCTAATTGCAAGCCAAACCGAAGATCTGATTAGTATTTTATGACCAAAAACTTGCTGTTTAGTCTGTAATAATTTATAATCTGATAGATTTTGACAAGCCGAGACTAAAAATAGATGTTTTTATCTTTAAGAATTTATTGGTTCAAAGATATTACACATTTTATAAACTGCGTTTTGGGGTAGATATATTTTAATCGGCCGCAAATCCATGCCGATTGGAATAATATTTTGGATCTTAATTTTTTAGTCACCAAAAATCCTTTTCATAAATATTTTTTATGTAAGAAACAGAAGCCAATATGGCGTCACACTAACCTATCAAATACGCTGAAAACACTTAACTTTATCGCTGTTCTGTATAGCCTTTGAACCAATGAATTCGTAAAATTAAAACTTGGAATTTTTATCTCGTCGAAGTCACGATCATAAAAAAAATTCATAGTTTTTGATCATCTGCAGTGACCCTTTTTTACGACACCATTCATTTTATAATTTTTACAGCTTTTTGACATTGTGTCAAATTTACTTGACAAAAAGTATACTGCATTCGTACATATACATACATACGAAAAATAATCTTATTTACTTAATAAAATAACTTCATTTCCATCTTGCAATAGATGGCGATGCTAGTGAAATTGTAGCAATATCGTTGGTTACTGGTTACACAACAGAAAATCTAAGAGAACAGACGTATTTTGAAATTCAAGGATTTATTTCAGTAGAATTGGTTTCTTATCCACGCATACGCATTAAATATTTTACTAGGTAATATATTATTCGTATCTGTGTGTTCATATCATAATATAAAAATAAATAAAATATAAAAAGAGGTGTTATACAGAGGTTATATTAATGAAAATGCAACATCTATCTTAATTTTAATGTTAATTATTCAAGTACTAATATTTTTCTGAGCTTTCAAATTTAATAATAATATATTATTTATAAATTCTAGAATCATGCATGACATTGACAGTGATTTGTATAGATTCAAGGCTCACAAAGTAGCAATAAATAGCCCTTTAAATGAAAAAGCTTCAGTTCTGGCTCATGCTCAGTATCATACCGAGTGTAGAGATTTTGAACTAAACATAGCTAAATGCATTGATGCATATGGATTTCACAAAGCGATACAAAAGTGTAAACCACTGATTCATGATTTTGAAGAATGTCTTTTTCATGAAAAAAGAACACAAAGACATGAAATATTGGTTTCAGAATTCCATCGTCAAGTTGAAGCTGGAGAAAGAAAGTACGAAAAAGCACCATTTATCTCAATGCTTTAGAATTTATTGAAAACAGCATACGTTTATCTCTGAAGTAGTCAATGGTATATCGAATAAATTAAATTGTATAAAACATCAAATTGTATAAACAGTTCATGATGACGAATCAAAAGAATGTATGGTTTATTTTTTCATTCTTTCTCCTACCTTACATACATTCCAATATTGTTATCTCATGACTTGCCAATGTTTGTCAAACTGTATTATTAAGTACATTGAATTTAATGCAAATGAATATAGTAATAATGACAAAGCAATATTTGTTATTTCTTTTCCTTTCTTTTTCTTTAAATTTAACAAAAAAAAAATTGTGTTAGCAAGAGTGAATAAAAAAAAGAAAGAATTATATATTAATTTCAAGATGCAATTGAGTCAAACGAAAGAAAAATGGGAGAGAAGAGAAAAGTTGAAAATGACATTACGATCAATTTACAATTGAACATGAAAGCGAATTGAGCGAAGAGAAAGATACCGCGAGGAATAACACAGCACGTACATAAATGTTTCGGGTAAAGCGTCGCTAGATGGCAGGAAGATGTTGAAAGAGAGTGGATGAATGGTATAACGTGCAAAGGCTCTTAGCAAGTATCTAGATGGGTAGACGGGTACGCGGGCAGACGGGTATGCGAACGAACACAGAAAGATACGTAAGCAGGACGGTAGGTTGCCGACTTGTTAGGCCGGAAGGCGGGCGCACCTGTCTGTCATCAGCGCCGACTGTCAATCTTACTGACGCTGGCGCACACGCTGCGAGAACCCGCCGCATTCGTAGTGTTTATCTGTCACAGAGAACGAAAAATTAATCATAACGAGAAGTAATACGGCCAGAAAAGGACGGCGTGACCGAAAGAAACGTAGAAAAACTACAGAGAGATAGACCGGTGAGTTGTCGAACGACAGATCAGTTGGTTGAAGAAGAAAACGTGAGAGGGAAAGAAATCGCAAGACACGCCGCGTGTTAACTGTTCAACGATATGGACATGGCATATCTTTCGGTGTTGTTTGTCATTCATCACTCGTGTATTGAAACTCGATGACCGGCAAAAATCGAGTTAGCTCGCGTTGCGCGATCATACAATATTTTCGTCGTGTTAGTGCACGCGTCCCCACGAATTATTGGTTAGACTTTGTACATTTTTTTCTTAGTTTATTCGTTTATTGCGTTACAAATATGACACGACTCCTGATAGCATTTAAACAACGTATTTTCTACCTCTGATCATGCCATTCCTTTTTTTATTTGACAGTTGATCGAGTATCAAACAATTACCTCAAGTGAAACCACGAGGACGTTACCAAACCGCGAATACATTGTGCCTACCTCAATTTTTTCATTATGGATCATCGCATTGGTGAGTGTGAATCAAATCATTATTCGCTAGGCTCGTGAAGCAATCATTCAGCAGTGAATTCATACTTTCGTTTTAAAAGTATCAGTTGCTTGCGAACGAAATTCGTCATTCTCGTTATGTCGAAAATTGCGATTACGAGACGCCATCATCTACGATGCTATATAACGCGTGGCTACCGAGCTAACATGCAGTCAGCGAACCAGCTAGCTAGTTAGGCACGTGGTGGCGCGCCACGGCGCGGACTTCGTTACTTCCACGGGGTTCACCAGTCTTGTCCCACGGAATCCGCTCTTCGTTATAATTACCAACTGTCATTCTGCTTTTTCCGTCGTGCCTTCCATGCTTGTCCGCTTGCCTGCCTGCCTGCCTGCCTGCCTGCCTGCCTATTCACTCGCTTTGCGTGCACGCGCACCTATACATAGTACGTATACGAATATGTTTACGCGCTTGATGCTACTTACGACTTCTGATCGCCAATTGCTCCGTCTTCTTTATGCCTCTATATTTTCAATACGAACTCTATCTGTTTTTATCACAAATATGCACACGTAATGAAACTTGTGTAATTTATTCGATAAATTAATACATACGTACATGCATACATACATACGTACGTGTATATGTATAATTTCAGACAGAGAGACATTTCTTTCAAACAATAATTGGCATCGAATATGTAATTATATTCACATTCAATTAAATCAGATTAATGTGCAATTTCATTTATAATTTGTAGTTCAAATCAAGTTCATCAATTGAGATTTATATATTTTCAGTATATTTTCAAAATTCTGCATATATATGCACGTGGTACATGATACACACATGATAGGTATATACATACATACATATGTATATATATGGCATCCTGCGCCATATGATCCTGTGTAAAATGATCTTGATATACAAACAACTACGTATAAACTAATATTTCAATCAATCTTAGTTTATACGTATGTACGTTAATCCGTTTTTCGTTTTGTTATTTTTATTCCTGTGTACAAGAGAGTATAATAATTTTCAATTTACAAAATATATATTTGCAATATTTCCGATCGAGAATGATGCATTATCAGATAATTTTGCAAAAATATGAATGTAAGTTGAATGTTTTCAATGATGTCTGCTGTATTATATAACATACATGTATAATATATAGGCTTTAATATTGTAGAAATATGCAAATTCGTACCTGATTACAGATTGTGTTGTATCTCAGGATGTTCTTTTATAACACGTTTAACGTATTTAACAGCATCGCGAAAAAATTTTGTACAAAGAGACGATTTGAAAAAGCTAATTTTAGCAAATAGCAATAAATAGTAGATTGGGTAGTAGATTGGATAGTAAATTGGAATAGTAAATTGGGTAAATTGGTATGTGTGAAAGATTTTCTTTCTTCAGTGAATGATGCTGCAAAGTAATTATAATTATATATCTCTATGATATTTGAGAAGAGTAATAAAGAGTAATAAAAATGTTAAAGTAATAGAAGTTTAACAAAATCGAGTTCGGATTTGAGTTCGAGATTAGCAAGTCGGTAAATGGGTCGCGATACACGACGTTATCTAGCTTTGGTCATTGGCCAGTGAAACTCGTTTAAGAAGACGCGAGAGTATTGTGTAACACGTCTAATAATAGTAATAATAGTAGTACCAGTAGTACCTAATAGTATGGGTAACAAGCAATACGAAATCTTATGGAAGCAATTATTGTATTTCTTTTTTTTCTCATTAATTTAATTTAGAAAGAAGGAGCATATGATACATATATTTGATAAATTTACTTGAATACTTTTAAAAGATAAATAGTTTCCCATACTCGCGCGCAGAACAAACATCTATACATATACAGAACAAACTTTTTTTACACATCGATTTTGTTGTTCTCAAGCATCGACCTTGTTCGACATAGTTGTCGTTGTCGCATATCTAGTGGCAATTTTTCTTCTTATTTTTTACGTTATATTATGCGTTACATCATATTGTATTTGATGAATATTCTATCAAATTCTATCACCCACTATAATTTAATATTACGTTTTCATGGTATATTTTGTAATTGAATCAAGTCAATCAAATTTACAAGGGGATGTAGAGAAAAAAATGGCGGAGTACGTTAAGAATAATGCAGAAAGTATTTTATAAATTGAGCGTACTGTTATTTCGTGTCATCGTATCTTTGCCTTGTTATATAACCGATAGTAGCGCAGCCATTCACGTTAATCATTTCGGTTTGATTCTTCTTCATGCGTTCCGAGAGTTTTTGATACCTGTTTACCAATCGTCAAAGTATAATTATCAAGGTATCGTTTTATTTTATTAGAATGTTACGAAATATTCAGGTGTGACGTACATTTCTTTAAATCTTTGAATGTCATTGATCGAAAATGAAAGTGCTTTATTTATTTTATAGTACACGTTTCTTGATCACCGATTTCACAAAAGAAGATATCTGCTTATGTCAAACGATAATAAATTTGTAAATTTCCACGTTTGTTGTTCCGTTGTGTTTAGTTTTGCATATCATAGGATCAATTTTATATATAATTGATTTAACGAAATCATTCACAACAACAATTTAACTAATTTATTATCTGTTATCAGTATCGTAATTTTTAGCCTTTCCATGCATTAGATTTTACGTTCATACGTGCAATACATATACATATACAGTGTTCGAGGTTATCGTGTCAAATGTCGTGAGAGCATGGAGGCTATCGCAACTGAAATACGATATTGTGAAGTAAAATTTCTTCGATTTGAATAATCTCGATCTTCGTTGATAATAGAGTGGGGAGGGGGGTGAAAGGGGAGGAGGAGGAAGAGAAGGAGGAAAGGGTATATTTATATAGACGGAAGACATGGAGGAAATTAATGATTGTTTCGTTCAATATCAATAAGACTTCGATGTTAAACGTCAATAAGACTTAAATTTTGCTTTGCAAAATTGCGCATTATTATCGCAGCATGCAAATGTAAATCAAACACGAAATGAAACACGTTTTTCTCACGTGTGTAATTCAGAATCTATTGAAATAATAAGATATATGATATCTGAACATCGAATGATTATTAGAACGAAATAGTTGAGAAGACATGCTACGGCGCAAAGCACAAGCAGCTCAAAGGCCGTATCTAAAATCGTTCTATGCTCGCTGACCTATGAAGAATGTTCGTCCCTCCTCTTGAATCGATGTTCCTTTGCGCTTCGAAAGTTTGAAGCTCGCCTCTATAACATACATATTGTATTTTATCGTATTGTATGTATGTATTGTATGTATGTATGCTCTCAAAACATCTTTCTAAAAACTTTGTTCGACGAACGTGTGTAGGTTCCATTTAATCGATGTTATCAACAACCGATACATCGATTTGAAGTTTTCTTCCTTTTTTTCTTTTTCATTTTTCTCTTTTCCCTTTTCTTTCTTTTCTTTTTTCTTCCGACAAACTGCGAGTTAGAAAGAAAGTGATGATCCTGTTACTTGATCGATTTGTTGTCCGAGAAACGATGTTTTAAATAGATTTTCTACGTAGGTTTCCATATGTACGTATGTACATATATATGCAACATAATTGTACACATTATCTTGATACGTGGTATTCGTTTTTCTTAAATGCAAACATTAGAGTAAAAAATTTTTTCTCCTTTCTTTTCCTTTTAATTCTTTTGGTTGAAAGGATACAGACCGAAATTTTGAAACGAATAACTATTTTGTGATTTTTTTCGTTACATTTATATGAAGAAGACAAAGTCAGTAGTTTCCTTCGATTTATCTGACTTGCGATAGTTAGCTGATGCGAACAAATTTATTGATAGTTACGTATATGATCCAACATAATTCGTTTAAACCATTTAAAGAAACTAACAAAGTCTCGCAAAGTAATTAGATTCGAGGTACTAAACAGTTTTTGTAACGATTACGATCAAACGTATCGCCTGTTGCGCAATTTGGTTTGGATAGAGTGAAAATCTATCGACGCATTTCGCATGTACGTACGTACATATATGTATGAATTATTAAAAAGTTTGTTCGAAAGAAAATAGCAACAGACACGCCATGTATAAATTTTTAGCTATTCAAGGGCAAAAATATTCATGATAAACGGGTGAATTTGTTACCAATTGAGTAACAGAGGAAAAAAAAACTAGGGATACGATAACAGGCATTAGAAATATCATCGATTGAAATGGTCACGTAAGGGTTGAGTTGATAAGATAAAAATAGACTTTTATGGAAATTCGGAGATAGCTTCAATAAATTTTTATTTGAATATTACGAAAGCGAATTTCTGTACGTACCTATGAAAAGGGAGTATCAAAAGTTTTCAAAGAAATCTACATATATTCTATTTCGAAAAAAATAGATGCACGCAATATATAAACAGGTAAATCGTTTGCGCTCATTATCCACGTAATTTTTGTGATTTTCTTAATATTCACTTAAATGGACATACACACATGTTACAAAAATACGTTTAGCACAGCGTATAAAGGGAAATCATGTGTTGTTTCATGCTTGGCATAAAAATATTCTGTGTTATTTGTTTTTAAGTGAGACAATGAGAAATTTCTTTATTTTACATAAGGGAGAAGGGATTTTTTTTCTTTTTTTTTTTTTTTTTTTTTTTTTTTTTTTTTTTTTTTTTTTTTTTTTTTTTTTTTTTTTTTTTTGACGATGGAAAGTAAAAGACATTTGATCTTGAAACGTATCGAAATAACAACTAGCATTTTACGTTTCGACTGGTTGCACGTGCACAAACGATTTGTGCTTTTTCTGTTCTTAGATTATATTCTATCTTGTAACCTTATCTCGTATTATCTTCTCTCGTATCTCTACCTTTTTACGCGTACGTTCAATGAATAACACGCTTTTTTGTAATGTGCGATAAACATGTAAAATTTTCTTCTCTTTCTTCTATTTTTCCATTTTTTGCTTCTCTCTTATCTTGGAATATGCATTAGTACGATATATCGTTAAAAAAAAAAAGTATGAGATAAATAAAGTAAGTTCTGTGAAATTGAGTGCGAGAAAAAATCTAAAAAAAAAGAGATATAAAAAGTCCGATAAATCATTTGCAGTTGAAATTAAGTATTAAAATTACGTTTTTCTTATGACTGATATAATGTGTAATGAAAGTAGGGTCGGGTAATAAGTACTTGTGTGTTATGTATATATTTTATGTATTATTGCATATTAAGAATATCGATAGAAATAAAGATAAAGAAATATTAGTGCTTTCATGTACGAATAACATGATTTCAGAAGCCTAGAAATGAGGCATTTTAATATGTGAACAATAAAAGGAACGAGGGAGAGGAGAGTGGTGAGCCTTAACGAAATCACCAGTTATACGGTCATGTTACTAGTAGATAGATGTACATACATGTGTACATGCATACGTATACATGCACATACATATATGTAACTGGACTGGAATATGTTTCCCGCCAATAAAGTTCTCGTACCTGCTTTGGAAGGGATAGGGATAACGCACACACGCCGTCGTTACTAAAACACGTCGGGCAACGGCTCTCGATGGATTCTTACGAGGTCTGTATGGCGGGAAAGACGCAAATAGGAAGGGGGCTAGGACTTGGGACGGAGCGAGAGTCTAATGGCTGACAGGCCAAGAAGCGGGAAGCGGGAAGTGGATACGCGCGCGCAAATCTCTCTCTTCGCTAGACGCGCACATGCACTCATTCTCATGTTTGATTTGTCTCTTGTCAGCCGCCTCTGTCAAGCCGGCTTCCGACATGGTTGGTCCAGTCGCGTTGTAGACGTCGTGCAGTTGTGTTTGATCAGTTCTTTTCGATTGAATCCAAATAACGCGAAATTTATCTCTGCTTCTTCGTGACCGTAAATAAATACACAGAAGTGTTACGTTGCCGTTCAGAATTGAGTTAGATGTGTTTTCAGTTCAGAGGGAAAGGATCACGGTTTTTTGTTCCTGCATATTTTTTGTTGTTATTGCCTCTCCGAAACTTTGTAGGCAGGCCATATCACGAACGAAACATTTCTCAGTCGCAACGAATAAAGTGAAACAAGTAAAATGATAATCAGGGAATTGTATTATAATCGGAGATTTCGAGAAAACTCAACTAATTTTTGAGCCCATCGAAGAAGATCAATGATGAGAAGAGAAAAGCGCAGTGCAACGTCTGAAAATGACGAAGAAGACAAAACTTTTTTCTAGTTTCGTCAGGCAAGATAGCTGTGTTACGTGAAAGACGTTGAAACACGTAACTTGTGACGTTCTTCTGTAACAACTAACGATGTAACGACAATATCAGTCAACGGGGAGGGAAATGAACAGTGTTTAAGATGATTGGATATCTCAACGTTAAAACATCACTGATTTAACCGTGATAAATTTTATAAACAGAGCAAAAATCTTTTGTACTATTTCTTTAAATCGAAAGCAAAAGTGACAAATTCAAAGAACAAAAATAAGCGACAACGAAGTGGAGGAGGAGGAGGAGGAGGAGGAGGAGGAGGAGGAGGAGGAGGAAAAAAGGAGAGGCCTAACGACAAAAGTAAACGTACGTTAATCGTAATTCTAGAATTAATCTGCAGTGCGAACGTGGTTATAGAAATATGATATAAAGTAAAGCATACAACGAAGCATCAAGAAGATTTCGAACATCGAACATCTTGGTAAATTTCTTCGTTGAAATTCTCAAAATTATTTTAATATTGTGTCGAGAGGTATTTTGTTTACAACGTGTACCAGTTTCTTAAAATCTTATAGTAATTACAAGAACATCATGTTACCACCAGCCGCTATGCACATGGAACAAAAAGAGAGTACCGAAAGAATGACAGGTACACAACAATATCTTCATCAGTATCGTAACCAATATTATCACGATGATCAGCATCAACATCCTCGACATCCACAGAAGCAGCAAGGTTATCATCGTTATCGTCGTCATTATCGCAACGGTCATCACCATCGTCATCACCGTCACCACCGTCATCATCGTCATCATCGGCACAAACATCAATTTAACCCTCAAACCGATCAACAGTCACAGCGTAATTCTCGTAATTCACGGAGTACAGAGGGTCGTCGTACAATATCACCTTTATCCTCATCGATTATACCACACAATAATAATTCTTCCTCCACACAGCATACAAAGATGTTTGTGACAGGTAAGGTTGTGACAATAATCATCGATTCGGATATGGATTTGTTAAATTTCCGTAGAAACATAACGCAACTTGATTCAATTCTATTTTGTTCTAATCCTTATAATATACATACGATACATACGATACATCGATGAAATGGTACGATCGTTTGACTGAACATGACATTGCTCAAGATTAATTCTGTTAAAAGTAAAGGTAAATAATTGATTTGATTGTTCACCATCATGCTGCAGGATTAATACACATTGTGCCTGTTGCGTAACATTCACTTATTCTAGCATTCGTATTTATCTCTTTCTTTTTTTCCTCCGTCTTTCATTTTTCTTTATTCTGTCTGTCTGTTTACCTCTATTTTCTTAACTCATTCACTCAATGCCTGTGAAACGTGGTGAAACTATGAACATATTTTTAATTACGCGTTAATTTTCAATTGTTGTTTCGAATTCCAAGATTTTTATTTCATAATTATCGTTAACATTCATTTAGTTTACTGTGTTCATTTTTTATTAGAAAAAAGTAACGTTATGGTTGAATCTCCATGAACGAGTTGATGTTTTATATGATTGGAAGAAAAAAATTTTTTAAATTTCATTGCGTACACAAATACACGTGTTATTACATTAGCAGCGTTTCATACGTTCAACTTTTTTTTTTTTTTAACGTTTGTTAAGACGTGAAATGATACTAGATAGGACCTATATCTCCAGCGATAGACGACAAGCGTATGTGTACATTATATACTCTTATATATATATATATATAAATGTGATCGAGAATCATATATAAGCAAGCATTTATATAAAACCCTGTGGCACCATTTAATCTCAAATCAGTTATGAGTTATCAGTTTTTACTGTTACTTGATTTGTAAGAAAATGGTATATGTATGTACATAATATACTACACATATTATGTATTATATAATTATATAACAACAGCGAAGCAAACATGAATAATTTGAAAGGGGGAACTTGATATTTTTAATAACTTATTTTGGAGAAAATATCGTGCTGGATAAATATAGAGGCACGATGTTGGAAATTATTTGAATTTTTGTCAGAAATGATTATATTTGTTAGTTCTAGGATGTACGAAGTGGATTTTGTATTACTGTGTATCATGTAATTTGTAGTTAATGGTACTCTTTTACACAATTGGAATAAGATTTGGAACAGCAAGTTACAAGTAATACAGTAATGTATTCGTTAATACAGTAGAAATACCAGTGAGACCTATTTAGGTTTTTAATGGTTTTAAGCGGTAAATTCAATGCAAAGTATGCTGGACATTGTATACGCAAGCTTATATCACTAAGGTTACAGTTGAATTCTTACAATCTCTAATTTCTTTTTAACCTTAATAGGAGGAAAGAAAAGAAAAATTCAACGAATATCTTTTAGTAATCTCTCGAAGTAATGAAACCGAAACGGAGAGAAAATTAATTAAAAAATTAAAGGCCAAAAGCAGACAATAAAAAACTAGGGTGTTGTATATGATATGCACAAATTTTCGAATGTAAGAGAAACACTAATTATTAATATTTGCTGTTACTACTACTACTACTACTACTACTACTACTACTACTACTACTACTACTACTACTACTACTACTACTACTACTATTACTATACTACTACTCTGCTACTACTACTGCTACTACTATTATTACTAAGATGATCTTTTGGAAAATTTCCAAACGTGTTACGGGTCACCGCCTGTCATTATTACGATATAACTTTGTGAACAGATATTAAAATATTTTATGGAATTTATTTTCGTAACATTTCTATGCTGTTGATCTGTTCTATTTAAATTTATTTGCAATTTTTTACAATGATTTTATGACGATTATGATGAGAAAATGTCAAAACACGATTAAAAATTATCTATATTTAAATTGTGTTTTGAAATTTCAAGAAATCTCAAGAGATTTCAAGGTAATATAAAATATAGTATATTATAATATAAATAGATATATTATTATTATTGTTGTTATTATTTTTACAATAATAATAGTTATTATTATCATTGATAGGTATACATCGTTTAGATTTATCGCAGATTGAATTATAATGATGATATTTAATTTTCCTACTTTTCATATTTTGCTTTACACAAGTAATATTTTGCTTTATTGAAATGGATGTGTGCGTACACATATACGTATATGTACATGTAAGAGCACTTATACGCTTATTCCTCTCCATAAAACAACTGGGTTGAAATCATTTATTTTGAGACATTACTGAATTATGTCGATTTTTCGAGTTGATTGTTTAAAGAAGAGATGTGGATAACGCCATTAAATCACACGATGCATCTGTAAACTCGCTAGCAACTCGTTGTATATTTAGCTCGATGGACGAAGAAACTGTCGCTTCATGTACCAACCAAACTAAGGTCGCTAGCTGACTTTTTCTTTTGGTTAACTACTCCCGTTCGTTCTATCAAACCAATAATGTTCGAAGTATAGTTTTGTCACTATACGCCATACACTATTCCTATCATTCTTGTTAATGTCGTTGTCATCGACGCTGTTACCGACATCGTGACACTCGACGTCGTCATAGTTTAGTCGTGAGGAGCTTGGATCCTAATTTTGTGCTGTCGGGTTACTGGACCTTACGTAACTACAAATTCAGACGCTAAGATTAGTCGACGGTACGAACTGGCCAGGATCGCAGATTTAGTTCCCGGGCGTGTAAATTTACGAAAGAAACGAAAAAATTACTATGATATATTAATGTATCGAAATAGGATACTTACATTATCTATGTAGATACGCATTCAAAAGGAAAAACAATGCAACAGGAGATACGACCAAATGAAATAGCTACTTGCTTGTCTCTTTCGTTTGTAACAATTCCACCTAGAGCCTACAAATTTTAATTAGATGAATAACGCAACAGACATTTTTCTCCTTATTTATTGAATATTTTCCTTATGGCAATACCACAATTCATATTTTATACGCATCCCAATTATTGTTTTTTTAACATCTACTTGTAGTTTTTAATACTGTATATATGTATATATTCGACTTCGACACACATTAGTATGCAATAATGCTATCTCGAAAAACAATATGTATGTACAAATTTAAAGTTAATAACTTTATTATAACTTTGCGATAATTTTACGTCCAATTTGTGTCCAGTTTGTATATCTATGTAAAGCTGTAAAAACAAAAATAGCCAAAGAAAAACAGTAAAAACATACGAACGCGAAAAACGTCAAGTACGCCAAAAAATCATGTAAAGTTAATTCAATGATTTTTATGTTTTTTATTTTTATTTCAGCGAGAGAACGTTTCCCTTCATCAAGTAGTACTGACGATGATCAAAGCGGTTCTGACACGGAACACGATTCGAACTCATTGCGCACTAAAGTCCATTCTGGGATAGTTCATCATACTGGTACGCATTCCGTGAGAAAACGTCGTGGAAACTTACCAAAGCATTCAGTGAAAATTTTAAAACGATGGCTTTACGAGCACAGATACAATGCATATCCAAGCGACAGCGAGAAATTGACGTTGAGTCAAGAAGCGAATTTGACAGTACTCCAGGTTGGTACATATTCTATTGTTCCATTTTATTTTCATTGATTCGTTTATTCATTGATTCATTCGTTCATTGATTCATTGATTCATTCATTCATTCATTCATTCATTCATTCATTCATTCATTCATTCATTCATTCATTCATTCATTCATTCATTCTTTCTCTCCTTTCTTTCTTTCTTTCTTTTTTACACTATAATCATGTTACATCTTCGCCGTTTTAGGTTTGCAATTGGTTCATAAACGCTAGACGACGAATTTTACCAGAAATGATTCGAAGGGAAGGTCACGATCCTCTACAGTATACAATATCTCGTCGCGGTAAAAAGATGCCTGCTGGAAGTCACCAACAATCATCCGCTGTTGGTTCAAGATCCAATCAAAACTGGGATTCGTTAGCTGGCATGAGTGCTCCGAAACGTAGCAGAGACCACGATTACGAAGATCCTGCTGGATTAATGTATCGGTTGGTTACAATTAACATTTTCTTATTGTTATACACTGATCGACAAAATTT
This sequence comes from Tetragonisca angustula, assembly GCA_036937485.2. Lineage (NCBI taxonomy): Eukaryota > Metazoa > Arthropoda > Insecta > Hymenoptera > Apidae > Tetragonisca > Tetragonisca angustula. The sequence continues at coordinate 399,812 of JAWNGG020000214.1, forward strand.
CTTTTTTCTTTTTGTAAATAAAATGTTTTGTGCTTCATTTTACTTTTTATTTCTTTTTTTAGAAGCGAAGAAGATAGTCCAAATGATTATGAGAGCAGTTCTCATAGCGAGGAGGAACGTCCATCGACGCAATGGCCGAGCGTAATAGTGTATCCTTATTCAGAAACTAAAGTTGAACAAAATGTTGGTCAACTTGGTGCTTATGACGAAGCGATTACCCATCCAGCACGTCGAGGGTAAGCATATTACGATTCTATCATTTTTTTTTTTTTTTTTTTTTTACTGTTCTTTATAATTCTAACAACACTATTATCATAACACACATGTTATCTTTGTTATCTTGTTAAAACTGAAGAAGTTTAATTTTTCTGTTTTTTTTTCTATTTTTCCTCTTTTTATCCTGTTCAGAGATGATGATGAATCTTCTATGGGAAATGAAGCCGCATATTGGAGTGCACCTAGACAGCATCTTATTCAAACATCTGATGTGCAGCATGAAACAGAAGTATATAGCACACGCAACGCTCATAGTCCTCATACAGATGAGACGCCACCTCCAACACCTCCTGAAGAGGATAAAGACAAGTTTAAGTGTCTCTACTTGCTAGTTGAAGCAGCTGTTGCTGTACGACAACAGGAAAAAGAACGTGAAGGGGCTGTACCAGTTTAACCAGAGCACTGTTTCTCGTAGTTTATATTGGTGTTTTTTAATCTTCGATTCTCCATTGTCCTGTGGAGAATGCAAAATAATTTTTTTCGCTTGGTACCGTCATCGTAAAATTGATAATTTTTTTTCTTTCTTTTTTTTAACCTTTACAATTTACAACATATTATTCTTTCTAATATTTTACTTCTTTCGTTAATTTTTCTACATATACGTACGTATGTCAACATACGTAAAGAAAGGAGAATATCAAAGACTTTGGAAAGACGAACAATCAGAAGTATATACATAATAACAACTAGCTATTAAACAATTGTGTATATGACAGTGTTCTTCAGATATTGTGATTATCTTCGTAAAACACGTGATTTATGGGTGCATTATTTTGAAATGACATACAACGAAAACTCTCGAAAGAAACACTTGAGAACGGTATTGTTATTGTTCTTTAGTGTTCGTTGTTTCCTTTGAAGCAGCAACAAGAGTTCTTCCGAATGGAGAACTAGTAGCGAAGCAATCTATCCTGCCGTTTTATTGAAAAAGTAAAATATACGATATAAATTAATATCGAATATTATACTGCGCGAAAATGACACACCTGAATAAGATGCATTCTTTTTGTCTCGGTGTTTATATTTCTGTCTATATGCATGTTCTAATACACTATTGACAAGTGTGAGATTGATGGTCAAACAAGTGCCAAAATATTATGTTGCAAGAAAGATTTTGTTACAAGAGCAGATCGTATCGATTCACGTTTTCGTTCAAGTTTTTGTTCGTGTATCATAAATTGTCAAAAGAATTCTATAATCTTTATAATGTGGATGTATCACAGATGCGTGATTGTTTTCTAACATTCACAGAGAGAAAGGGAGAAATGACAGAAAGAGAAAAAAGTGTAAAGCAAATTAGTGACACGTCGCTATAAGAATTTGAACATTTATGCGTTCCTATTGTTTTTGATAAAAAGAAAAAAAATAGACTGGTTAACATTGCTGTTAACAAATACATTTTTTATACGTGTACGTTTACACTACAATAATTTGCTAAACACATTGCAGCAAAACTACTCCAGTAACAGAAAAACGTTTTTTCATAGTTTATTGTTACTTTACTTTCTTTGTCTATTAATATTAATTGATTGAATTCATTATATGACATTAATGCATGCTTTTTATTCATATTTCGAAGTTATTCAGTAGTAACCAATAGTCAATATATTATTTGTACATACAAATAGACATCTTTTCTTTAGCTATTAACTCTTTTCTCTCTCTCTCTCTCTCTCATCATTATTATTGTTGAAACAATATACAGTAATCTATGGCAGTTGTGATTTTTATGGCGTTTACATTCGCATTTATATTAGATAGATAAGACTGCTCGAAAAGAGATTTGTATTCATAGTGACGAGTTTGCATAAAATTAATGCAATCTCCCTTTTCTCCCTAGGACAATCGAACGGTTTACCATAAGATTTAATAATATCAAGTAACCGTTTATCTTGTGCGAATATAAAAAGAAATGTTTTTCAAATAAAAGAAAAATGATACACGGAACGCGTGAACAGCGCTTTACTAATTACAGTAAATGCAAATATCGAATGATAAGCGCATGTGCCTATTAAGAGATAAATTTATAGATGATAAGTATATATATGTATATATATATATATATATATATATATACATAGATTTATGTATATTACAGCCACATGATTCAACGTACGTTACACAAAAACACGAATTTTTAAAAGTTCGTTATTTGGAAATTAGTGTCATGAAATACAAATTGTGTATAGAAAAATCATTGGTACAAACGCCAAAGACTTAACCGTTAATTATATATATATATACACATCTTGAATAATTAAGTTCTTTAAATAAATTCACATAGAGAAGTCTTCTTTGCCGAATACGTAGCTAATTAATGTGTTTGTTATGTGCTCTAACGTTTGATATAATGTTAAAAAGATAAGAAAAGAAAATAAGGAGAAGGAAAAGGGACTAGAGTAAAGGAATGAGAAAAGAGAAGAAACAACGGATCTATCACGAATGAAGAAAGAAAAGAAAAAAAAAGAAAATAAGCAGGAAAGAAGAAGAAAAAACAGATAGAATAGAAAATGTTGGATAAACGTGCCTATGAAATTTGTATTGCAGCATCAATTTGTGGCGCATATCGAGATGGTGTGAATGTAGACGCGAACGTGGATCGATGCAATCGTAAGCGTCATAAGTTTGTACATGTATGTCTGCATCGATACGCGAGCTGGATCCAAATCGTGTTCAAACGAAGTTCTTTAATGTACAAAATATATTTCAAATTTATTTTTAAATGGCGATAATCAACGGTTGCGAGACCGTTACATTAAAAAACTGTTAAGAAGATACTTTACATTAGTTTAAGAATAGATCTCTCTCCGATGAAAACGTAAGCTTGCGAAAATGATAATCTTCGGTCGCACGCTGAATGACATGGATAATGACGTGGGTTACAATGACGAGGATGATGACGAAGACGAAAACGGCGAAAACGACGAAACTGACAAAAATAACTACGTAGAAAGTGTATATCGATCGAATTGTTGCTGTTATTCGTTTCCATTGTTTCTAATATAGTCAAAGCATCTGTTTTTAGAATGGTACGGTAGCATTACAGCTCAGCTCTATTTTATGTTCCCTTATCTGAATATAACAAAAGCGAACAAAATGAAAAATGGGCTGAGCATGCGAACTAAAATTATTCTGACAATGAAATATATCTTGATAGTTCCTAATTCATTCATAGTTCACACTGTCAGAAAGACAAGGGGAACAGAAGAAGCGATGAATGGTGAATGCATGTATGAGAAGCAATCATTATCGAGTCGCATAATTATAAAGCAATAAGCGTGCCTTGTTCAAATGTTCTAAATGCATACTGATAATGATATATATAACCGAAAGTAGCGTCGAAACATTCGCCGAATTCGTCGAATTTATTATTAATATATTTACCATTTCGAAAACGTTAGATAAGATGCGTAAATGAAGTAAAAGCATAGAACACGCGTTTTCTTTTTGATAAATTCTCCTCTCGAGAGAGGAAGAAAGAAAGAGAGAAAGAAGAAAACAGAAAGAGAAAGGAAGGAAAAGAAATAGAAACAAAAACAAAAAAAAAAAGACAAAAATTACATCAGTCGAGGCGTATAATTAAAGATTAGAAATATGTAGAAATTGAAAAAAATGAAAATAGTAAAGAAGTAGATTAGAAGAAAAGCGTTCATTAAATATAAAAATCTTGCGTTCGTATATAAAGAAAGTACTTAGTAATTCTTTCAAATTATCATTTCTTGTACATAAGAGAAATATTAAACGATAAATGACCGAGGAAAATAGAGAGGAGAATTGAAAAACGGGGAGAGAAAGAGAGAGAATATTTCTAATTATTCTATCTATACATTATTCTCTTGCATACATACATACATATATTAAATCCCGAATAAGCATATTCGGTCAGATTAAATATTTTCATATGCTCTTATATACCAAGCAAAATTAGTTGAGGAAAATGAATCAACGAATAATATACGTATAAGATGTATAAGATGATTCGAAAAGTAGTATGAAAGATGATTTTTGTGTGTTTACTACACGAGGACATGTTTTTATATACACAGATACATATATAAAGAGAATTTGCTAGTTTCAGTTATTACCCGATACACAGCTCTTAAATCTTTAAATTAAATCTTATTTTCGACATTATGTATAAATAGATTGCGTATAAGTACATTCGACAAATGAAATTTCATTGTTTGTTTCTCGTAATGCGTAACGAGTAAGAGGAATATTTTATTAAAAACGATTATTAGTAACGATAACATAATAAAGATTCTCGAATTCTAATGTGATCTATTTCTCGAGGGAGAAAAAAAGGGAGGAAAGACAGAAGAAAGACAAACGCGTCTACTTGTGACTTTACTGGGAAATTTTATAAAATAATGCGCCTTAAAATTTACATGATTTCGAATTTCGAGTATGGTCTCTTCAGTCAGCTGTTGTCTTTCATATCATACGTACCTACACATGTACATAAGTTACATTTGATTTTTCTCTTGCCGGCTCTTCTTTCTCTCTCTCTCTCTCTCTCTCTCTCTCTCTCTCTCTCTCTCTCTCCCTGTCGAACATAACTTTTCAATATTTTGTCGGAAATCTCTTTACAATTTGAATTTTTACGAACAAGCATAAATGAAAAAAAATTTGACTGCTTTTGTATGTACACCGGTGAAAAGATTTATTAATTTAAAAACAAAAGTCGCGATATTATCGATTCAAATTGAAATTTCATTCTCCTTTATGTTAAATTTTATTCATTTTGGTGATTTATCATTTATTTTATATACATGCATGCACGAGTATAATTTTTACGATTTCACATCGATTTTTACTAGATATTGTTAACGGGCTCATTTTCTTTTAGATTCGAAATAAGCGAACCAACAGTACATTAATAGTAAATAAGTAGTACATACATACTTATCCATCTTCTTTTAAATCGAGTGGATAAAAAAATTTTAAAAAAGTACCAAAAGGCGTTCTTTTACAATAATCAGATGCTAATTAAAAAAATATTTTTATTTCGACGTAATATTATTTTGACAGTAAATTACAATGATAGTGTACATTTCATTTTGTTTCGTTTTTGTTTTCCTTTCTTACGTTCTTTTTTTTGTACATCTATGAGTAAGTACTACAAACTAGAATGTATATTATGCACGTGTATCAGCATGAAAAGTTTCCGATTCGATTTACTAAAGGTAATGATATGCATACGTACGTCGTATAAAATTGTTCCAATTATCTATATTATTTTGGCCAGATAGTTCTGACCGATCGTGAGACAACCCCTATGTATCCACGTCCGTGGATATTCACGTGGATTTTCCAAGCAATTTAGATTTAACAATATTGTTCAATTGGATAATTCGTAATAAAGTATGTTGTGAATTTTATCATTAATACGAGTTGAATATTTATTTTTTTCTTTTTAACGAAGACTGCAGTCCGAGACGCGTTGTGACGTTATTCAGAGTTTAAAATGTATAGCTTTTCTTTTTATATTATTTCATTAAAAGTACATTACACATCACGTTAATACCACGAAGAAAATAAAAAAAGAAACGAAAACGAAATGAGGGAAGGAAAAAAGCAAGTGTACAAGTATTCGAACGAAGATTCGAACATCTGACAAAAGAGATGATGTTCGGCGAAAGAGACGAAGAAGGTTCAATTTCGGTATTGCATAATAAAACCATGGGAATGAAAGTCAAGACTACGAAACGTGAATACACGTGAGTGGGAAGCAATGTAACGGAGGATAACACGACTCGTAAAATGAGAAGCGCCAAGTAGATTACCGGTCAGTTCGAAACGAGAGTCAGCAGTCTACTACAGTACACAAACGCGAACAAAGTACTGTTTGATATCGATACACATTCAGCACGCAAACCAACTTGATTATTTCGATAAAAGAACGCGGTGGCAGAAGCGACACTAAAATATAAATTAAATAATAGATTGGTACATAATATCTTGAATACATACGAGTATATTTAATTAATACCACAATTATATAACATATCTATATGTATGGTACATATATGATTCGGATATATAAAATGCAGTAAAATGTATTTATTATAGACAAGCAACGTGTATGTATCGCAATCTAAAGGAAGAGGCACACGCAGACATTTAAGAAAGAAGAAAAGTTGGTTTAAAGGAATAAAAAAACCTAGCTATATTGGATTCCCAGCAACAACGAAGAATATATGGTGTCGTCGTATGCCGCTATTATGCTGCAGCCCTGTTAATCAGTGCCCATCAAAATTATCCCAGTTATAGTACAACGACCGTTCTCCGATGACCAACGCACCTTGACGAAGCAAACAACGTGTCTACCATAAATTACAGGTATTTATGTACACACGTACACGCATATTGTAATCAATAATTTTTAACGCCCAAATTTCCTTCTTTATCATTTCTCGAACAAACGATAAAGTTTCCTTGTCATTCCTTGTTAAAATAAATCACTAATTAATCTGTCTAACTACTACGGTACAACTACTACCGTACAACAGACAAATACTTGAATACGAAGGAGACAAATGCATCTCTTTGTATACATTTCCTTTCATCTGCTTTACATTCATTTCAGCTTAAACACTTTTGTCACGCTATGATTCTCAATTCTAAAAAAACTAATCTAATAAAACTATATCTTCGTATCTTCTTTTCCCTTTGTTCGTTTTATATTACAATCACAATACAATTGTAAATTGCACAAACGTCGCGATGATAAATCTAGTTACTCGTATCCACTTGTATAGTTTTCATTTAGGTAAAAACATAATTTTAAACTGAATGTTTCCAGAATTTTAGGTATATGACGTTACACTACAGACCAATGCTATCCATCACCCATGTACTTACATCTCCTCATCTTTTATTTAATTTTTATTTAATTTTCTAGCTTCTTTTAAATTATATACGTGTATATCGTACATCTACAGTTTTCTTCCGTTTTACTTTCCTCGAAAGAACCGTAATTTTATTAGAATTTAATAGAAATCGGAAACGTTGGAAAATATTGTGTAATCGTGATATTATAAAACTGTTCTTTGTTAAAGATAATATTGAATCGAAACGTTGAGAGAAAAAGTACGTACATGCATATGTACGTACAAAAGCATCGCGAATACACGAATCAGAGAGTAGAATAACGGAAGGAATAGGAAGAATAATGAAAAGAATAGAAAATGGTACTAGTGATTGAATCCAAGGGATGGAGGAAATAAAAGAACAATTATTTAATTTTTAATTATGTATCTGTAAAGCGAATAGTAATTAAAAAAGAAATCAATGGACAGAGAGACACGAAAGTAGAGAAAAAAATCACATTGTTACTTACGACCCAAATCTACGACAGGGCTTAACGGTGCAAACGAAAAACGTATGCGAGGTGATTGCTTAATTCGGTATCGCAGGATTCGATTCGCTGTCGAGCGAACGAGTTTCGTTTAATTTTGATTTCGATGCACGTATCGACGTTGATCGAGGAATATCAACGAGACTTTATCTATATGTATATACGTATACATATGTACATATATGTAATATATATATATATATATATATATATGCATACAAATGTACTATATGATATGTGTAAGTTATACTCACGGAATTGTATTATATTATAGATACATTGTATCACTTATTGCTAATTGATCCATTTTTTATTTCCTTTGAACTTTTTATTCATAACTCTCAATCGTGTAACAAGAAACATGCGTTATGCATAAATATATATATATACATATACGTCGTATGCATTTGTATGTACTTGCACGAGTGTCGACACAAGGGTTGCAATAGAGATTATTTACACACTAGAAAATTAAAATAGAATATATGCATATTCATACATATGTAGATTCCAAATAAATGCAATCAAAATTGATTCGTGTTAAACAAAATAATAACAAAAACATGTGTACGCTCTATTGTTTTTGCACTATACACATACACATGTATTATACATACGCGGTGTTACGCGTATAGGGTTTATCAACGATGATTTAAAGTGACATATACATACGTACATACGTGAATATATATATATATATATATATATATATATATATATATATATTGAATGATTCTTGACAACTACGATTACGATTACGGTTACGATTTCGGAGATGTTAATATACTCTGAACACGTTTCGCGGTTGCTGCGTGATTGCGACTATTGCTGTACGATGCCCTACATTGCTGTTTCAACGCGTACCATACCACAAACCATACCATGCATACAAAGATACGGCATAGCATGTTTATGTGTTCACAGCGATGTTACACAGCTAACGGGAATCTTCTTAATTCACGATCCTTTCTGTGCCTGTGATACAACAGTAGTACTATATTCAAACTGCTTTTACTTCTGCATTTTCTAGCTACCGATGCGAAAACGTATGCTTCAAACTGTATTGTTGGTTCTTTTACGATATTTTACTTTGTTTTAACATTTTAACGCGCTACGATCAAGAAAAACAAATACAAACCGTTTATGTTCCAATTTTTGAACAAATTATCAACCATGTACATAGTATATAGTGTATGTATGTAATATGTAAACATGTATGTAGTATATAGTATGTAGTATGTATGCATGTAGGTATACATATATCCGAAGAAGAGAAAGGAAAAGATGGAAAGAAAAAGGAGTATATTGGCATTGATTGGGTTAATTTTATTTCTCAAGTCTTCGAACGCTGAAAGCACCGAAGGTACGGGAAATGACTATAATAGACGCTTGTTTTCTCACCACCACCGACAAAAAAGGCTACTTTGGATAACTAACGATGGCCGAATAGCTTTGCCACCAGGCACGATTATGACAATAACTCCAACACTGGCATTGCCATTTGTCAGATATCCTCCCCATGGTTTTCTAAGCAATATGACTATTAGTCTTCCCTTTACCAGTGAGTATATCGTTATTTGATCTTTTATCTCGATTTACGTTACATACGAGTAGGTATCTACATCTTCTTTTTTTCACGTTACGTCTGACACATCGACATATCGATCTTTGCTACTTTTTTAACATCTTTTCTTTTTCCATCTTTCTTTCTTTCCTTTTTTCTTTTCATTTTTATTTTTAATTACAGTCGATTTCGACAAACTTGGCCTAACGGACAATGAAAACCCTTACGGTGTTTTACCGTCAACGTTTGATACTACTGCAAGGGAACAAGGATCAAGCGTTGCAGAATTTATCGCGACATTTGTGAAACGTGGAGTTAACAAGAGAGAAGCAATCGCAGATTTGCCAAAGAATGCACTTTATGGAGGTGAAAGAGCTCTTTTGTACAGCACTGCTGAGGATATGCTCGCAAATTTCGGTTTAAATGGAAAGGCCTGTTTGTTAAGGGCAATCTGCGAAGTGCAGGGACATCCTTTAAACAATTTCGGTTTAATTGGCGAAATGCTCAAACTGTTTTTCACGTAAGGAGTTTTTCATCTTGTTACTTATTCGTGTATTGCTACATTGTATGTGCATATACATATGTATACTTACTTGCATATATATATGTACATTACATTTTTTTTTTTTTATTTATTCCACTGTCTCTTTCTCGTATATCTTTGTGCATAGGTTGTGCGAAATATGATATTCTTAAAAAGAAAATTCAAACTTTGTACACGTTCTACAATAGGTAAACACGTACGCACATTATCTTATTTCCAGTGCAAGTAAATCACCATTTTCGAATCTTTTAAAAGAATACGTTGAAGCTGAAAACAGAGGAAAATTTCATGGAGAATGTTGGCCTTATTTCAAAGATTGTCCAAAATCGTTGTTCCGTTTGTCAGAGAATAAATATACGTATGTAAATGTATTACTAAACAATTGCAATTTCAATGACCGTTTCATATCGTATGTAAATAATACACACACACACACACACACACACACACACAGACACACACACTTATGTATGCTTCTGAAACAGTTTATTTTTTTCAGAAAAGATGCCTTTCACGAAGATGTCACAACTACTGAGTCAGATGAGGTAGAACAAAAAAGAAATCGATATTTTTCTTCGATCCCACCAATGGATCGAACAACAACAAGTGAAACTCGGTTTTTTGAAAATTTGAAACGTACAATAATGTAAATAAAGTCGCTCGAAATTAGGTCTAGATACGTAATTTGTGTTATTTTAAATCGAAAGAAATAACGAACCAATTAACATATGTATATACATAGTATTTACATATGTATTTACGCATATCTTGTACTTACGTACACATATCTTTTGAAATATCTTTTCCTACTTGCCGTGAAAGTTTGATCAAAGTTAATCTTCATTAATATCGGCTTGTTAAAGCCTCAAACTCCAGAAATGCAAAAACCTTTTTCCACTTGATGAAGAATAAAATATGTAATTGCATTTTACGCTTTATCGGCCGTCGTTCCATGGCGTATGCCGCGTGCGTACAATATATACAGATGCACGATCTTTTATCGCCATATTACGTCTAATAATTTATTTGTTGTTTATATCGTTTTACGTTATAATAAAAGTAAAAAAATAACTTTCGATCAATATTACTCAACTTACTCGTAACGTTACTCAACAATCGTGATATAATGTTCCGAATGAATACGCATACATTTCTTATCATCTTTTCCATCGACATACATATATGTACGACATATACATATGTAATAATATTATTACATTTCTTGTCATCTTTCCTACATGTGTATGTACTCACGTTCAATTTCCGTATTATTTCTAGATTGAAGCGTACGTGTATTAAATTTTCAGCGTGCGATCAACTGCGTTTTCTTACAGAACCTATCTGAAACGTATGTAAAAGGTATATAAACGCTCTCATAACCTCGTTATAATATATCTTCGTAATACGTGGAAAATTTCGTGTCACTGTATTTACTGCTATATACATTGATTCACGTTGTAAAAATAATTGATAGATATGTATTGTAATAGTTTTATTAGATATGTACGTCGAGCAGAACAGAGATTGTTTGTGTTTTATGTAGTACGAATATCCATTTATTGATCAGTAACAGGTTAAATGGTAAGAAGTTGCGTGACGAGAAGAATAAAAAAGTAAAAATAAATGAAATACGTGAACATTAAATTGTAACTAGTCGAAAGTATTAACTGGTACTGATGATACATGTATGTACGTACTTACATTGTAAATATCATGCTTTTGATATCAAAACGTGATGTGACGAACATTACGTACTTGCGTATTTTAGCAATCTACTAATACGACTACGCATTGCTACCTATGGAATGTTTATTACGTTCCCACTTTCATCGCCATCTTTAATATAATCTCGTTAAATTTTCCCATGTTTCATTGTGTACGTTATATGAATTTGTTATGAACCTAATCGTCGAATTGTAGAACTTTTAAACACATTATAGAAGATAGAAACACGTTACAGTGTATTTTGATTTTGCTCTTTAAATATATTTTTCTACTAACATATGTAGAAATAATATAATGTTTGAAAATACTCACTCGAATTGTACTTATACATACACATGTATACTTATTTACATACTCCGTCTACTCGCGTAAACTTAACCTCTAAATTTTCAATTTTAGTTTTATTATTTTATTATTCTTGTAGTAAGATAGTATGGCTTGTGAAGCTTGTAACGCAAAATTCAGCTTCTTCACACGCAAGGTAATAATCGTTGCATTATTTATAATTTTTTATTTTTTATTAAGAATGTGTTGAAAATAAATACTTTGTTTATTTATTACACTATGCAAATTCTTTTAGAAACAATGTGTCGATTGTTTAAGACATTTTTGTTCCGAATGTGTAATCAAGCGGTTGGACAAGATATTGAATTGTGACAGTTGTAACATGTTGTCTCGAAGACCTTTAACACGAAGTCTAATTGTACAAATGCGTTCTAAAGATATACGGCAATATCTGTTAGCAAAGAAAGTATCCGTCGAGGGATGTATCGGTATGTATACGACATCAAGAGCATCATGCTGACAATATACACATTTAATTAATATCCTTATTTTCTCTTTTTCATCTGATTACAGAAAAGGAAGATTTAATAAAATTGTTAATAGCATTTGCTAATGGTACTAACGTTTATTGGGATACGGAAGATGTAAGAAACATGTGAGTTTCATTTTGCACACATACACACACATACACACATGTATAACAGAAAGTAAAGCAAACACTTTGAAAGTTTTGCACGAAGCAAAAAGATACAAAGACTATTCCGTTGACTCTAAATTGAAAACATGTAACATGAATTACATTTGTTGCAAACATTAATACAATAGTTTTCCTTTTTTGGAACAGATTTCTCTGATATCGCCAACTGTTAATGAGAAAAGCGTAACAAGTATTTGCTAAATCATTTGATTTCAGTGATTGTTCTTCTTCTAATCAGTCAGCTACAAATTACGAACACAGTGCGCAAATTTTAAATCGCGTACAAGAAATTAACGCTACAAGAGTTGGTGACAATGAAATTCCAGAGACAGTTTCTAGAATTAATCTTTATTCAGATGAAAGAGCAGAGCCTATACATTCGGATGGAAAGAAGATTTCAAAAATTTCTGATATTCAACATTCTGACATACTCGTAGAAACTTCTGTGGTACGTAATTGTGACGCTATATATTTTACAATGTATTTTATGATTATTTTCTCATAATAATGTACATACGTATATATTATACCTGCTTTTTTTCTTTATTCCGTATAGAATCCTGTAAAATTATCTGATATAAATGCATCGTCAGAACTAGAACGTTTAAGCGTGAAACAACTGAAGAACTTGCTAAGTACAAATCGAGTTGATTACAAAGGTTGTATAGAAAGATATGAATTATTGAACAGAGCTTCTAGGTTGTGGGAAGAATACAGACAGTCGAGAACAAGTAAGATACGATTTTGTTTTTCCTCTTTTTCTGAATCGAGTTTATAGGAATGAAAATATGTTTAACCACGCTTTGTTATTAATAGAAATGGAAAATTTGGACGAAAATCTTTGCAAGATTTGTTGGGACGAACCAATTGAATGTGTGATTTTGGAATGTGGCCATATGGCTTGCTGTTTGAATTGTGGTAAACAAATGTCGGAATGTCCAATATGTAAACAGTACGTAGTGCGGGTAGTGCGATTTTTTAAAGCTTAACAAAAATACAGTAATATATAATATATAATAACTGTGAGATATATGATATTCGTACAACAAAATCAAAAGAGGAACAAATATAATCGCTATATTGTTAAGATATTTTGAATTTAGCACACTTACATCATAAATTACATTGTAATTCAAATAAAATGTATATCTTTTATATTAATAAAAATGCAATGAAACAATATGTGTGAATATATACCCTATATAAAAACATTTTCTACAAACATTTTTATTTAAAATTACGAATGAAAATAATGGTTCGTACATCTATCAGGCATTTTGCAAGCATCGTAAGCATCTCTTTCAAGAGATAGAAGTTTAAATTAATTAAATTTAGTAACGAACATTGCGTCCTCTTATTTTTGTTTCAGACTCGTCGAAAATAAGTCGATCGAAATTGGTAATCTCGCTTGTGACCTTTTTTTATCAGTTACAATATACCGAGTCATCAGTTTGAATTAACTGCGCATTATGCATCATACATAATGTAAGAAATACATAATAGAAGTGAAACGGTTTGAATCGTTTAAAAGACTCCTGGCTAAAGCCGTCGTTTTTGTTCTTCCAGCCTTCTCGTTATCTTTTCCTTATCATTTTGTATCAAAAATTTTATTACACATATAATTTAAATTTGTCAATTTTAGACCCAATATTAAATTTAATATTTCCTCGAAGACACGATAATTTTATTTTATTATTTATATTTATACCTTTAAATTACACGTGTATTTCTTAGACATTGCTCTTTTATATTGCTATATTACAAAATCAACTTTTACGTACGTTTTTGTATATAAATTCTGTTTTATATGTACAACATGTATAAATATCAACGATTTCAAAAAGTTGAAATTGTCTTTATTCTTACGTTTATTTTTCACTTTGAACTGATTTACACGTCATCATACATTAATTATTAATTAACGAATTGTTATTCTTAAAAAATTATTTCAGTACATAAGTTTCAAATTTTCGTGAATTTTGAAGTCAACTCCAGTTTTCTACAAAGTAACATTTAGATTAACAGCGACACCACTACGACTACGGCCTAAAGTAAACGAATACTTCGAGTCAAAGTATCGACGTCTGTTTTTTAGTAATAGAAATAAAACCCATCGTTAAATTGATTAAACAAAAATTGCACAATAGCCTTTATAGTAACGAATAATACATCAATTTTAAAAAATTACGTATTAAAAGTGCAGACTACCATCCAACGCAACTAAGAAAAATGAATCAGGCAAAGATTGAAAAATTAGTTTCTAGATTAAGGTACAACGTCGGATCAAAACCACGCAAATTAAAAAACGTAGATGGTCCAGAAGGGAGATTCCGAAAAATTAAAAAAACGTTAACTGCTGTAATTAAATACGAGAGGATCGAGCTAAATTACGCAAGAGCAGATGAGACAAGAGGTTATGTCGAACGGGTGAGTTTGTGTAAACTATTCTCAACGAGCATTGCAGTGTACGACACGTTAGAACGTTTTGTAATATTTTCTCTGCATTATAGTTAATATCAGAAGCCTTACGTCACGGTCCTGAACACGGAGAAACAATGGAATTAGCAAATTTCTGGATAAAAGAAAAACAACTCGTCCATAAACTTTTCAAAGTACTCGTACCAAGATATCAAAATTATACAACTTCGTTTACAAAGCTTCACAACGCACCATGTATATATCCCGGATACGCATACAAAAGAGCTATCTTAGAATTGAAAGGTGTTTATCACAGATCATTCATGAATTTAAAGGAGATTTACAACTTAAATTGATCAACATATATTTGTAATTGCAGGAAACGTATATCCCACCGTAGAACAGTCCAATCCACATCAGCATAATTTACTTCACAATATATTGCTCGATGCAGCTAGGAAAGAATACAGGATGGAGAAGTACAAAGAAATAGCTGCTAACATGAATGTTTAGAACCGCATATAAATGTTTTATTATCAAACAATATAAAAAATATATAACATCGATAAAAAGTTATAAATGTAGTTAATTTAGACTGCTGTTATTATTTATTTTATTTTATTGAATTTATTTGTTAAATTCGTTGTCATTAAGCTTGCTTAAAAAAGTGCAAGGGATAATGTTTGTGAAATTCCGCAACATGTTTCTCCATAGAATACATTTGTTTACTGAAATTAAAAAAGTGCATTTTTAAAATACTTGGAAGAACAACGTATTGCCATTCTAATGAAAAAATAAATAAAAAACCTTATATGCTTTGGCATTGTACGATATACGTCTGTAAATAGCTCTTTCCAACATGCTTTACGTTCCTTTTCTGCTTCCGTAAAAGCAAGCAAAACGGAAGTTTTTACGTGTTTCTTCAACTCTATATCTCGTTGTTCGCACCACAAACCAACCGATTCCAAGTAACTGCGATATCTAATTATTGGCATGTAACGAGTCCAATAGGCTATTTCATCACTGGATCGATATGCAGTACTGTCATCGGAAGTACTATGATGACCGATTCTAAAATATATAGCAAGTAAAAAAGAAAAGAACTACGCAACATGAAATATTCTAAAAAAATATGCTTTTGTATACCGATAAGTCATAGCTTCGATTAAAAAGGGTTTCTCGCTCCGAGTGCAACATTCACGAGCAACTTTTGTCGCATAGTACATAGCAAGGACGTCGTTACCATCTACACGAATTGTTGGTATCCCGTATGCTGGTCCTCTCGCTGCAATTCCATCACCTTTAAACTGTTCTCGAGTAGGAGTCGAGATTGCATAACCATTATTTCGACTGAAAAAACAGGAAACGCTGACAAAACCGCTTTTCCCTTTTTCCATTTTCATCTTTTTTTCAATACATATGCACATATGTTTATATATTCCTTTCTATCCAACGAACAGTTACCATATAAAAATGATTGGACACTCCAAAGTAGCAGCGAAATTGAAAGCTGCATGAGCATCTCCTTCACTAGCAGCTCCTTCACCAAAGTAACAAATCGCACACGTATTCTTTTTAGATCGCTTGAGCGCATAAGCTGTACCTACAGCTAAAGAGTTTCGTCGAGTTATCGAGAAAAATTGTCGTACAGCTCGAAGCAGTAAGAAATACCTTGGCAATACCTTGAGGTAGTTGCGTCGTCAAAGGAGACGAGATGGTAACGAAATTCAATTTTTTTGATCCATAATGAACAGGCATTTGCCTTCCCTTTGAAGCATCTTTGCAATTACCATAACATTGATTCATGAAGTCTGCGACAGAGTGTCCACGCCACAACAAAACACCTATGAAATTATTTTATAAGAAACTATACGTAATCACTTTGAATTATTAACTAAATGGGTCGGCATTTATACCTGCTTCACGATATTGAGCATATATAACGTCTTCCAACGTAACAGCAGCCGCAGAACCAATCTGGATTGCCTCTTCTCCTGTACCAGTCATGTAAAACGATATACGTCCTTGTCGTTGAGATTCATAGAGGATTTTATCCATTATATTTAGCGTTACCATTTTACGATACATTTTAATTAAAGTATTTTCATCTAACTTAAATCGAAAAAGAGGAACATATGGTTGAAAAATTGACAAAAAAAAAAAAACTATTGCGTACAACATTAATAAAAATTAATCGTGCAAACCTTGAAATCCTCTGGTAATTGTACATGTTCATGCGACGAGTGTAGAATTCTAAATATGGGTAAAGGATCGTAACATTGTTCGTCAATAATTCTTAATTCACCGGTAAATACAGTTTGTATTCCTAAAAACGAAGGATTGTTGGTATCAATCTTAGCATTGGTAGCTGTATCACGAAACTGTCGTTGTGCCTAATTTACGGAATAAGAAAGATTACGTTCCATTTCATTTTCACATCACACATTATATTTTCTATACTTACTTGTCGTAGCAACGCATCTTTAAAATACATTCGTTTCCCATATTTAAAAAGAATTTTTTCAATCATTCTCTTACGAACAATCACGTTTGATAATATTCGAGGCTTTGTCACGATGATTACCGAGTGTCTTGTTTTCATCTGAAAATTTACGTAACAATGTGTACAACACGCGTGCGCATAAATAAAGAAAAAAGGAGGGATAAAGATAGTAGGCTTATTAACGATATTAAACAGATTATTTCATTATGGTGTATGAAAGTATGTATCGTTTAGTGATGAAAAGTGTTCGACGATGTTACAATTGACGATGGCGATTAATTTTTATAATTTCTATTCTGACAGAAATTAAAAACATTTTTGTACAAACAAATAATCAAAATTTGACATAAAAGTTGTTTGTCATGCAAAGATAGTTACACATCATATCTTATCGTGAGAAACAAACATTTGGTTGAACATTGTTGATATGAACTTAACCTGCTTAAAAATTGAATATCCGGCAAAGTAAAACATCGTATAAATAGAATTAAAAAAAAAAAAATGGATTCCTGGATGGATTCAGATCTGTATGAATTAATCGGTGTGGAAAGAACAGCTTCCACTCAAGAGGTATGTATTTTTTTACGTGTTATTAACCTATATATCATTTTATATTTTTACATATTATACACAAGGCAATGTGATAGAAAATTTTTTGAATTTGAGTTTATCGGATATTATGATTTTTTGTTTAACGTATCGTATCATTCCAGATTAAGAAAGGATATCGTAAGAAAGCTCTGTCTTGTCATCCTGACAAAAATCCAAATAATCCAAAAGCAACTGAATTATTTCACAAGTTGTCACGAGCATTGGAAATTCTCACTGATACGTCTGCTCGGGTAACTACAAGATTATTCACGTATCCAATTTCTTATTGTTTCTATCGTTAACACATTTTATTTTCACAAAATAAGGCAGCTTATGACAAAGTTGTTAATGCCAAACATCAAGCAAAATTACGCGCCAAAGAATTTGATTCAAAACGTAAAAAGTTAAAAGAAGATTTGGAAGCACGAGAAAATGCTTACAAAGAGTCTTTGAATACAGATTCTAACTTTAAAAGCGACAAAGACAAATTACAGGTATCAATTTTTTCTATCAAGTTTATCCATCTCGCATCAATTACCATTGCAGTTTTATCATCGCAGGCTGAAATAGAACGATTGCAAAAAGAGGGATCGAGACAACTGCAAGAAGAAATAGCACTTATGAAAAAACGCTTTGAAAAGCAATCAAACGTATTTTGCAGTGAGTCAGAAATTAATAGCGATTGTTACAGATTAAAAGTAAAATGGAAATCTGACAAGAGTCAAACTAGCAACGACGAATACGATTATCATACGTTGCATCAAATTTTCTCAAAGGTGTAACTTACTGCTAAAACGGTTTTTACAATGTTTTCATAACAAGATACCGTAATTACAGTGCATCTTTTGAAGTCGCTTTACCAATACAAATCTTTTTCAGTATGGGAAAATAATCGCCCTCGTTATTTCTACCACTAAAAAAGGCAGAGCAGTGATAGAATATCAAAAACGAAATGACGCAGTAAGTAGAACATTCTAACATTAGAAAGACAAATGTATTTCTTCCTTTGATTTGTTTATTTATTGAAATTATACATTTTTACCAGGAAATGGCACTAAATTGCGAAGTTGGTTTAGTACAGAATCCGCTAAAGCTTCAACAATTGTGGAAAGAAGAGAAAAAATCAAATATTTGTACCACAGGAACCGTTTGCAATGATATTACTTGTACAAAGCATATGGTAAGTCTAGGGAATAGTAGAAAACAATAACAAACAATATTTATCTTTTTACTCTGATATCTATCACGTGTTTCACATTTCACGTTAGGTAAATCAAACCACGTTGGACATTGAACAATTTGAACACTCTGTATTGAGTAATTTAAAAAAGGCTGAAGAAAGAAAAAGATCCTCGGGAAAGACGAACGTAACGGAAAGTACTTGATTAAATATTTATATATCGATTATATTACTGTGTTTATTACGCAAATTGCTACAATATACATCTGAATACCAAAATTATATAATCACGGGCATACGAATTACGTCGTTTATATCTATCATACGTATCGTTAAAATAAGTAATTTGCGAATGTTGCGTGTTTTTTCGTATAATCAATTAAAAAAAATCTTAGCGACAGTCTAGTTTATTTTTCATTAGCACGAAATTTGAGATTTGTAACATTTAAATTGTAGCTAAATCCATCCCAATTACTCAAGCAACGATATTTTTCCGTTCCTTTTGCTTCTTTTGTTTCTTCGTATCTGTTTCATCGATAGGTGCCGGTTTAACGAACGGAATTTCATTTTCATATTCTGCCGGCATGAATTGTGCAAGAACTTTCGGTATTTCGATACCGGTATCAGTTTGATGTACCTCCAAAATTGCACATATAACACGAGTAACAGCACACATCGTTGCGTTTAACATATGAACATAATCTGTATTGGCATTCATCTTTTTAGTTTGACCATATCTGGAACGGATTGATTTTGTTTTGTAACAATAACGTACAATAATAATTAGAGATAACAACAGTAATAATAAAGTATTTTCCATAATTTATCGTGCTCGGCTCATTACCTAACGAGTAAACGTCTCGCTTGATAATCCAAGCAATTGCTGCACGAGACAAGTTCGCGAAAAGCGTTCGATCCTGGAAACCACGCTTCCAAGTCTAATTTCTTCGAAGCAGCATTGTTCAATGCACCCGATACTATGTTGACTATACGATAAGGAATTTCCAGAGTTTTGTAAAATTCTTCTGCGTTTGAAATCATTTCTTCCATCATTCGCCAAGATTTATCGTCATACGGTGACGTTAAACAGAATTGCTCCACCTGTTATTCGCATTTATCCAATGTACGAGTTCAACTTGTATCTCTTAAAAGAAACAGAAAAAAATGTAAAGATCAATTACTTTTTCAAACTGATGAACTCTGAAAATGCCTCTGGTATCACGTCCGTGAGATCCAACTTCTTGTCTGAAACACGTAGATAATCCTGCATATTTAATTGGTAAAATATTTTCAGGGATCCATTCGTTTCTATGAAACGCAGCAATCGGTTGTTCAGACGTGGCAATCAAATATTTTTCTTCAATTTCCTTGTCATCACTACGCTCGCTACCCTTGCCAGTTACCTAAACAAATAAAATTTTAACGAGGATCAACGTTGTTTCAATATTTGTACGTGTAATCGTCAGTGCTGTACCTTGTACAATTCTTCGTCAAATTGCGATAATTGCGCCACTTCTTGCATAACATCTTTACGCATAAAGAACGGAGTATAGAGCGGCTTGTAACCTTTTACTTGTAATTGCCTGAGAGCTAATTGAATCAACGCATGCTGTAAAAAAACTGCCGGTCCTGTTAAAAAGTAACCACGTCCACCCGAAACGCTAGTGCCACGTTCTCCATCTATACCATCTATCATGTGTATTAAATCAACGTGAGAATATTTCTTTCGTTGCGTACAATCTCCGCACGTTCTCTCCACCTACAATTAGAAGCAACAATTTTTCTGTAATTTTTTACGTAATTCACGATATACGATAAAAGAAAGGAATAGGAAGCTCGTCGCTTCAAATTTCATACTTTATTCTCCTCTTCGTCATTGCTAATTGGTACAGATTCGTGCAATATGTTTCCTATTTCTTTAAGGGCACGATTTCTTTCCAATTCAGTCAAGACTAAATTTTTGTCATTCGTTCGAATAGCATCGTCGATAAAGCTACGAACCGTTTTTATTCGTGCGACAGTCAACGATTTCAGGTTATCGGGCGATAAATTTTCCAGGTTTTCAAGAATGTCTTTTGAAACACCGTCATCACCGTCATCACCGTCGACCGCTTCCTTTTTTTTCATTTTCTCTCCTATCTCTTTACTGCACACATTTTTAAGTTTATTTAAATTGTCAGCTTTGTGTCGCAGCTGACGCCAAATTTTATCCTTTTCGATCACCGTGTCAACCAAATTTACATCTTTGAACCGCTTTTTCTGATTTTCTCGCACTTTATCTGGATCAAATCCTTTGTCTCTTCGAAACAGATCTAAATCCAACACCATGACGAACAGCGGTAAAGTCAGAGAACGTTTTCTTGAATTTTCATTCAATTACACGTGGACACGATATATGCCGCACTACCCTACGTACGCATGTGTCGGTAAAAAGCTTATCCTCTGATTCACCACCACTCACTGTACTTGCGCTACCTAACTGCAGACGTATTGGTTATTCGTATCACCACCACTCTCTGTGTATATGCACATCGTTCGAATTAAATCTACACCTATAAAATTTGAACGAATAATTTCTTACAATATGCTTCACACGACATTTTATTCAAGGTTTTTTTTCTTCGCTCGTATCAAAATCACTTTTTTTAACAAAGTCAAATAATTTTGTCATTTTATCGTTCTTCGTCGAGCGAGAATAATGAAATTTTTTCGTACGAATATGCGGAACATTACGCTCTCTGAATATTCGGTAAATTTTCCAAATAAACGAACATTTATTATTTTACGAAAGAAATAAGAGACACAAAAGAACAAAGTTGTTGAAACATCCTTACGATCGCAAGATGTACGTACATACTTGACAGCTAACGTTACCTTAATTTTTATTTCGTTAATTTAAGGAAATGTAATTTATTTTGCAATCATTGAAAACACAAGACTCGAAGCATCGCGAATCGACAACGCGCACGATTACGATACGTAAAAGTTGACGACGTTGATTTAACTTTGTAATTTATATTTTATTAAAAAAGGAAAAAACAACAAAAAAGAAACCATCACAATGAGAATAAATAAATAAAAAAAGGAGTACGCACGTAGCTATCAAAGTTCAGAATTACGTTGAAAATCTTTTTTTAACCTTTCGTTATTAGCACTGTACGCGTACGGTGTATATACGTTTCACCGACTCGCGCGTGCGCGTTAGCAAGATTTGTGAAAAAAGGTTGAAGAAGTTAGGATACGAGACTGTGTGCACTGACAACGTTCAAGTTTTTCAATCAAGGAAATATCAATCGGCAGAAAGACAGGACGTCGTAAGTTCAGCGTAACGAATAGAAAATCAGGTATAGTGTAAGCAGAGAATTTGTGGATTCGAATAGTCAGGTTAGTAGCAGGCTATCGCACGAAATTTCGAACAGTAACGACATAACCTAACACGCTTGTCAGTTGATTGGTGGAATTAATTCGAAGTGTAAAATCCTTTAGAAAGTAAAATAATAATTTGCAAAGTTACGACAAAAATGTCGACAGAGCTGTTTGAATTTAATACATTTAACAATTAACATTCGCGCGTGCAAAACATTTGTTACTTTCTCTTCTTTGCGCTCTCTCTCTCTCTCACTCACTCACTCACTCACTCACTCACTCACTCACTCACTCACTCACTCATTCATTCATTCATTCATCTTTTCTCGTTTTTCTCCTTTTCTTTTTAAGAAATTAGCATACACGCATATATAAATTCATGGAATTTTATACACGTATCATTCATTTAAAAGTACAATCCAACGATCTTGCAACGAGTTATGTACATGTTTGAAATTCTTGTTTCAGATTTGACATAGTAACAAACATTCCAACAAAACATTGGGACATAATTAACGTTCATGTATGAGGCATATTTACATACATAAATGTCCCACAGCTAAAAGGCACACAGCTCTACGCTAGACCGGTGAGTTCCAACACAAAATATTGCTTGGTAGTACGGCGGACACTCAAAGCCAACTAACCATGTCTGTACAAAGTGTTGCTCTGGCATCTCTCACGGCCACCTATACCGACTCGGAGGGCGAAGACGGGGTGGAAGACGACCTTCAGGAGAATTCGAACACTCCCCAGGGGGCCGCCCCGCATAATGCCCAAGTCGGTCAGCCCCAGGCTTTCACCAGTCCCAAATCTGGCACATCAGCCTCAAATAGTCCCGTTGTTGCTCCCAACGTCGGTGGCAAGTCTAGTAACGATTTGTCGAACGCGCCCACCTTAGTAACAGACGTGATATCTAAGGTGCAGAGATTGGTTTCATATTTTGACGATACAATAGTCTCCGACGACGAGGGAGTGGTACAAACACAGATCGACGGACAGCCTTTTGAAAATGGAAGGCCCTCCTCGATTATGGAATGCTCTCCCTCTTGTCAAGGAGAACAGTTAGTTTCAGATAGCGAGGTGGATCCCTATGGCGTTGTCATACCACCGGAGCCACCAGGGCAATGTCCCGTGGAACTACAAGAAAAGATAACAAAACTTTTTAGGAAAATGGAGAGCGGCGGTTTAGACATGAACAAAGTCATACAACAAAGGAAGGATTTCAGAAATCCATCTATTTATGAAAAACTCATTCAATTTTGTAGCATCAACGAATTGGGTACTAATTATCCTCCAGACAGATTCGATCCGTTTAAATGGGGTAAAGATTCCTATTACGAGGAGCTTGCCAAAGTTCAGAAGGCAAAAATGGATAAACTGGAAAAGGCTAGGAAGGAGAAGACAAAAATCGAAATCGTTTCTGGCACTGCTAAGCGGCCCAACAATTCGAATACAACGGAAGACGATGCTAAAAAAAGAAAAAGTAAATGGGATCAAGTTGCGACCGGAGCTACTGCCTCGATAAAGCCAACCGTGCTGTTATCTCAACCAACTCTTACCACTTTAACATCATCCGCAACTGGCACCAAAGCAACGGTAATATCTGCTTTTGGATCTTTACCAAAGAAAAGACTGTAACATACCCTGTAAATCGTTTGTAAATATTACGTTTTTCGAGAAAGCAACACTTCACTCTTCATTCAACGTTCCGTATACAAAAGGATACCACAGCGAATTTCGCACGAGAATGTGAATATAAGGTAAACTCGTGAGCAACTTGCGATCACGCATTCACACGGTCACACGTGTCATCCATAAGATTGGTTCGTCAGATTTTTAGACTATTAATTATTGGTTTTATCGAATTTAATAAAATTTTGACGTTTAATTTTACGTGTAACGGGACAAACTGTTTCGAAAGTATATTCCTAGAGCAATTAACGTCAGAGTTGTTGTCAACGAGGATACGTTAGTTGAATCGACTTTCGAGCTTTCGATCGAAAATTACGAGGGAGGGAGAGAGGGAAGGAGGGGGAAGGAGTTTGTGCGTGCGTGCGTGCGTGCGTGCGTACGTGTGAAAGAGAGAAATAAGAATGAAAATTAAAAAAGAAAGACGAAACATCTCGATCGATTAATACAATCGTTACGTCGAGTTCCTTTGCGCTTTCTTTCTTTTTAAAATACATATTTTTATATTTATGCTTTTTTCGGGGCGTTTTCTCTCTATTAACGATACCCAGACGGATCGAAGAAAAATACAATTAAATGAGAAAAATAAAAACAACGATAACGAATTTATCACGAAAGAAATTTGTTCTTTTTTGCGAATATGCATATTTATATATATATAATAATCTCGATAATGCCAAAGACGTTAACGAGAAAGAGAGAACAAGTATTTTTATTTTATCAATCGACTCCTCCCCCAAGTACCGTGTAAAATATGTACATTGTAACATGTGCTGCCATTTTACGACAACAAACTTGAGAATCAATCGAATCCTTTTCCATTGAAATTAAGAGCTAAAAAATCATTATTTGTAATTATAATTGTAACGAACAAGTTCATTTGAATAATTTTATCAAGAATTAGAATTGATTTAATTTCTTGTAAATTAAAATAAACGATTGTTAGCGATACTTTTACACGAAAGATTTGTACATTCAGAGATCCAATGTCCCGTACTTGAGTAAAGCAATGAAAATTATACACTCGTACGTTTAGTCTCTTTTCAAGATTTTAAAATGGATCAGGTACGTATATATTTGTACGTATTTACATTTTGAACACGCATTCAAGCGAATTGACAGAAACGGGCGAAAATATGGATCCATAATTTCATTTGGATCGGAAATATAATTAAATTTAATCAAATTAAACGTACGCGCGTGACAATTCGAAACCGTCTTTATCATCTATCTCTTATCGTTTACCTATATTTTCCGTACACGAGGTTTTGTCACCAATTATGACGTCGAAAGATGACGTCAAAACTATTTGTTCGATACACGTTACGATTTCGTGAAATTATAAAGTCAAGTTGCAAATTAGCGTTTTTCGGATTCAAACGACTTTGCAAACAGCAACGGCAGCACAAGGAGGCAATTTTTAAAAAATTCATTCAACGATCGTACGATCTGCTTTGAGTTATCGACCTACTCGATTTCAAAACCATTTTTTTTCCAAAACTTTTTACAAGACACAAGTATACGCGTAATTTTTTTTCTACATTTTTGACGGAGAGCAATTTATGAAAAAGTAACAAGTACGCAGATACTTTCGTTAATAAATATATATATTCCGCCATTAAATCGGACACAGCGAATGACAAGTTGTAATCTACCGTTCTCGGTCATAGATGTACAACGCGACACTTTCTTTCGACGGTCGAGTAAACGAAGATCATTTTATACGCACACGTAACTCACAAGCTACCGATTTTATCGCTTTCGACGATTGAATCGAACATGCATAATTCCCTTATCGATCATACAGCAAATCGTAAAAAAAGTGCGAAAAACATTCAGATTTTTTCAGATTGGTACTTCATATTTTGAAACAGTCTCGTTCAACGTCAGGCTCGTTGCGTATTCGGGTAATGATTTTATATTTGTCACTATCAGTTCAACAAACATGGTGTCACACTGGTGTATCATTCGCACGCGTGCCGTGAACGCATACGATAAAGTAACATCTGATCTTTAACTGCTCGTTGCGCTATCCGTGTTGTTTGCGACAGCGATCATGTTTTGAGCGTTACTTCCATCATCGACATTTCATCGGGCCTACAATCAAAATACGGTGTGTGTGTGTGTGTGTGTGTGTGTGCGCGCGCGCGCGCGCGTGTGTATCATTAAGAACTTTCCAGTTGATATTTTGAATTCATCAAAGAGGTTAAGAGTGTTTCACTTTTATTTATCAACGCTAAAGTTTACACCACTTGGAAAATTGTAAAACTGTGTATGAAAATTTTTGTTGCGGACCAATGTACGAACAACGTTACAGTTGTGTACTCTCTTGTTTGTTGTCTGTGCAATAATTGCGTTATTTCTCGTTGATATTGTTGCTATTATTATTATTATTATTTCTTTTATAACTTCGTAAACAGTATACCCGTATTACTATTTTCAGTGCTTGTTCAGTGTGATTGAAATTGAAAAATGGCACTCCAACGTACATCTGTCGCACTCCAAACCATCGGCAATCTAAGGAAAATTGGCAGAGAAACGAAGTTACATTTTCGACCAAGAACAACGACACCTTCGGGTGCTATTCTACCAGAACCAAAAAGAATACGTTTCGGCTTTTTGCGTGTTATTTCCGGCGTCGTAACAGGATTGATCATAGGAACTAATTTAAGCAAAATGATAGCTAATTTTCTCGAAGAAAAAGAACTATTCGTACCTTCGGACGACGACGACGACGACGATTAATTTGCGGTACGCACTTTGCTCGAAGGCAAAACTCGAATCTAGTCCTAGTTTTTTAGTTACCTAACTTGTGCTTTTCACGCAAGGCCTTTTCGCGTGTCCTTAACGAAATATCTTTGTACAAGGAAGTTCTTCCTAGAGTTCCTCGATAGGAAAATAGGCCTCTTACGTTTTTACATATCGTTTTCCGTTTCAAGATCTATGACAATTTATGGGAAGATACAAGACGGTGTAACGTGTCTAATCTTTGGACAGCACATGTTTTACGCACGTAGCTCCGACTTGCTGTAACAAATCAATTATACACAGCTTTTCGATTCTATTTTTTAGAATCGAACATACACGAAATCAAACAGTTGTCGCTGATCTTTGTTGAAAAACAAATAGATTTACTTGCAAGTAAATACGTACATGTCTCAAAATATTCCCATTAAATATGTATATATATAGGAAATGCGTATACCCAGGTATTACAAACGTGCAAATACTTGGTAAATACTGCTTCGGACAAATTGCTATAAATTCGAAAATAAACACAATGTAAGAAAGCAAGTTCCGAGTTTTTAATAAAATTTTCAAGAGTCACAATGTTCTTCGATAGTTGCTCCTGTCCGTATTAATTTAACAAAATTATATCGTACAAATTAATATGTATCGTTTACAACAATTTATTTCGTAATGTTTTTTTTTAAAATAACAAATTTTTGATGAAACTAAAAGTATTAAAATTACAAATATAAAAATAAAACAATTTCATCGTCGAATAATTAAAAGTATTGTCAAAAATTTTAAAATTTTTTATTATATATAAATAATTAAGTTTCACATATATGAACATAAATAAAAAAATAAATATATATACGACATAAAATAAAATAATTTTAATTTACTTTTTTTTGTTTGTTGCAAATTAATTAAACAAATAAAACAAGAAGATAGAATCATTACTCCTCCAATTATGACAATTAAAATTACAAGTAAAAATAACAACGACAATGGTTTTACCAAATAAACATTAATTACTATAAAAATTGAAAAAAAACAAATTGCAAATTACAAACTAATTGATTTAAAGGATTAAAAGAAATTTTAAATAATAATAAATTTAATATGACAATTGAAATAAAAAATAAATTTATCAGAATAAAATATAAAAAAAAAATAAATTTTCATTATCTTCTAAAATATAAAATTTCAATTTAATTCAATTAATTTTAAACCAAACCCAATTTGAAATATATAAAATTAAACAATGAAATTTTAAAATTTTAAATATAATTATTATAAATTTCTTTATACTGAAAATATAATGTTTTAAATAAATTACATATATTTAGAAATAAAGATACAGATGGATTTATTCCATTCTTACTTATTACATAGTTTAAGAATATATATCGCATTATCACACTCCTTATACTATTGCACCCTCTTCTTTGGTAGTTTTTAGGGCCCCGGGTGGTCGCCCACTCGTCCCCTCCTCCGTCCTTCCTCCTCATTCCCTTTGCTTTCTCCTGCTCTCCTCCTAACGTTCTTCTCAAATTCTCTTGTATATTGGCACAGGTCCGTCTTTACTTTCCCTCTTAGCAGCTCTATCCAGCCATTCCTTCCTCTCTCTTTCACCTTTCCCCATTCCGCTTCTACTTTCCTAACTAATTCTTCCTTCGTCGTACTTCTCATTCCCTCACAGGACCACGCACGATCCAGATTTTCCTTGCCTGTACCGCACAGCCTACAATTCTCCTCCTTAAAACCTTTGTTTCCTGCTCTCCCGATGTTTCCACATCGCATTCTCGCCCATTGCTCCTTATCCTTCCAACTTGTTTCCTCGTCTTCCCAGTAGCTCTCCCGAGTCCAGTCTGTTTTTAGATCTTTATAGGCCGGGCAGTATAGGCCTTGATCTGTTGATTTTACACCAGTCTCTTTGCGTTATCTGGTTCCTCCTGGTTTCCCACCCCTCCTTCAGCTTCCTTTCCAGGCTGTTCCAACCCTCTTCCCCTTCCAACAATCCTAGTATTTCTCCATCTCCTACCTCCTTCATTGCCGCCTCCAGCTCGCTCATCCAGCTCGAAGGCCTCCCGTTCTTCCAGTTTCTTAATTCTTCCCTTAAGCAGACTTTTGGAAGTCTCTCTTCTTCCATCTTCGCAATGCTCACTAAATAATTTCCAGCTCTCCTCCTCGCCTCTGTCTCCACCTTCTCCCTTCCTGCCTCCATTCTCCATATATAATCTGGCGTGTTTCTATTCAGCCCCATTGCCATTTTACACATTCTTCCACTCATCCTCTCTATTTCGGGTCTTTCTTTCCAGCCCCATATTTCTATACCGTAGGATAGAATGGACTTGCATAGTACATCATACACGTACAGTCTCCTCTTCAGTCCTCCTATCCTAGCCCGCCTCATTACTCCCCACGCGGTATTTGCAGCGATTCCGGTCCTTGCAGCTAAGTCTTCTAGGTGTTTGCCGTATGCGTTTCCTGTTGCGAACCAAAACCCCAGATATTTAAAGCTATCGACTACTTCAATTTCTTTTCCATTAATCCACCACCTTTCCTTCTTGCTTCTTCTCCCTCCTTTCCTAAACACCATAATCTTTGTTTTATCCGTGTTGATCTGCAAGTCCAAAAAATGTGGAACGCTTCACGATTTTGCGTGTCATCCTTGCGCAGGGGCCATGCTAATCTTCTCTGTATCGTTCCAATTTTAGTATATGTACTGCCGAAGCAAGTACGAAACAAAGATATATTTATATCTAATTACAAACTTAGAAGCTTTAATTTTTTATTTCGATAAATTAGAATTTTATCAACGATAACTGATATGCCTCTTTTTGGCTTTAATTTAACTAATAAACTAAATTTAACATTTAAAACATTATTATCATTATAACAAAAATTACAATTTCTCGATACATTCAATACAAATATCCCATTATTCATTCTAAAATTAATGTAAATAATAAATGTAATAAAAATTTAAATATTTTAAATAAAAAATCATTGGAATTAACAAAGTAATTTCAATGTCAAAAATTAAAAGTAAGAGACTAATTGAAAGAAAAGATATTGAAAATGGTAATGTAAATTTTGAGATTGGATTAAATCCACGTTCAAACGGAATTTTTTTTTCTACATTTAATTGTTTAATTATAGATAAAAATTTATTTAAGTTGAAAATAATTACTGAAATCAATATAACAAACGTAAGAAACAATAAATAAATTAACGTACGTTATAATTGAATAAATTTTTTAATTGGAAATTAAACGTACAACGTTTATGCTATATACATATAAATTAAATTGACGAAAAAAAAATTGATCCATAAATTCCATCGTTTGTACAAAAATAAGCATTTTTATATTCAAAAATTTGAACAATAGAAAAATATAAACCTATTAAAATTGCAAAAGATAATGCTTTTACACTTCACAAAAAAAAAAAAAAAAAAAAAAAAAAAATTATTCAAAAAATATAAATGACTCGATGCAACGTAAAATCCTGAAGCGATTAAAGTAAATGTATTCAATGGTGGAATTTCTATGTAATTAAACACTTGAATTATTTCAGGAGGTCGTATTCCATTAATTCCAATCGATTTTGAGAAATTGATCTATGAAAAAAAGTCCAAAAAAAAGAAAAAGAAAAAAAATTCAGGAACAATAAATATAACTATTCGAAAGTTTAATATTACTTCAACACGAAACGTACGACATCCTACAAACGTTCTTTCACGAATAACATCTCGAAATCATAAAATTTTAACAACTAAATTTTTCTGTCCGTGTATTGATTTAACAAATTTGCATCGTCAACAGCCACCGACACAACTATTTGCGTGATTTTACAAAATTAATTCAAAAAACGAAATCGAAGTAAAAATTTAATCATTTCGTCTCGTTTGAAAGAAGCGTTGTATTTCAAATATTTCATATATCGTTACACATTATTTGCACTTGCATCAATTTTTCATACTCGAATTTTTTTTTAAATGCAAAAAATTTCGCAGTCTACGAACAACGTGTTTTACAATTTTTGGTACACGGCGTTAAATATTTTATTGAGGCGCTCTTTTGTGCAAACTCCAACCATGAAAGCACTTGGTGAATCTTCGAGATTCTTTTCCTTTCGCCGTCAAGTACAATTTACGCGGTCTGTCTGGCTGCTTTACTCGTAAATGTTGGATATATACCTAAAATTTAACGCGATTAAACGCAGTCGTTTAAAATTATTTCTTTTCATTCAAAAATTTTGAAAATTGAATATTCTTGCAATTTATTCGACAGATCTGATTACCTGAGCAGACTTGTACGCCAATTTAATCTCTACTTCCGAACATCGACTGCCCAACCACAAAAATACTTGTTCGCCATTGTCGAGTATCATAATGTCATCATCCGCCAAATCATCCTAAAACAGTATCAATCGATTTTAAGTCTGTCACGGACGTTCAACTCGATTCTTACCCAATACAAACAAAGTTAGTAAATTTATCGTATACTTGACAAAAATCAGTGCACTTTTCGCTGATGGTAAAATATCCTTTTTCGTTCGAACATCTGAACAGTCTCGTATAATTCATGTATTCGGCATCGGCGTCGTACGGTTTTTTTCCACCAAGAGCTACCCAAAAGAAATTATCCGGCTCTTCACCTTCGTTCAAAACTTGCAAACTTATCCACGGCTGTTAATTTCATTTGCGGATTACAGCTATTGAAATTCAAAAACGAGTATCGCGCAAAAGCATACGACAAACAACACACATACGTTGTTGAACATTTCTTCGGCGATTTCTTGAATCAAACGTGCTTCCTCGACGTCCGCTTTGGAACCAATCCAGGCGTATACTATTCCCGTTTCATCGTCATTGTTGAACGGAACGTTCAAGATGTAACTACAAGCATCGGTAAAACGAATAATTTTCATCGAAAAGTGAAACGAAGGAGGAAAGAAGATAGTTATCTCAACCAGATCGTACCAAAACGAAGAGTCGAGCAACGTGGAATCAGCCGGTATTTGTATCAGTCTGGTGCACAACGCACTTCCGTTACTTCTCAAGTGGTAAAATTCAACTTTGTTACTACCAGAGGCTTTAGGTTGTTTACGCTTACCACGATGAACGATAAATTTTCGTTTGAAG